>JAQPPZ010003054.1:0-307615 GCA_028583015.1 Wollemia nobilis | reverse complement strand
AACCTAAAAATAAAAAGGAAAGTGGGGAGTTTTCTCGGCTTTGTCGGGTACTATATGTGATTCATCGTCAATTTTAGCAAGATCGCTAAACCGTTGCACAACCTGTTGGTGAAGGATGTAGAATTTATCTGGATGGAGGACTACGAGCAAGCATTTCAAATGCTAAAGGAGAAGTTGAATTCTGCCCCAGTGTTGCAGGGCCCAAATTGGGTTGTCCCATTTCACATATATTGTGACGCCTCTAATAATGCAATTGGAGTGGTCCTCAAGTAGAAGGATGGCAAATAATTTTATGCCATTTATTATATCAGTAAGAATTTAGCAGGGGTTGAGCTCAATTACACGGTAACAGAGAAAGAATTTCTCACAGTGGTACACGCCATCAACAAATTCTGCCACTATATCATTGGGTACAAGGTGTTCATTCACATGTGGCCATCAGATATCTAATGAGTAAATAGACGATCAACGATAGAATAATCAGGTGGCTTTTCTATTGTAGGAATTTGACATAACCATAGTTGACAAACCCGGGAAGGATAATGTAGTCGTGGACTTCCTGTCCAGGCTATTCCTAGCAGATCATGCAATGGTAGAGGACCAGTTCCTAGACAAACATCTATTTATCATCAGTGAACAGATGCCATGGTATGTAGACATTGCCAATTATCTAGCCATCGGTAGAACTTCCCCTGCTCTTTCATACAGATAAAAGTAAGGGATGATTGAAAAGAGCGCTTCCTTTCAATGGATTAATGGTCTCCTGTTCAAAATAGGGCCCGACTAGATCGTGAGGAGGTGTGTAGTAGAGCATGAGTTCTCAGAGATACTCAAGGCTTGTCACAATGAGCCATGTGGAGGACACTTCTTAGGAAGAAGGACTACGTACAAGGTATTACAAACTAGGTATTTTTAGCCCACTCTATTTAAATATGCAACCACATACGCCAGCAGGTGTGATGAATGCCAAAGAATGGGTAGGCCGACCCATAGGGATGAAATACCCCTTCAACCTCATGTACATATTGAACCCTTCAAAAAATAGGGCATGGATTTCATGGGACCCATAAACCCACCTTCAACTAGAAGGAGGTATATTCTAGTCTGCATAGACTACATTACCAAATGGGTCGAAGTCCAGGCATTGAGAGATTCCAAGGAGGGTACGGTAGTTGAATTCATGTTTACCCATAATTTTACAAGGTTTGGAGTGCCCAAGGAAATTACAATGGATCAAGGACCCCAATTCACCTCTAGGTTAATCAAAGAATTAATGGAACAGTACAGGATACGACACAACATAACTACCCCCTACCATCCATAAGCGAATGGGCAGGTGGAGGTAACCAACAGGGAGATAGAAAACATCTTGACAAAAATTATACAGTAGCACAAGAAGGATTGGGTTGCAAGATTATCAGAGGTAGTATGGGTATATAATACAATATGGAAATCAACCACCGACTTCACATCCTTCTAATTGGTATACGAGAAGGATGCAATGATACCCATTGAATTTGAGGTCAATATGCTTAGAATGGTGGTTGAACTGGACCTAAGCCTAGATGAAGCATAAAGGGAATGAATTCGACAGCTGAACCAGCTAGACGAATTTCGAATGGACACCCTCCAAAGAATAGAGATCATGCAAAAGCAAATGAAGTGGTGGTATGGCTGCCACATTAAAATGAAACAATTCAAAGAAGGGGACTGGGTATTGTTGTATACTTCTAGATTCTAGGAGCGAAAGGGAAAACTGATGTAAATATGGATGGGGTCATACAAAGTGGTGGAAATAATCAAAAATAGTGTTGTGCGGGTCAAGACAATTTATAGTAGCAACACCATTCTAACAGCCAATGGCCACTGGTTGCGCCCATACCATAGGTTCGAAAGCTTGTTGGTGGAGTCCAGAATAGGCATGGGGGAGACCCATCCATGTAAAAATTTTCTAGAGTTCTCAACAACATAGTGGATGCAGAGGTGTCCACCAAGAATAAATTAGGATAGTTTCTATTTTTTAGCTTACGATGTGTTTTGCAGGGACAACACCCGCATGCAAGCTATAGGCATCCTAAGAGCCAGGGCATAACAGGCATGGATCACGTCTAACTGCATTTTTATTTTTTTTCTTGTTTTCTTTTTGCAATGGAATGGCCTGATTGCTTGAACAATAGGTATCTCTAGGAACAGGTCCTAGACCGGTTCAACATCCATGAACCTGCACAATAGGAGGATAGTGTTGATCTAGGCATAGAGTGGGTGCCAATTACCCACAAAGGAAAAACTATGTACCCCTATGCCTAGACGAAGTGGATGCTGATGTATACAAAGATAATTTTAGGAGGCTTGATCAACCTCACATCAATGGGTACATCAGCTGTTGACTTTCAACGATGGAGGAACAGACGACTTCGAAAGGGAGGTACCTTACTCTGGTGCCTTACTCCAGAGGAGTGGCATCTTGCTCCACTAAGGAGGTACTAACCTTGAGTGTTATTTACAGTATTGAGAAAAGGTGCCTTACTCTAGCGCCTTACTCTAGAGGAGCGGCGCCTTGCTCCACCAAGGAGGCGCCACCCTGGAGCGTTCTTCATAATCAAGTAGCACCTTACTAAGGTAGGTGCCTTACTAAAGTAGGCACCTTACTCAAGTAGGCACCTTACTGAGGTAGGTGTCTTACTCAAGTAGGTGCCTTATTGAAGTAGGTGCCTTACTCTGGTGCCTTAATTCGGAGGAGCGATGCCCTACTCCTCCAACGAGATGCCACCATCAAAGCACGTTATTTCAAAAAAAATTCATGGAGGCACCTTACTCTGGCGCCTTACTCCGCCAAGGAGGTGCCACCCCGGGGTATTCTTCATAGTCAAGCGGTGCCTTACCCAAGTAGGCACCTTACTGAAGTAGGTGTCTTACTAAAGTAGGTGCCTTACTGAAGTAGGCGCCTTACTAAAGAAGGCACCTTACTAAAGAAGGTGCCTTACTAAAGTAGGTGCCTTACTCAATTAGGTGCCTTACTCAAGTAGATTCCTTACTAAAGTAGTAACCTTACTAAAGTAGGCACCTTACTGAAGTAGGCACCTTACTGAGGAAGGCACCTTACTATGGTGCCTTACTCAAGCAGGCACCTCGATTGACTCAAAAACACATGCGCAAACTTGGCAGTACGTGGAGCAGCCGAAGTCAACGCCATCATCTCACGTGATGGAATTTTGGAAGCACTCAAAAATATTTTGAAATCATTGGATAGGATCTCTGCACATCCCAAGGCCAACCATCGAGAAGATATGCATCCCAACCTGAACCAATAGGATCCACCATGTTTTTAGCGTAAGACCTCCAGCGAACCAGGAATAAAGTATCCAAGGTGATGTAATCAGCACATGGGAAAAATATAATCGAGTACCAATTCGACATACTCCATGCAGCACGAAATGACCAATCAGGTATGTGCATGATTTTCTTTAGATATATACGTAATTTTTTATATAATATGCTTCTCTAAAAATAATTTTGACGCAAGAATTGAATTTACCCCTCATGCCTAATACGTTGTGCCAGATGATTAATTCGGGTGGCATACCCTACCAACCCCAATGCGAAAACAATTTCTAGAGTTAGGTGCCTAAGTTTATAAAAAGGCACCTTACTAAAGGCAAGGCATCAAACCATTCGAAACTAGTAGGGAATTTGCCATGGGTGGATGATCAAAGAATCATGCGCTCAAAAATCATGAGCCCAATGGCACTGAGGGAATCAGGAGAGATGTTGCGTGCTGGTTCGAAGCAACCGGGTGGATGAATTATTATCGCCTGGTCAGCCAATACCAGGACGTAGAAGCAACAAAGGAGTTTGTTGCCACTGTAAATAGGGGAGTTTCTCAACTATGTAGACTAGAAATTCTAGTCACTCCAAAGCACATCGCTCATGTCACCAGCATCCCCTTACTAGGGAATGCACGTATAAATATGGTGTGGCAAATAAGTGCACGAAGGTGTTGCTAGGACAAACAAACATCTCCTGCAACCCACATGGGCTCCCAAAGCAGAGACTCTCTATGCACCTGAGGAAGCTCTTTGAGCAGGTGGCGAGATACTTCACATGCATCGAGAAGTACTCGCACTTGAATGTAAACCATATGCAGTTTTTGAGCCATCTGGTGTATGGGTGAAAAATTAACATCCTGTTCTACCTATAAAATACCCTGTAGGATGAGGCATCATGGTATCAAAGAGGGGTGTTCTCTACCCTAGCCCACTATAGGCTAATTACAACCCTGATATGCCATGCAGAGGAGCACAAGGGAAGCTCATCAGTAGCTGGGGCCTAACATTCTAGGGTGCAGGAGCAAGTAGCAGCCGAAGTAGAACAAGACGTCAAATTACGAGGAGAGATCGAGGAGGTTAGGACCAAACCCTCCAATGCATCAGAGTAGGCGATGACAAAGGTATAGGATGATGCTAAAATGGGAGGAATGTTTGAAGAGAAACACCCTCGATTCTCATCAGATGTTGTGGAAGAAGGGTATGGTATCTGCCCAATTATGCGAAGGAAAGGCCGGAATCCTCCAGCTCTAAACCCATAGTACGACGTACAGAGCGCATACATGATAAAAAATTATTGTGGTGTGTGATCCTCTCGATAGAGGAAGAGGAGGTAGATGCAGAGCTTAGCTTTGTAGCTCAAACCCTATAGAATTTGGCCGCTCATAGCCTACAAGACTTGTAGTCCTCAATGAGCATGCAATAGCAGCTCGAGGTACCGATAGAAGAGGACCACACCGAACAGAGTGAGAAATCTATGACACAGGCACTGTTCAATGAATATAAGGAGATTATTGCAAGAAGAATCTAAAGGTAGGAGGCCACCATCACCCAATTCTAGCAATTGATCCAGCAGCTCAGGGCAGAGAACTAGCAACTGCAAGTCCAGATAATTGAAATGCGGGACACCTCTACCCAAACTGATTGGGCAATTGAGGTGCCCATGAATTCTCCAACCTCACTAGAGCAAATAGTCTCATCTGAGGCAGTCAAGTTAGATGCTCGAGATGAGGATTTGGAGGTAGGATAAGGTTTGTGTACCTCTGATAGAGTAATTACAAAGGAATAGGGGAATTTTATTCTTTAAATAGAAACCCCTGTTATCAATATCGATGATGATGAGGAGTCTTCAGGATAGGACCAAGGGCAAAACCTTGAACTTGAAGCCAAGAAGGAGTCCTTAGAGTGCAAGGGACCCAAAATTGAAATGGGGCTACCCAAAGAACCAGAGGAGCAAGCACCGAACAACCAGGAAGCAAGGGGAACAGCTATAGGGGACCCTCGATCAGAGGGACAGACCCCTGGACCATCCAACAGGGAGGTAGCCTCCACGAGGAAGGAAGACCTCCCCACACAGGCCACTACAATACCAAAAAGGAGAAAGGGTAAGGCATCATAGACAATGTAGAAGAGGGCCAAGAGAAAGGCCAGGGTGATGTTTGCCAAACCTAACCCCCACTCGTATGAGGAATGGGAAGTAGGTGAGTGGGCCTTCACTGCATGAAAAGAGAAATTCAAACAACTCTGTAAGGAGTTCGAGGAGGCAAAGGCAGCTAGGAAAGTTGCCAAAAATGAAGAGATATGGCCATGCATCTACGTGAACCCTGCTAACGATGATCAATTTTGGGACATCTATGGTTCGTTGTAGGGTTAGCCCTCTAAAATTAAGAAATGGCTGGCAAGATGGGTATTATATGGACCAGAGGCAGAGGCAACAATAGTCACAAAAGAAAACATTGGCCTCACCCCCAAATAACTTTGGTTGTACAAGGGCAGTGTGGTTGTGCGAAAGAGGGATGACTCTGACATTTCCTTCAGAGAACTACGCCCTCAACATGTTGACTTATGGTAGGAAGTAGAGGTAGCCTTCCAGAAGAGAGTGACGACTATGGTAGCAGCACCCAACACAGGTGTTGGGCCAAGCATGGTAGGGAGGTGGAGCTAACATAATAAGAAGCCGACGCAAAATGTAGGCCAACCCAAAACAATTGGTAGTCAGCGTAGTCGAAGGGTAGCTTAGCCCAAGGACACCTCGCAACAAACCAGGGCCCCTCGGCAAAAATGGAAGCCTAAGGATGGAGAGAAAGCTAAAGCCACCAACAAGAAGAGAAAGTAAGTAACAATGGTTTGCGTCGAAGAGGTGATTACCGATTTTAGGTGCCATGAGGGCGTGGCACATATTAGGCATGGGGGGATGATGAGCACCAGATATGCTCATATTTTGTATATGTACTAACGGTTTTTGTGTGGCAATATATCATGAGTTGTATATTTTTATGAAATATTATGTATTTATTTAATGAAATCATGTGTATTATCTAATCCATGTGTGAAGTGTGTTTTGTGTAGTTATTTCCTTGATTTTGTCATATTTTGCTTAGTCGAGGTCCTACATGGACCTGGCACGGTTCTACTCAATCATATGAAGGCATACGGAGGTAGGCGCCTTATTGAAGTAGACACCTTACTGAAGTAGGCACCTTACTGAAGTAGGTGCCTTACTGAAGAAGGCACCTTACGAAATAAGGTGCCTTACTAAAGTAGGCGCATTACTGAAGTAGGTGCCTTACTAAAGTAGGCACCTTACTGAAGTAGGTTCCTTACTCAAGTAGGTGCCTTACTAAAGTAGACGCCTTACTGAAGTAGGCACCTTACTGAAGTAGGCGCCTTCCTCGAGCGGATGCCCAGATTACGCGCGTTGACCAAATGATTGGAGAAGGACCCTGACGACCACCGTTTCACATCATCAGTGGGAAACTATTGATGAATGAGTTGTCCCATCTAGGATGGATGGATGCATAACCACTCTCGAAGCAAAATCGCAAATCTCCTGATTGCAAGGAAACGACGAAGAAGCTAATCATCGTGCATCGGCTACAATAACTAAACTATCCTAGTTTAGACTATAATCGGAATGCCTGTTGTAAGAGAACTGCAACAAGAAGTCTTGTGTATGTTTAGATCAACTGATTTTTTATAAACACCCCCAATTATAGTTAATGGATTCATCTCCAAAATGGTAATGTGAGTAGTTTCAATCGTGGCTCTTCAAAAGTCTACGAGCTCCCGGGTTGACAATTTAAATGCGAGTGTTGTGACAAATATAGGATAAAATTAACCAGTGTTTGACACCCAACACAAAGCATAAGGATTAGTAGCAACACCTACAAAGGATGTTGATTGCATATTTGGAGTGCATTTGGACAATATTTGAAGCTGTAAAAATTAAAGTTAGAAAGCACATGTTTGAAGGAGAAGAAAGCACCTGTTTAAAGGAAAAGAAAGCAAGCTTTGAGGCAGCCATTATTGCTGCAAATTGAAGGATCTACTAACAGCAAATTGAAGGGTAAAAATCCAGCAAATACAAGACAGTAAGATACGAAGGAAGAAGCTACAAAAAGGTGTGTAAAATTGATGCCATATAGATTACTATTGCAGATTTTTTAAAGGAGTTTATTAAGAGTTTTAAAGCATCAAATTTTGGAGCCATTTAGAGCTAGCCAAGAAGAATATTTTAAGGTGTCATTAAGCTAAGAAAGGACACTATTTCACACCATTGATTTTATAGAAAAATTGCATATATAATAGCAAAATTACAAGTTTAATTGGAGTGATAAGAAGTTGATTATATGTTGTTTTTTTAACAAGAGAAAATCAGATCTATTTAACATTGATTAGTGGGATAGAACCAATTTATTATTTGAGAAATTTGAAATATTATAGCTTATATTGATTTATTAAAGGTTTTGGTATATGCTGAATTTTAAAGTGAAATAAGAATCAAAATATTCTACGTTTGTGAGGGAAAATAACCCTCAAAGTACAACAAATTTTGAAAAGGAAAAGAGATCCAAATTTGGGTAGGTTTTAGGTGTTTAAAAACATCGAATTTATAGTTGGGAGTGGTATAGGAAAACACCAAGGAAGTGGTGAAAAGTACCATTCGGCAACAAATTACAAGGGGGAAAATACTCCATCATACGTCCACCCACTTGCAGGAAAAAGCACCAACAAAAGAGCATAAGGAAAAGGATCCATTAGACTCAAGTTTTGGCCAGCCCAAGAAGGTAGAGAACATCATCCACAATCTTCAAAACTACTATTACAACCATTCAAAATAGGGTAGATTACAAGAGAAAGAAAATACAGGGTGCATTATCAAAGAAGAAAAGAAACTACCATAGTGATTACCATAGGGCCACCATTGAAGCATACAAGAATGTCTTTGGTTGAAGCCATCCGTGAGCAAGTCCACCATCATCCAAAGGAAGGAGAAACTCTAGCAATAATACATTTTCAAGAAGCTAGAATATGTTTTATAAGGAGCAAGAATAAGTTTGGGAAGAGCAAAGGCATTCAAAAGACTTACAATCCATACGTTTGGAAAAAGAGTGCATGCACAAAGAGTTGATTATACTTGCCTCTTCCAAAATAAGGGAATATCTCCACTTGGCACTAAAGATAGAAGTTTGTGCATAAGGTTGAACGTAACTCTTCATGAGAAAATAACACTTAAACATTCAAACATTCTGTTGGAATATGTAATGCAACATTGTGTAAATTATTCTTAGACTAAAATATAAAGTCTAAAGAATAATATTTGAATTAGAAAATAATTCTATTTTATGTAAAAATATTCCCACCCAATTAATAAATAAAATAAGGGTGCTAGGAATATTTAATTTGTGGAAAAAGTTATTTCCCCTTTTCTAGAAAATATTAAAAAGTAACCAATCACTTTTTAATATTTGATAGATGCCACTTGTCACACATCTCAAGATAAGATTGTGATAATATTAGGGTAATTTTAGGGTTGTAGTAGAAAAGCTTCTCTTTAAATAGGGGTGTTGTCTACTACATCTTGTCATATATCATGTTGATGCATATTGTTGCATAACATTGAAGCATTCTTGTATTGTTGAATCATTGAGTAATATAGTGAGCTTCATAGTGGATGTTTCCCTTCTTCATTTGAAGTAGGGTTTTACCACTTAATATTGGTGTTGTGGGTTTTCCTCTTTTGTGTGTGATTGATCTTGTGGAGCATTCTTCGATCTTGGGGAGACTTTGCTTGTCTCACATTTGGTATCAGAGCGGTTGGGATCTCCATCAAGTGTCTTCAATCCTTTGAGGTGAAAAACCCATTAAGAATGGTTGATCATGGAATCTCCTTCACACCTAAGCACATCCTTGATGGATCAAATTTTGGAATATGGGAACCAAGGATGAGGGCTGAATTTCAAGCAAGAAAGTTATGGCCCATTGTGAATGGAGATGAAGCAATCCCAACCCAGGCAAGGGCACTTGAGACATACAACAACAAGAGTCACCTTGCACTTTCCATGATTATCAATAGTGTGAGTGATGAGATATTGCTCACTATAAGCCATTGTGAGCATGCTAAAGATGCATGGGATTTGCTAAAACAAGTCCATCTAGGGTCCAACACATCAAGGAAATTCACTTTATTGTCCAAAATTCTTAGCACTATGCAAGGTGAAGAAGAAAGTGCCTTGATCTTCCTCTCAAAGATGAAAGACATGAGAACTCAACTATTGGCTTGTAATTGTGATTGGATAAGTGAGAAGCTCTTAAGCTTTATCATTTTGAGGAACTTGTCAAGCAAGTTCAAGAATTTTGTCACCATTATTGAGACTAGGCTAGAGCAAGAAGAGGATGGCATTCCTCTCAACACTCTTTCACAATTATTGATTCAACATGAAGAGTCTCTTAATAGAGACAAAGTGAATGGTCAAGTTTTCAAGGAGAAGAATGTTGCCTTGAGTGCCACTAAGGCTTCCTTCAAGAAGAAATAAAAGGGAAGGAAAAATCAAAATTTCCAACCCAACAAGCCTAGAGTTGATTTCACTTGCAACTTTTGTGGCAAGAAAGGCCACAAGGAATAAAATTGTTTCAAGAAGAAGAAGATTGCAGAAAAGGAAGAGCAAGAAAAGGCTAAGGGACAAGGACCTAAGAAATGGTTTGGCAAGGGAAAGAAAAAGAACAACAATGTAAAGCAAAATTCTAATAAAAATGCCTTTGTTTATGCCCTCTACTCCATTGACTCATCTACTTCTAATGAATGGGTGTTAGATTCTGGATGCACTAACCATATGTCTTTTGAAAAGGATAAGTTTGTGGACTTTCATAAGCACTCTTCAGATTCAGTTGTCATTGGTGATAATACTAGACTTCAAGTAGAAGGTGTTGGCAATGTTGTAATTGAAGGGAAATTACTTGATAATGTCCTATATGTGCCTAACCTTAGGAGAAATTTAATTTCAGTTTTGCAAGTTGCTAGAAGTGGTCACACTATTGAGTTCAATGCAACTTCATGGAGCATTAGGAAAGGCATGCTACCAATCATTACAGGTTATGTGAAGAATAATATTTATGTGTTAGGTGATGCTCCTCCTAAAGTGTGTTTAGCAACTAATGTTTCTCCTAGTAGCAAGCTTTGGCACTTAAGGTTAGGCCATACAAACTATCAAAATATTCAAATGATGAAGTCCAAAAATTTGGTTGAAGGCTTGCCTAACATTTCACCTATTCATGGTTTGTGTGAAACATGCATCTTAGGCAAGATGAGCAAACAAAAGTTTGCAAAGGACAAGTCAACAAGGGCCACACAAATTCTTCAACTCATTCATACAGATATTATGGGTCCATTACATGTTAGATCACTTGGTGGTGCATCCTATATTCTCACCTTTATAGATGATTATTCAAGAATGATCTTTGGGTATCTACTTAAGAATAAATCAGATTGTTTTGAGACATTCAAGGAGTTCAAAGCTTTGGTAGAAAATCAAAAGGGAGCAAAGATCAAAATGATTAGAAGTGACAATGGAGGGGAGTACAATAGCAATGATTTCAATGAGTTTTGTTCTTCTCATGGGATCAAAAGGCAGTTTACTTGTCCATACACTCCTCAACAAAATGGTGTTGCAGAGAGGAAAAATAGGACAATCATGGAGATGGTAAGATGCATGCTTGGTGACCACTTACCTCAATTTCTTTGGGGTGAAGCAGCCAGTACAACAATCTACATTCTTAATAGGTGTCCTTCAAAATAAGTTGAGGGAAAGACTCCTTATGAGGTTTGGAATGGTAAGAAGCTGAATTTTTCACACTTAAGAGTGTTTGGATGTGATGCATTTTCATATATTCCTTCAGAAAAGAGGAAGAAATTGGACAAAAAGTCTCAAAAATGCATCTTTGTTGGCTATGATGCAGAACATAGGGGCTACAGGTTATACTCACCTTCTTCACGCATTGTATTTGTTTCAAGAGATGTCAAATTCAATGAAGACCTTCTTGAGTTAGAAAAGGGTGGGCCTTGTGTCAAAAGGACCAAGTGGTTGGATCATTCTAGGGGTCCTAAAGAGCAGAATTCAGTTAGCCAAAGGATAACTAGAAGTATGACCCTTAACATGTCTCTTCTAGCTAAGATAGAGAATGATCATGAGCCTACTTCTTACCAAGAAGCTTCACAACACTCTTGTTGGGTTGATGCCATGAAGGTTGAGATGGATTCTCTTCTAAAGAATAAAACTTGGGATCTAGTGCCTTATCCTAATAAGAGAAATGTTATTGGGAACAAGTGGGTCTATAGAATCAAGTACAATTCTAATGGAGAGATAGAAAAGTATAAGGCTAGATTGGTTGCTAAGGGTTATGCTCAAAAACATGGCATTGACTATGATGAAACCTTTGCACCAGTTGCCAAAATGCCCACCATTCGGCTTCTCATTGCTATTGTTGTTGCTCAAGGTTGGTAGATTTTTTAGCTTGATGTGAAAAGTGCCTTTCTAAATGGTGATTTGGATGTGGATATCTACATGAGTCAACCACAAGGATTTGTTGTACAAGGTAAGGAAACACTTGTGTGTAAACTAAAGAAAACCTTGTATGGTCTGAAGCAAGCACCTAGAGCATGGTACATGAAGATTTTAGGTTACTTCTTGTCTCTTGGTTTTGATAAATGCTATTCAGATACAAATCTCTATGTGCTTAGGAAGGATAACTTGGTCATTTTAATTGCTCTATTTTTTGATGACCTTGTTATGACTAGAAATGAGAATGAGGCCATTTTTTATTTCATCTCCAAATTAAAGTCAGAGTATGAAATGACTGACCTTGGTCTTCTACACTACTATCTTGGCATGCAAGTTTATCAACATGAGGATTGTACCTTTTTGATTCAATCCAAGTATATTGAAGATCTTCTTAAGAGGTTTGATTTGGAGGATGGCAATCCTACTTCCATTCCTATTTCTACAGGGGTTAAGTTGGAAGTAAGTACAAAATCTCAGTTGGTTGATGCTACATTGTATAGGCAGCTCATTGGTAGTCTTCTTTATGTTACCATCACAAGGCCAGATATTGCTTTTGCAGTTGGTATGATGGCTAGGTTCATGCAGAAACCTTATATTGAGCACTTACAAGCTACCAAGAAGATTCTGAAGTACCTTTCAGGTACTAGATATTTGGCACTCAAGTATTCTAGGCTTCCTTCCTTTGCTCTTTTCGGCTATGTTGATTCTGATTTTGGAGGGGATAGAATAGACAGAAAGTCTACCACAACATATGTTTTTAGTATTGGGTCTGTAGCTATCTCTTGGTCTTCCAAGAAGTAAGATACAATTGCTCTTTCTACAATGGAAGTGGAGTATAAGGCTATGAAAGTAGTTGCACAGGAAGCGGTTTGGCTTCGTACCCTCATGAAGGAAATTGGCTTTGAGCAATTTGGTCCTTCACGTTTGCTCTCCGATAATCAATCAGCTATTGCCTTGGCTAAAAATCTTGTAATGCATCAAAGGACAAAGCATGTTGAAATCCAAGCCCACTTTATCAGAGAGAAGGTATTGGATGGGACTATTCAGTTGGAGTATTGCCCATCATCTTCTAATTCTGTTGATTTGTTCACCAAACCTCTTCCCAAGGAGCAGTTTTGTAAGCTGAGGGACTCACTTGGTTTGGTGAAGTTGTCCTCAAGGGGGAATGAAGTGTAGTTACACTTGTGTGATGACAACTTCATCCTTATGAGGTGTTTTGTGCTATATATATGAGTTGATCTTTGGTGGTATAATTGCTTTTTGCATCTCTTTTGAACATGGTACTTTCTTGTTTGCCTTGTGCAACTTTTGTACATGTTACTTTGTAGATGGCATTGTGCAATTATGGTATATGATGCAATTGCTTTATGCAACTCTTTTACATGGTACTTTCTTGTTGCCTTGTGCAACTTTGTACATGTTTTTATGTAGTTGGCATTATGCAATTGGTTTATCATGGTACTTTCTTGTTAGCATTTATGCTACTTTTGTACATGATATTTTATGGTTGGCTTTATGCAACCGGTGTGCACACTTTATTATTTTCATATACCTTATGCAACTCTTGTACATGGTACTTTTTTGTTAGCCTTGTGCTACTTTTGTACATGGTACTTTAGAGTTTGCATTATCATGGTACTCCTTGTTTGCTTTATGCAACTTTGTACATGATATTTTTTGATCAACTATATAGCACGTGACTATAAGTATGGCTTGGCATATTTTTGTGATGACTTATAGTTCACTATTTGTTAGATCAGTTTTGTTATCATCTTTGGATATTCATATATGTTGTGGTGAATATATTTATGATGATGTATCTAACTGATCTTATGTTGAGCTGCTTGTAGCTTGCAGGTACTTCCATTTGGGGTTTTGCAGGCTTACTGAAGACACCCTTGTGATGTTTTCTTCTTGTCATTTGCAACCACTTGTGGTTGATGGATGGCTTTGTAAGTTGCTTGTATCTGAAGCTACTCCGTTGGGGGCTTGCAGTCTCATTTTGGCCCATTTTGTATTGGTGCCTTATTGTAGACCATTCTTGGTCATAGAAGCTCATTGTAACTATATTACTCATTTGATTCTCATCCCCGTTTGTATCTTTAGGGGGAGAATGTTTCTTTGTTTCATAATTCCTTTCCCCAATATTGCATTAAGGGGGAGTGTTGGAATATGTAATGCAACATTGTGTAAATTATTCTTAGACTAAAATATAAAGTCTAAAGAATAATATTTGAATTAGAAAATAATTCTATTTTATGTAAAAATATTCCCACCCAATTAATAAATAAAATAAGGGTGCTAGGAATATTTAATTTGTGGGAAAAAGTTATTTCCCCTTTTCTAGAAAATATTAAAAAGTAACCAATCACTTTTTAATATTTGATAGATGCCACTTGTCACACATCTCAAGATAATATTGTGATAAGATTAGGGTAATTTTAGGGTTGTAGTAGAAAAGCTTCTATTTAAATAGGGGTGTTGTCTATTACATCTTGGCATCTATCATGTTGATGCATATTGTTGCATAACATTGAAGCATTCTTGTATTGTTGAATCATTGAGTAATATAGTGAGCTTCATAGTGGATGTTTCCCTTCTTCATTTGAAGTAGGGTTTTACCACTTAATATTGGTGTTGTGGGTTTTCCTCTTTTGTGTGTGATTGATCTTGTGGAGCATTCTTCGATCTTGGGGAGACTTTGCTTGTCTCACACATTCTTCATTATTATCCAAGTGCTCAAGAAGACTATGTAACTCCCAAGTTGCAAGAAATAAAGTGACAAGTATCCACTTTATTCTAATCATGAACGTTAGCACCACCAAGAAGAAATACAAGGATTCAAATAACATCTACACCACATGGCACACATCCAAAGAAAGATGAAGTGCTCATATAGTCATAGAGGTATTAATATAGCAGTTTTTTCCAGTGCCTTACATAGAAAATACAAGAGGAGAAGCATTAAAGAAGGTCAAAGCATATTTGAAGATTCATATGAAGCATTCCAAGCAAGTTTGACCAAAGAGAAAAGCGCCCAACAAGACCAGCAAGGAGCACTTGAATAATTGAGGTATTTATCATAGAATTTTACCATATATTAAAGTTTTATATTGATAGGAGGAATAAGAAGGGAATATATTCTAAGGTCAAAGTTTGTTAAAAGTAAAAGTGGAGTGATAAGCATTTTTATAACCTTAGAAAATCATATTATTATTTTTAAGCCTATAATTATATTTTTGAAGAGCATTTTCTGAATTTGAAGGCTATATTGGAGTTTTGTAAAATTGCATACCATAGTTTACAAAACCAATTAAATATTTGAAAATTAAATAAGGTTGGAGAAATAAGGATTCTATATCAAATTAGAATTACAAAATATTACAAATATTATTTCTAGAATTTCTAAATTTCTAAATTTGGAGGTATAAATATTTCTACATCAAATATAGCATAAGAAATTTAGAATTAAATATTTTATCCACAAATTTGGGAGATAAAAGGAATTCTACCTAGGATTGCATTTGATAGTTTATTTGAAGATTTGAAAAGGATTGTTGATTAATAATATTAAATATTATCTTTCAAACCTTAGGGAGATACAAGGGTTTCTACACAACATACAATTGAAAGAACAATATTTAAAAAAAATATCATCCTTAGTCTATCTCTCACAACTGAGGAAGTACCTCTTTGGAATTAATAGTTGTTTGATAAACTAAATTTGGGAGTCATAAGGTAGTCTACTTCAAAAGTAATATGGATAATATTATAAAGGAAGTGTTCAATGAAAAGAGTGATGAAATATTACAAGCACTCAAGTTCTACTCTCATAACTTAATATCAAACATTGATGGAGATCAAGTACTAGATTCACTAAAGGATAAATTGATCATGTTTTTCAAGGAAGCTAAGGAAGGAAAATATACTACATTTATGGAATTTATTCGTGGAAAACTTTTTAGATCATCATGGGAATCTCAAGATATTATCATTACTATAAAAGAATGTCTGATAATGTACCTATCATTAGTTATCTTTGAAATCTTTCAAGAAAAGGTACAAAATAACCAAAATAAGTCATATGGCTATCTTGAAAAAGAATCATTAGATTCAAATCAATATTATTGTGATGATTTACTAACTCATCTCTTTGAAGATGTATCACAAGAAGAAGTGTAGGAGCTAAGAAAGAGAAGAAACAAAGAAATAAGTCACACACAGATTGAAGAATATAATTATCTAATGCATTAAAGCCAAGAACCATAATTGTATCATTATGATACACTAGCACAATATCAATAAGGGAGATCATCAATGAAGAAATCAAAGCATGAAAAGAAGAAAAGAAGAGGTCACACAAGAAAAGTCAAACTAGAATCATTCTATGCAAATCCAAATATCAATTTCATTAAGATAGATTGATGAAGACCATATTGAAGACCAAAGTTATCAAGAACCAAAAAATATAATACAGGGGGGTGTTGGAATATATTACATTATTTGGTACATGACAATGTATCACCATGGGTACATCTATAGATTAGGAAAGAGTGTCTTAGAATAGAATTAAAGTATTTACTTTATGAAATGTAATAAATGCACAAGTATGCAATTATATTTTGGCAATGTAAATGTGCATAGTTGTCCCTATGTACATGTGTCATTAGAATAGGAATATGACGAGTCATAGGAAGAGTGTAGGTCAAGAAACACCATATGAAGAGTCGCATTCCATCCTATATATGGATGTGCAATTGTAATAGAGAAGTATCACAAGGGAAGTTCAAGATATGGGATATCACCCATGGAGCAATGGAAGGTGATGTAATATGATGTATTTGAGGTCTTTTATTCAATAAGCGTTTATTGTATTTTTCAGCATTTTCCATTATTAATATTGAGTAATTTCATATTCTAAATATAAGCTTATTTGCTTAGTATTATTATTTCCTTCATATTGAGTTGAGTATTATTGATTTAGTGGCCATATTATTGAGTGATTATTCATCAAAAGCTAATGTTCCTTTCATTTTGACAAGAATCATAATTTACATATTTTCTTTTTGAAGTAGATCACTAGTATCACAACATGCATCAATCATAAATGGTTTTGATTCTATAGTATTGCAACATGAATCTACCATCATAGGCCTTAAGACATTTGTATCACAAGAAGCATCTTTCATCACTGATTTATTCTCTACATCTTCAATATTTTCTTGTTTTCTCATCTTAGAAACATTAAGAGTGATAATTCCTTTGTATATTATTCTCCATAGACTAATATGTATAGTAACAAAATCTTCATAACAATCATTGGCATTATTAAGAACACTTTGCATGCATTTCTAAAGTATTGAGAAATTTTCTTTTTTTGCTTCACTAGTAATATCAACAAGCTTATTGTTCAAAGTATTTATTTCATCAATAAACTTGTTCTTCAAATCTTTAATCATGTCTTCTTATCTTCTATTCTTATCTTTTAGAACTTCATTAGAAAGTAAGTCCATATATATCAAATTTTCTATCTCACTAGGTAATATAAAAACAATTCTAGAATATTTATATGCCTCATAAAGCCTTTCATTCAGATATTTGCTAAGTGCTAAGAAAATTTCATCTTTGATTTCTCTCAACATTTATTGTAAGAAAAGTTTTTCTCTTATTGATGTATCCTTTTCAATTTCTTCTATCAAGTGTTGTGTATGATATTTTAATCTTTCCACCCTTTTTGAAATTTTGTGAATGTCTAATTGTTTTTCTTGGACATCTTGAATGTATATTTGTTCTCCTTGGAAACATAGATTTTCCACTTTATTTGTTTTTGACATCTCATATCTTTGTATTTCATTTTTTTGATCATTTGTATTCTTTTTTATTTGCTTTTTCTTTGCCATGTTCCTTTGAAGTTGACTACTTTATAACTCCCTAGGTTTAAATTTTGTAAATTTTAAATTTTCCTAAAGTTTGAGGTAGAAACCCTTTTGTCTCCCAAATGATTAAATTTGCAATAATTTCACTAATTCAATATCTTTTCTACAATTATGAAATAAATATAATCTTCAAATATTAAACATAAAAATTTCAAAAATACTTTAGGAGCATAATCCTTATGACTCCTTAATTCTCAAATTTAGAAAAAAACTTAATTTTTTCTCATTTTCTCCTAATTTAAATTATTACCTTATATCTCCCTTTGCCCCTTTTTAAAATAATGCAACCTTTTTTAACATTTTATTTATTTTAATATTCAACTTCCTTTTTTTATATAACCTTATTCCTGCAATTTTAAAAACCTTATAAACACCCTTTATTTCTCCAATAAATTAAAAGGTTTAAAGAATTATCTCTTTTTCTCTAAATGGATTTCTCTACCATGTGCTCACGAGGACCACCAACATGTTGTCTACTACCATAGATCATTTTGACTATTTTGTTGGCACTCTCTCTACCACACTCAACACTTGTTAACTGATGCTTTCGTTCATTTGAATTATGATATTCTAGATAGTGTGCTTTGATGTCCTTATGAGCACAATCAAAGGTGGTTGTGTAGTCTAAATGGTGATCATCTTGGACCTAGAATATGTGCAGTCTCTCATCACCCTTGAAAATCCTATCGAATCAACTATAGTTGATTATACAACAACTCTTTCCCACTTCTAATAGGAAATCAATTTGTGGGTGTGCATATTTTGTGAGATAGAATATTGTAGTGGATTTCTAAAAAATTTAGATTTCTTTTATTTCTTGACTACTACCAATGGTTACTTCTGCATGATAGGTGGGTAACGTTACTCCTCGTTGGTGTGCTAACAAACAATATTGAACATGGATATGAACCCACCTGTTATTTGTTGCACTTTTTGATAGGTTCCCTACAACGACTCCTACAATTTTTAGGTGTTCTATTGCTCTATGACGTAACGGATGCCACACTATCAAGGCATAAATTTACCACTTGCCTACCTTCATAGAACATTTATCTAAGCTCTAAAAAATAAAAAACATGTCACTTTGACCCTCTTAAATACTTGCAAAGTCATGTGCTCTACATTAGATCTATTTTTTAATGTGGGGGATTTGTTTCCAACAAAGCTTTGGTCATTGAGGTATTTTTTTCTGAGGAGAATCCTATAAATATTTTAATTTCACCTCACTTATTATTTCTTGCTTCGATGGGCTTGATTCAATATTTCAATATCGACAGTCTTACAACAATAACTATAGCCTTATTCTCTTCTATGACGAAGTTACAAAGATGTCTTAGACAATAGATTATGGATAACATTCAACTGGTAATACAGTATACGCCATGGCGGTAGGATCTCCCTTGTCAACACTATGGCATTGCTTCCCCATTTGACTCAGCTAGGCATTGCTTCCCTACTCGAATAATGCTCTCTTCCTTGGTGTTCTATTTTCTTTCCTATGGGACTTTTTTTTAATGATTTTTTAATTCAACTCAGTGTTTCATCTCCCACTATGTTGCCTTGTTCTAGTATGTTGCCTATGCAACTAGGTTAGCTTCTGCTTGTGTCTGGTAAGCCTTGGTAGGTTTGATTCCAACCTCCTCTCGGATGATGCTTGACGTCTATTATTTTGCCTCTCCTTTGAAACTTTGATGTCTTCCTTTTGTAGCTCTCTATTCTTCATTTTTAACTTATGCTCTTATGACCTTAACTCTATTCCTTAGTTTGGTCTTTTACTCAATACATCCTTCCTTTTATTAATGTCTACTTTACACTTTCTTATACCATATTCTAACTTATATCTTTGTTGCTTTCTTGATTTTCTTGCTCACTATTTTTCTGCCCAAACTCGTTGTCCTAAAACTTTAAAAATTGCAACTTTACTCCTCCAAATGTTGCTCAAAATGCTCTCTTCTCATTGTCCAAAATTTTTGTAATTTTGCAGGTCTAGTTTCTCCCAATATGTTACCTCAAAAATTATCCTTTCTCCTTTCACAAAGTTGTCAAGAAACTTTAAAATTTGTAGCTCAAATACTTCTTCAAATGTTGTCCATAGCTCTGATACCATTGTTAGCTTTTTGAATAGGTTAACTCATTGCAACTTATTCTAGGATCAAAAATGAAACAAATCAATGCTACTAACAATATCAACAATCTCTCATAACAATAAACAACAATATTTCACAAAATCTAACACAAATGAACACAATATACAAAGATTACATTAATGATACAACTTAGTTACAATACATGGAGCTTTACCTCCAATTTATCCTTTTTTATGACCTTTCAATACTCTGATTGTTGCTCTTCCTCTTTTATCTAGAAATTGCAACCTTTCATATTACTCATAAAGACAACTTTTATTTTACCACATATCATGTGACTCTTCATACTCTCTTGACACTTTGCACTCTTTCTCATATTGCCACATACATTATAAAATATAAATCATCTACTAAAACAATATTGTAATGGGGATCAAATAATATAATATCTCTAGCAATGGGTGGATTGGTATGGGATAACCACTAGAGTTGAGAGGATTGTGAAATGGGAAATGATGGATTTTCGGTTGACAGTCCATAGGGGTAAAATAGTCATGTAGAAGCATTTGCATGTGTGTATTTATGATTAGATGCATCATCAGGCAAGGAGGTTGCTATACAATAAAAAGAGTCCTTACCCCTATGCTTAGGATGTCCTTAGGTGGTTGATAATATTATAGTTATCATAATACCTCCTGCTTAGGGAATATTAATGTTTGTGCATATTCTTGCTTATTGTTGATTGCATCTTAGTTTAGGTGAAGATAATTTTTAGCAAGCACCCTTGTGTTGCTTAGGCTCTTAATTTACTATAAGGATGCATTAATTCATTTGTTTCAAAGTATAGAACTTAACTGGTTAATTATTTATCAAATAAGGTATTAATAATAATGTTAGTATTATTAATACTTAAAATATTAAATGCTAATAATTAACATTAGCATTAGTCAAGGAAAAATTAGTAGTAGTATTAATTGATTTAATACTATAAGGTGAATAACAATTTAATTGCTAATACCTTGCTTTAACAAATATTAGTAAATTAATATTAAGTTTATTAAGTTAATACTTTATAAAAAGAGGGCACATTGAATAAATAAAGATTATTATTAATGAAGTGCATATTTTAATTATTGAGTTGGAAAGTTAATATTTTTGGGAAACCGAGCAATGTGGAAAGTAATATTTTTGAAACGATGCAAGAAGAATCAAGAAAGAGTTACGTGACTCTTGGGCTTCACCTTTCCAATGTTCTTGATTTTTCTCTCCTCTCCAAAATCCTATTTGAATCCTTTGATTGTGGAGGTTTGGGAGAATTGGGTTGGATGGGAAGAAACTTGCAAGGAGTGAAGCATTTGAGGAGAGCGTGAAAATATTCTAGTCTACTATTGTGGAGGTAATTCCTTTTCAATTTATTCTAGAATAAGTGTAAATATTTGTATGCTTGTTTTGTTGATCATTTGTTCTTCAATCTATCGGTTTTATCTTGGATCCCTATTTGGATACCTAAATCAAAGGGTAGAAGTCTTCTATACATTTTCTAACTTGCATTCAAGTAGAGAATCTAATTAATCTTTAATATTTTTTCCACCTTGAATTGAATCATGGTATTCAACCTCAGCTTGAGCTCTAGAGACCAAAATAATTTCAATTGCAGACCCATGAAAATATCTTCTTCCAACAACCAATAATATCGTTAATATGGGCCTGATTTTTTCATTCTTCTTATACCTGTTACAACAGAGCGATGAATGCCCCAACTAAACTTTGTTAAAACAGAGTGATAAATGCCCCAACTAAACTTTGGTAGCCATAGTAAACATAGCCTATTTTTATTTGTAAAGGATCTAAGGTTTCTCATAGATCAATTTGGTGATAAAATAGTTGGAAGAAGTAGGCTTTTAATCAAATCACCTTCAATATTTATGCTAATATGAAGTTTATTTGAATGTTGCTTTCTTGAGTGTGCGGTCTTCTTGAATGCAATGAATCATGCAATCTAGATGAAAGTTGATAGTTATTTGATCATTATTAAATTTAAAGTCTTTTAGCACTAATCATTGAAAATATTGTATGTCAACCCAAAAAATAAGGAACCAAAAATTAAAGTTCAAATACCATCCGCGTGATGTGGTATACCGGCAAGGACGCCACTTGCATTATCGGTGATGTGACCCGGGTTCAATCCCCACGGTGGATATGTATATATATAAGAAGTATTTTACTTAATAAAAAAAAAAGTTGAAATACCATTTCATTTTTCAAACCTAGAGCTAAATTTACTTAAAGGTTAATTTGGATAAAGAGAAAACAAAATGGATTTAATATTTACCATATTTCAATTGCATTTAATGATTTTAAACGTTTTTTTTTTATTCTCAATTATAACTACTTCATATAACAGAGAAATCATTGCCTGAATCTGTTACGTTCAAAGTGTATTTCTCACTTGGTATGGTTATCAATATAATTTTAAATGTTTTACATGATGATTTTATCTTTCACATCCTTGCTTCTCATGTCATGTCAATGGATGAAACCGAAGCTCATGCTCTTAGATTTGTGGGTTTTTAGTGGCATTTTCTTACTTTTAATAAACAACACTATTATTATGTATTTAGAAGTTAATAGATTTAATTAGTCATTTTTAAAGTAATAGGGTTAAGATATTAATTAATATTAATAGAATATTGAATACCCTTATCTTACTAATGTCGATTAATTAATATGTTTGTTAAATTAATCAATATGATTTTAGTCATTTATTAATTAATAGTTTTACTAGGTCATATACTGAATACTTTTTCATATTAATATTGATTGAATAACGTGTTTATTAAATATAAATATTAATTTATTATAGTTGACTTTATTAAGAGAGTAATAATCCCAAGATATAAAAGAAGATTGTAAGAATTATGAATAGAGAAAATGTATTAAAAATTAATTCTATAGCTAAGAAATAAGAGAATTAATATTTACACTCAAGGTTTAGTAGTAGATTTATCCAAGGGGATAGTTGTGGCTTGTATAACGAAAGATACATAATTGAGTGGGAGAAGTATGGGATTCTCTCGTTTATGACTAATAAGCATTGGGAGAATGTTTTGATGTCTATTTTGGAACTGAGTTCTTGCATTCTTGTTTAAAATTTTTACTTTTTTAATGCATGTTAGCCTTACATGTACATTCAAATACCTATCGTGATCCCTACACTTATGTTTAAAATATCGATGGAGAAGACTTTTGAAGTAGAAGACTTTGAGAAAGAATATGAGACTAATAACCATTATGTATTAATGTATTGAAATATTGTATTTGGAAATATTGTTCCACAACCACCAATAAAGAATCCTTCACTATATCCCAATTATGTTGGTAAAAAACTGCAAAGAGTCTATCTAGACCTGGGGATTTATCCTTATTAAAAGAGAAAAGAGCTAAATGAACTTCTTCTAGAGTAATAGGCTCCATCAGTTTCCTATTGTCTTCATTTATTATAATTGAAGGAACATCTTGAAGAAGTTTATCATTAAGAACTTCGGTCTCCTCAAAACCTAGAATATTTTGATAAAATGACTTTACCTCTTACCTCTTTTTTAATTTCACTCTGATCTTCAATTTAAACCCCTTCTATTGATTTAATTCTATTAATTTTAGAAGATCTCAATACTATAGTCATCCTATGAAAAAACTTTGTATTCTTATCTCCTTCTTTTAACCAAGTCTGTCTTGATTTTAATTTCCAAAATTTCTCTTCCTTACTCAAAATATTATGATATTCACTAAGCAACTCCCTTTCCTCCGAGCTTGTATTATTTTCATCACCTTTTTGAAATTTTGAAAGTTTATCTTTTAGTTCTTCTTTCTTCTCAAAAATATTTCCAAAGGTGTTCTTGTTCCATTCTTTTAATCTAGATGTCATAGCTTTAATTTGGTTTGGAAGAGCATACAATCCACCATTACCTAAAGAATTCCATGTTTGAGCTATCATATCAAAAAATTGAGGATGGTCTTCCCACATCTGCTCATCAAAAATGTGATCTTTTTTTGAATTCACTTACCACCATTTTAACTCTTATTGGCCAATGATCTGAACCAATCCTTGTTAATGTATTAATTTTAGCACAAGTTCCTTCATCAAGACAATATTTTGAGAGAATACATCTATCTAATTTTTCTGCTACTAGGTTCTGGCCTCTCCTAATGTTGGTCCAAGTATAGTTGTCTTCTTCAAACTCAACTTTCCATAGATTGTTGTTTTGAATAAAAGCTGAGAAATCTTTTATACTTTGGGTCAATTTCCTAATTCCCCCAAATTTTTCGTTCAACTTGGTTATGGAATTAAAATCTCCAATGATCATGAATTGGGTTACTTTGTCTTTAATTCTCATAAAGGCTTCAATCCCACTCCAAACTTCTAATCTACCTGATTGAGTTGTAGGTCCATAAACATTGATAAGGATAAAGTGAATATCTGTAAAGTAGCAAGTGACTAAAGAGGTTATCCAATGCCTAGTTTTATGAATGGTTACACAAGAGGTTCTAGAAGGATTCCAACAAGTTATAATTCCCCCTGTTGCTCCTTTAGAATCCATAGCATCTCATTCACATCTTGCCCAAACTGCTTTCATAGTTTTTGAAACTTCTTTTGTCTTTTTAGTTTCTTGGATATAGAGAATATCAGGTTTATTACTTAAACATTGGTCCCTAATACACTTATGCTTTGAGGGGGCATTAGCACCCCTTATATTCCATGAGATGATAATCATGTCTCATTAGGGGCTTTTGGTCCCTCTTGCGTATTACCAATATCATGTTGTTGTATGGTAAAGAGAAGTTCAACCAACTTAATTTGTGTTCCTTTCTCTATATTAGCTCTTGCTTCCCTGGATCTTGCTTGATAATTTGAGGGTTTTCCTCTTTTTGCCTTACCTATATCAAGAGTAGGCCTTATTATTCTATTCCTCAATATTCTTTCACAATTTTTTTTTCAACATATTTATCCTCTCTTGGCTATAATATAGAAGCTTTTGACTTGTCTTGCTCATTTTTTGGTATTTCCTTATTAATGGCAGAGGTATTAATAACTGCTAAAACTGCATTTTCTTTACCAATTATTATAAAAAGAAGATCAATTGCTTGTTTTTTTTAATAATTATAAAGGAAAGTAAAAATGTCAAAAACTTAAAAACTTAACCATTTGGATTACATAGATAATTGATGTTTGTAGGAGTGTGAGCGTATGTAAGATGGATACACATACATACATGATACAGGTACATACCTATAAACTCCCACGTCCTTAAACATCAAATTTGGACCTCACTGAAAATATAAAGTGCTTTGGATCCATTAGGTAACTCTAATTATAATAAAATTCAATTCTCGATGTTCACGTATTCTGCTCTCTCACAGGAAAACCTATGGCTAGGTGGATTGGTAAGTGCTTGTCTGGCCAGGCATTTACCAAGAAGACACCCAGGTTCAAACCTCGGGGACAACCTGTTTGTAAAGGTAGTAGTCTAATCTGAATCCTTTGAGTGCACATCAGACTGACAATGACGGTAGGAATCCCGAGCTACAGGTGGTCCTCTTCGCTACAGGTGGTCCCCTTCGCGTTGGGTCAAAAATAACGAAGTGGAATAGGTTTGGTGGAAGCAACCCCTGTGGTTTGAACCCTGTACTTATCAGATACTAAAAATAGTGTGGTTGTGACCAATTCTCCTATGTAACAAAAAAATAATTTCTACAACAATTTGATTTAAATGTAATGGTTATTAATATATAACAAAATTATTGGATGTTGTAATCATAAACTTTAGTTCATTAAATTAGTTCAAGGATTTGATCTTTTAATTATCAAATTAGAATAGTTAACTCACAAACAACCCGACCACTATTATTTAACATATTAACTATTTAAACTTTAAACCAAAACCCTAACTACAGTCCATTTAAATTAAATCAATCAGTATGTTTCTTGGAGATTAAGTTTTCATCTCATGTTTACAGGTGGTGCCGCCACGTGGACGATAATAGATCAAGGAAGTATATGTTTGTTCGAGATTAAGTTTTTTCGTCATGTTTGCAAAATTAACATGCTTGCAGGTGAACTAGCATCATCGTTTTGACCACTATAAACCATTATAACTTTATTTAAAATTTAGTTTTATTTAAGATAGGTAAGAGTTCATGGATAAGATTTAGTAAATATATATATATAATTTAATGAAGAGAATATAAAAAGTACTACAGTAAATTTATATATACAATTATTATCTTAAAAATATTTAATTTTTAAATTAAAAAATATGTTTTTATTTATAATTTCAAAGGTTTGATACTTATATAGATTAAGTCAATATTTAGCGTGTATATAGTGGATATTAATTTTGATAAAAAAACATTCTTTTAGTCTATTGAACAGTTTAGTAAGTCTACGTAATAAACAATGCTAAACATTTTGGTGATTCTTTTTCTGGATGTTTTTTTTTATATGTTCCATCTTTTTTTTATATGTAAGCTTTTCTGACTTAAAAACTTAAAAAATGTCAAAAACTTTCCATATAATTAGATTGTGTTTCCACTCGGAATATCTCTGATTTCAGCACTAACTTAACTTAATTATTGACCGTTGGCCAGGGAGCTTTTAAATCGTCCTCTCCTGTTGAAGACATTCGTTCCGTTCCGGTTGTCTCCGGAACAGGGAATATCTGATTTCGGTAGTGGAGCTTTTAAATCGCCCTCTCCTGTTGAAGATATTTATTCCGTTCTAGTTGCTTCGGGAACAAGAAATATCTGATTTCGGCACAAACTTAACTTAATTGTTGACCGTTGGCCAGTGGAGTTTTTAAATCGCCCTCTCCTGTTGAAGATATTCGTTCGGTTCCGGTTGCCTCGGGAAACGGGAGTTGGTCTCTCGCTCTCGTTCCTTCTCGCCCCTGCGCTCGACCCAGACCAGACCCAGACCTCATTTTCGGAGCAGACCCCTTGATCGGGGGTGAGGCGGGAAAGCTCTCACTCGATTGAATAAATAACAGGGGCAATTCAAGATTGAATGGTTCGTCCATTTCCTTGTGTTTCTGCCTTGCCAGCTGCAAACAGAAGTGAACTGCTTCCTTCTGTCTGCAAATGCAAACAGAATCCTTCTGTAATTTTCGAAGGTGTAGAATATTTTGTGTAGAACTCGCCACTTCCGCGGCATCCATACCCCCGCTGTCCGACTCCTCCGTCCACGACTTTAGCTTTGACCGATCTTTCACTCCTCCATTAACTGCGACGGTATCGGTAACGATAACTTTTGGTACATGAGGAAGCACCGTAGACATGTTTGTGTACGCTTCCAAGGAATTTCTGGCGTAGTGCATGAGGGCACCGTTGATGATATCCTGGTCCAGGCTCTTGGATGTTCAACTAGCCAACTCCTTTCCCCACCATGAATCCGGCGTCTTAACCTGTGGTTGTGGCTGCGATGCAATGAAACCCTCCATGCCCTCCATGTGTGCTGATTCGCTATATTGCAGACGGGAAAGCCCCGCCGAATTCTGCCCTTTACACGCAGCAGACGTTATTCCCTCTATACACCTGAAAGACATCCCGCAAAACCAACCTTCCACGTTAAATCCATCTTCCAACCCTTACGAGAAGACAATTGAACAAAATATTGAAAAATTAGTGGCAAATTTAACCATGTTTCTCTACCTGCTAATAATTTTGAGGTCCTTTGAACAAAATAGTGG
The DNA here is from genome assembly GCA_028583015.1 of Wollemia nobilis. Classification (NCBI taxonomy): domain Eukaryota; kingdom Viridiplantae; phylum Streptophyta; class Pinopsida; order Araucariales; family Araucariaceae; genus Wollemia; species Wollemia nobilis. The sequence continues at coordinate 279,969 of JAQPPZ010003054.1, read as the reverse complement.
AGAATTGATGATAAACTTGACCATATTTCTCTGCCTGTAAGTCCTTTGAACAAAATATGGAAGAATTGATGCCAAATTCAACCATGTTTCCCTATTTAGACATATTTTAAACATATATTTTCCATTGTTTGACAGGCTCGTGCATCAGCATCAGTGATTTTATTTTTACATTGTATATATATTTTTTTTCCATAGGATTTTTATTTTTTTATTGTAAAATAAATGTAATAATAATAAATAACAATATATATTTTAATTTCCATTTTTTCTCTCTTTCAGATTCAGCAGACTTTGAATAAATATGGTTTAGAACACCACTACAAAAGGTAAGTTCCTTCCATGCTTCACTTAATATTTTTATTTTTATTTATTTTTTAATTTTAAAATGAATGCAAATAGCAATATATATGTTTTAATTTCCATTTGTATACATCATTTAAGTAAATTTTAATTTTTTTATATATTTTATATTTTAATTATAAATTAAAAAATAATTATAAAAATTCCAAAAAATTTAAATAAATTTATATAAGGTTTCATACGTGTTTTAAGGTATTATTTTTGTGTATGACATTTGTACTATGCTTGTTAGCTCTGTAGATCTGTTTCTACTATGCTTTATGGGTTCTACGATACTGGGCTTGTACTTTAGATCAGCTTCGACCATGCTTTCTACAATATAAAGCTTGTACTATGCTTTTTAGGGTATAATTTATATAAACATTGTATTTTACTTCATAACAGCCAATACGAGTGGTTCTCAAGGATTTAAATCTCAGATTGGGTTTACTAATAAAATAAGAATTCGAAAATTGTCGACATTCTCTTAACAATTCAAATCCCATAAACGAAGCTTGCACAGGACATTCTCTTAACAATTAAAATCCCATAAACGAACCTTGCACAGTATTTGTTAGGCTTTGGATGGAAAGAAAAAAGCTTCTAATGTTCATTATCTTCCTGGTAATGTCTCAACAATGGTTACCTACTTCTGATGATTTTAACCAATAGTGAACCAGGCCTCACGAACTTCTCTTCCTTTAAAGCCTAAGGTGGGTGGTTTTCGCAGATACAAATAGATATGGGATCTGCCAATCCAGGTTCTATAAAACAGAGCATGTATTTTCACTCATTTCTATATAACAAAGAATATAGTATAAATCGACATGAAATACTTCATATGCAGATTTAGAAAGAAAAAGTATGAAGAGTTACGGGATTTTAAAATAGATATTAAATGCATATAAATCCGAACCGTAAACTATATGTGAAGAAAGGACATAGAAAAAATGGACCGAATTCAACCTAGTAGTCTTTAGCAACTTCTAACTATTCTACCCTTTGTTGCTCTGTTTTCCGATGGCTCCTCCTCCGTGTTCTGCTCCTCTCTTCCCCTGGGTGTTTTTTTCGTTTTTTTTTTTAATATTTTCCCATCCCCAACACGGAGGATAAGAGGCAATAATAAGAAAAAACAAAACGTGCCTCCCTAAAAACAATAAAACCATGCTTCCGTGTTTTAAAAAGATTCTATCCCTTTATTATATTATTAGGAACCATTCTCTGCATAGAAGGATTCCCTTATTTTTAAAATAATATTCATTAAAAGATATAACTGGCATAATTTAAACATAACATTTATTAGAGATTTTATAACTTGCACAATTTAAAAATTAAAAAATTTAAAGAACTATTTTGAAAACTATTTCTTTCAAACTAATAGTAACCAAAAATTTTAGAGGCATCCCTTCAGTTTCAACATAATGATATTTGAATTGTTAGTCATTGTCCGTAAAATAATTTATGTTGGATGAAAATGTTTGTACCATTAAAAGGTAAATAGTTATGTTTGTAAAGGTAAATAATTTTTATATATTTTTTTATTTATAGAGAGAATTATCAATGTCTCAATTATTTTTTCTTGTTGGGGCAGTTTCAAATCTGAAAAGTTATCATTATTTCAGGTTCCACAAACATCAAGTTAGCAAACACATAGCAAAAACAGCTCAGGATTAGAACCATCAACCTCAGGCTGGCAAACACTCAGCAGAAACAGGTCCGTCTACTATCTTTGTTCAGTTTATAACATTTATGAGTGATAGGTTATCTAAGATGGATTAGAGTGATATAATTTATTTAATATACAGTTATTTTCATTGTATAATCTATTTTTTAAAGATTTGAATCCAAACTTTATTCAAAGTTTTAAAGTCTTCGTTTTTTAAAGTAAATTTTTTTTGAGTTTAAAAATTTATATATAGAAGGATATGGTCATCTAGTATATCAGACTATTTAAAATTTTTAAATCCTAATTTAAAACATGCAACATAAATGTCTTGTTTACCATTTAAATTCTCTTAAACTATTTTGTTCTTATTAGTAAAACCATAAATAAACAAAAGAAAATATAGTTAAATTTGATATCAATTCTTTCATATTTTAAACATATGTTTTTCATTGTTTGACAGGTTCCTGCATGAGCATCAGTGTTTTTATTTTTATATATATTTTATAAATATTTTTTTTATTTTGTTTGAAAATATTTTTAATACTTTTATTTTTTATTTTTATAAGTTTTTTATTTTTTAATTATATAATTTTAAAATAAATATAATAATAACAAAATAGCAAAAAAAATATATATATATATATATATATATATATATATATATATTAATTTCTATTTTTTAGAGAGACTTTGAATAAACATGATTAAGAACACCACTGCAAAAGCAAGTTCCTTCGATGCTTCTCTTAATACTTTTATTTTTTTATTTTAATAAAAAAAAAAAATTGATTATGTAATTTTAACATATTAATTTCCATTTTTTCTATCTCTCAGATTCAGAGACTTTGAATAAACACGGTTTAGAACACCACTGCAAATAAATAGGGTTTAAAACACTATTGCAAAGATAAGTTCCTTTTATGCTTTTCTTATTATTAAAATTTCTATCGTGGGTAAATATGAAATAGACATACATCATTTAAATAAACTTTTTAATATATTTTACATTTTAATTTTAAATTCAACAAAATAATTACACAAACCTTAATAAATTTAAAAATTTTATATGTGTTTTAATGTATTATTTTCGAGCTTCAAGAGATCAGAAGATATGACGCTTGTACTATGCTTTTTAGCTGTGTAGATCCACTTGAACTAGTTTTATGCTTTCTACAACAAGATACTTGTACTATGCTTTTGAGCTCTTTAGATCAGCTTCTACCATGCTTTCTACAATATAAGTTTGTAATATGTTTTTTAGGGTATGATTTATATAAACAGTATATCCTGTTTAAATTTTAGATTGGGTTTACGGTAGAATAAAAATTCCAAGATTACATATAAAATGACGTCAACATTCTCTTAACAATTCAAATCTCATATAAACATTCTCTTAACAATTCAAATCCCATAAAACGAACCTTGCACAAGATTTGTTAGGCATTGCGATAGAAAGAAAGAAGCTTCTAATGTTCATTATCTTCTTGGTAATGTCTCAACAATGGTTACCTACTTTACTTCTGATGGTTTTAGCCAATAGTGAACCAGGCCTCTTAAAGCCTAGGGTGGGTGGTTTTCACAGATATGGATAGATATGGGATGTGCCAATCCAGGTTCTATAAAACAGAGTATGTATTTTCACTCACACCCCACTTGTATATAACAAAGTATATAGTTTCAGGAAGGTAACTGTCTACTGTTATATAAATCGACATCAAATACTTCATATGCAGATTTAGAAAGAAGAAATGTGAAAGAGTTACGGGATTTAAAAAAATGGATATTAAATGCATATAAATCCGAACCGTAAATTATATGTGAAGAAAGGACATTGAAGGAATGGACCGAATTCAACCTGTTAGTCTTTAGCAACTTCTCACTCTTCTGCCCTTTGTTGCTCTGTTTTCCGGTGGCTCCTCCTCTTTGTGTTCAGCTCGTCTCTCCCCACCGAAGGGTGTTTTTTAAGTTTTTGTTTTTTAAAACAAATCTCCCCTTTCCTTTTTTATTATTTTCCCATCCCCAGCACGGAGATAAGAGGCCATAATAAGGAAAAACAAAACATGCCTCCTAATGATTCTCTACGGGCCATTTTAAAAACAGTAAGGCCATGCTTTCGTGTTTTAAAAGATTCTATCCCCTTTATTATATTATTAGGAACCATAGAAGGATTCTCTTATTTTTAAAATAATATTCATTAAAAGATATAACTTAGAGATATTATAACGTGCATATTTTAAAAATTAAAAGAACTATTTCTTTCAAATATTATAAGTATTTCATAGTAACCAAAAATTTCAGAAGCATCCTTTCAATTCCATTGACCATTTAAACATGGTCACATTCGTTGGTGACGAATTGCTTCAACATAATGACATTATTCGCGATGATTGCTAGTTATTGTCCGCAAAATTTTTTCTGTTGGATGAAAATGTTTGTACCACACTTTTAATTTTAAAGAATAAAAGTAAATAGTTTTTACAATTTTTTTTATAAAGAGAATTATCGACATTTCCATTATTTTATATTGTTAGTGTGGTTTCAAATCTGAAAAGTTACCACTACACCACGTTCCACCAATTTTAAGTTGGCAAACACATAGCAAAATCTGAAAAGTTACCACTACACCACATCCCATCAATCATAAGTTGGCAAACACGTAAAAACAGCTCAGGATTAGAACCATCAACCTTAAGTTGGCAAACACTCAATCTGTCTACTACCTCCGCCCAATTTTTAACATTTTTGAGTGATAGGTTATGTAAGATGAATTAGAGTAAAATAGTTTATTTAATATATAGTTATTTTCATTGTATAATCTATTTTTTTAAATATTTGAATCAAAACTTTGTTCCCAGTTTTAAAGTCTTCATTTTTAAAAGCAAAATATTCTTTGAGCTTAAAAATTTATATATAGAAGAATATGGTCATCTAGTATATAGTATACGAGACTATTTAAAATTTTAAAACCCTAATTTAAAACATGCAACATGAATGAGTTGTTTACCATTTAAATTTTCTTAAACTAGGGGAAGTACTTGGGCCAACATCTTGCCCTAAAACTCATTGTGAGGAGTACCCTAGGAATTTTTTTCTTTTTTAAATCTTCATTTATTTTTAATATTATTATTAAATTATTTACATAATTTTTGTAGTGTTTATTATTAAGTATTTATCGTATTATGATATTAATTGTGATTGATATAGACCCTAATCGTATTATCTTATAACCACATAGTAATATTACAACTTGGCTACTATACATGTATCTGGTAGAACCTTTATCCTAACATCCTATTAATTTGTAATGATGTCATATGTTGACAATTGATGTTAATAGTTAGTACTACTTAGAGTAGGATTACATATTGTACTACCTTCCCAAGTGGGAGGAATCTTGAATCTTAAATCAAAGCTTTGCACTTAAAGAAGGAAGCGATATTGTAAGTTCTTTTATAATTCAATAAATTGTGTTTTCTCTATTGCTTGCATATTATCCTCTCTATTGCTTGCATATTCTAGTATTGTTGTTCAATTACATCCGGGTTCTTAACATCTGGTATCAGAGCCCCTTCTAGGGCCATATTCATCATTGTATGCTCTCACCTCCCCCATATGGGATCTTGGTGATCAGAAAGTGATGATTCATTTATGATAGATTACAAAGAGGAGGGTTTTCCTTCAAAACTCATGTAGAGATTTCAAGATGATTGTTGCTTCTGATACCGGGTCATGTCTTGTTTAAGTTGTTAGTCCTTATGAGTTCTCTAGATTTGGAATAATAAATGCCAAATGGTTCAGAGTCCTTGGATGAGTAGTCATTGCCATTATTTCCAACTACCCTTTTTGGGGATTCCCACAATCTGGGTACGAAATATTTTTGCCTTTAATGCTTCAGATTTAGGAGCGGCTTTGTTGTGGCTTCTTAGCTTCTATTGTCCTTTCTAAGAAATATGCAGCATTCCTTTTGTAGGAAATGGCAATACTTCTAGAAGATCACACACCTCAACAAATCTTAGATTTTCAAGGCATGGTCTTCGAAAGTTTTCCTCACCATCCAACTTCGGGATTTTTTTTAGCCTTGGGACTTCTGACTGTTGGAGCTTTTGCTTTTCCTTTTTTATTAGATTTTATAAAGGTATGATATTTGGACCTTATCCTTGTTGGCCTTCCAATCCTCAAAACTTTCATTCGAAGGTTTTTTTGCATCCGTTCGTTGCTTCGACCTTCGTTTTTTGCCACCTAAGAATGATACATTTTGAGTGTAGTGAGCCATCACTACAATTTTGACTACTCACAGGGGATCTTTAGCCTGCTAAAAATAAGGTATCCAGAGAAGTTGATGCCTTAATCCATTGGACATAGAGTCAAAAAAGGTACCCCCTTTTTGGAATGGAAGTGAAGGTTGAAATTTTAGCAATCAGTCTTAATCTTCATATCTTTGCAATTGTTAAAACTTCCATCAACCCATGATATTGGGACTACTACCATATATTACATATAATACATATGAACAAATATTTTAAGTGGGTAGCCTTAATCCATTGGTTATGGAATTAAAAAAGCCCCCCCTCCCACTAGTTGCTCCAGTCCTTTCTATTTCTTCCTTTTTCTCCAGTTTCTTGGGTGAGAAATTATCACCCTTAAGAAACTATGAATTTTTAGTAGCCCCCTTGATGCAAACATATTGGTACCAGAGATAAACACCCTTCTTGGTGAAGTGTGACTAGTACCAATATTGGCTTCCTCTTTGTTCTTGATCCAATTGCCATGCGCCTTCCACCTCCAGCTTAGGTCTTTTGCCTCTTCATTTCTAGAGGGGCAAGGTACTACGTTTTAGCTTGGGGAAGTACCTGAGCTTATTGTTGATCTCTTTTTGCTACTCTAACCTTTTTTTGGCTCCTTTTCTTCCTTTTGGATTTCATCTTTTGTGTGGATGCATAAGCATTGAGGTGTGAATACCTCATACTCATAGTCTTCCAGTTACCAATGAAGTAGACCTATGTCATCATCCCTCTCGTCTTGAATTATCTTTCAATGCTCAGCTACTCTTTCTCAAAGTCTAATCAGCGCGAACTCCAAAATCTGACTTGGAGAAGAGGGGAAAGACATCCCAAACGCTTTCTTTGACAGCAGTCGAAAATCGTTGAAAAGGCAAGATGCACCCAGAATCGCTAAAGAGCGAAGGCGATCTTGGGAATGATGATTCAAGGCAACCTTTGGCCTGAGCTCGAAAGCGCTCACAAAATGAGCGATTTCAGGCTTTTCTGCTTGGCGTTGGCGATTTCGAGCTCGGGGAAACCTCTTTGATGGATGTCGCTAGGAAAGCCGAGCGATTTCGGGTTTGGGGAAGAGCGACAGCGATTTTGGGCTCAAAGCTTTAGCAACCTCGCAAGCTCAAAAGCGTTGGAAACTCCTGCGCGCTAGGCAGCTTTTCTCTTCGCGACGACGATCTTGAGCTCGCCTACTCCTCTCTGGTGCCCCTTTTCGCTCGAAACGTGCCATAGCGATGGGCGGATAGTGCGCGCAGTAGCGACTTCGGGTTCAAGGGACTTAGGCAAATCTGCCACCTTGAAACACGACCCTTAGTCGCTCAAAAACCCATCTTCGCCAGAAATCGCGCAACAAAAACAACGATATTGGGAAAGGGGGGAAACACTTAGTAAAATTTTACAATTTTTATGCCGATGATGGCATTAGACTTGATGGAAGTTGGGGACCGAAAACAGAACACCTTGCAGAAGCACCAAGGAAAATTACCATAACATATGAGGAAAGAACGGAGAAGGAGGGTGGCACAACCTGATAAAACTTACGCCCCTATCAAAAATGTGGCAACATTATGGCGGCTCGCGGGGTATCGAGCTCGCCTCGATGCAAGAATCCATGCCTTTATCCTTTGGGCCCGAAGTCACCCCCGGACTCTGTTTCCTTTTCCTGTAGGCCCTGGTCCTACTGCTCTGTATCATGTTGCTCTTCCTTCGAAGTACTTTCCTCCTCGGGTTGATTTTCGTTCTTTTCTCCTTGAGACCCCTCTGTTGATGGCTCTTCTCCTTCCTCTGGATCTTCGTCTGGAGTAAACTCCCTGGAGGCATGGCGAGCCTTAATGCGCTCATATGTCTCTTGCACCTGAGCCCAGGTATTTTCAAAGAAGGGCTCCATATTACGGATATCGCTAGTTAGGCGCTTGAAGGTCTCCAGCTGAACTATGCCCATCTGCTCGGCCCTCTGGCCCAAATCCAACAAACAAGAACGAATTGTACAGAATTTTGAGGTGAGCTCCATCACTTGCTCTTGCTGGATAGGATCCTCCCATGCATCAATCTCAGAAGTGTCATCAGCGAAGGTATCCCACAACTAGCGCAGAGCTTCTTTTGGCAAGCACTCGCCTGCACTATCGGTGAAGTTTGGGAATCCATGTGCTGAGAGAGTCAGGAAAGGGGACGAGCATATGTCCTTTTCTTGGTTCAACAGGTCCAGCAATGCCCTGGCTCTCTGAATCTTCTGAAATCTTTCAAAGAATGTGTGCAAGGTGGCCCTTGCGGCTGCCCAATCAACGACAACAAAATCTGTAGCAGGTACTTGGAGGTTCTGGCACTCAAGGTTTCCTGCCCTGACTACCAGATCGAGCCAGCGATCTGCTTCACGCTCTGCCTCCTCCAACACAGGCTTACCCTGTGCGGATGCTTCTTGAATTTGGGTGAGAAATACAAACACCCTGAGGGCTTTAGAAGCCCGCGGCCTGAAATTTTTCAACAACCTGGCACGGATTTGTTTGACACTATCCTTGGAGAATGTCTCCACAATATTTTCTTCTAACTCCTACTTTGTCTGCTGAATTTGATCTTGAAGCTCTTCGATTTGACGCCCGATAGCTTCTTTCTGATCCGATGCCTCCTTCTGAAGGCTTGCCAACTGCTCTCTTAGTTGCAGGCGCTCCTTTTCAAAATTCTCAAACTGAGCCTGCGCCTTGGCCATGCCCTCTTCTAACTTCATCTTCTCGTTCTCCATCTCATAATAACGCTCTTGCAACTGGAAATATTTCAGGCGTAATGTATCAGTCCCATCATGGACAACTAGTGCCTCATTCTCGAAACTGACCTCATCCAGATTTTTGGTCGTGCTTTTATACTCATAGTCTCCCGGAAGCATGTCCTTTACGGGCTTCTTCACTCTTGGAATCTTCTTCTCCTTGTACAGGAGCATGCTCTCTAAGTCGAACCTAATGCGCTTCTCGACTGTGGCGATCTCCTCGCCTCTTCGCTTAATTGCATTCTGCATCCATTTGCTTGAGGAGCGCTTTGGCCGAGATGCGGTGGGCTGATTAGGCCGCGATATGAGGGATTGGCTCTCCATTATCTGGATCAGACTTGTGTCTCCAAAAAGAGACCTGGCCAGGGGCAGACCTTGCTGTGACACCTCCCCTTTCATGAACAGGCATGAAGAACCGACGGAAGGGCGCTCCTCTTCTTTGTGGGGTGACTTGGTCTAGGCGGGAGCGACAGATGAGTCCTCGGGATGTTCGGATGAAATGTGGGGGGAGGGAGGCGAGGTCGAAACAGTGGCGTCCAACTGAGTCTTAGTTAGGGCTTGAAGGGTATCGGGCCTTGTAGAGGATAGGCCACGATGGGACTGCTCAAGTATGACTGGTGAAACCTCCTTTTGACCGACGTGGGGCTCAGTGAGAGAGGGAACGACAAGTGCGCTGGGAGCTAATGGAATATTGGCGGCGATGGATGAGGCAGCAGGGGTTAAGGATGCCACGGACATTGACTGGGCAGTATGTGAGGGGGCAGAAAACGTACCTACGGGCTCCGCCCGAGCCGGTGAGTCAAAGACGTGGTCTATCCACTGGTCGCCCGCAAATGTAGATATATCATCCTTCTCAGTAGTAGTCTTTAAGACCTTGCTCTTCTTGGGCGGCGGAGTGGTATCCGGCTGTGGTGTTACCTCCTTCTCAGGCGCAGGCCCTTGCTCTTTAGGCCTTTCTGACCTCTTCCTCTTAAGAGGTGCGAGCTCCTCCTCTTGGGTGATAGGTGTCAAACTAATAGAACTCTTTGGGGCCTTAGGGGGCTTCACGGTCACCTTGACAGCCTTTTTATTTCGAAGCACGGGGGACACTTCTGTCGAGGAAGTCTGCTTTGCTTGGGTCACGTGCGTGGGTACTTCTCCTTTGGATGACGCGGCCTTAGCATGTTGCTTCTCGTTCGACTACTGCATTCTGGGCTCCTCAATCCTCTCTTCCCGCGACTGCTGACTGGAATTCTCACCACTCGTTTGCAACTGCTTAGGTGGGACCTGCCCCTTTTGTAGGCGAAGGCCTGGGGGCACGATGTGACGAAACACCACTGGCCACCACGTGGCGTGATGTTTGTCGTAGAGGTCGAAAAAGGTGTCGTCTTTTATGTCCTTCACGGATTTGTCTTTTCCTGTCCTAACACGCATTTTCCACCACTCTTATATTTTGTCCAGTCTCCAACCCCTCCTCTGCAGTCTTACCTCTAATCTCTTGTATACATCTATATTCGGCCTGTGTCCTATATTTCGGCCAGGGTCAAACTCGACCTCTACGCAGTAGAAGTCATGCCAAGGCGGGAAAGACTGCATGTCATTGATATACCACTCCAGATCTTCGTCTTGGTTATTGTGTTCTTCCAGAATCCCCAATTGAGGACACACGTGAAACTCCTGGCGAGATGTAAAATCTTTTATGATGTCCAAGGGGTCGTATTTCCACTTTTGCGGTAGCTCAACCAAGATGAAACTTGAGAGCGTGGCATGCAAGTACTGATGTTGTCCGTTGGTGTCAACTTCGATCCCGGCCCAGGTGATGGGGTATTCAAACAGGTGGCCTTTTCTCCTTCCCTGACCATATTTTGCGTCTGTATAATCCATCTGCCGAGACACCTCTAGGCCGAACTGATATTATGATGCATAATAGGGCAGCAAGAAAGGTTTGCCCATGAAGCCGAAAACCCTTATCACAAGTCCCTACGTAAGGCAAAAAGTGACATCGTAATTCTGATCACTGAATTGGTCCCTCAATGCTTGTGGGACGCACGGGCATGAACTGTGAAGGAGAGCGAGAGCTGGACCCAAGAATGATATATTGAATTGGTGGTACGATTACTCCTTCCATAGAACTCTAGTCCACTCATAGACCGGTAGTCGTACGCCTTTGTCATCCTCGCGCTGTACAAGGAGCGACCACAGGCGACTATGCATATGAAATAAAAATAACCAGGCCAAGGCCGAGCAATACCTGAAACCATCTCGCGCATCGGTCTTGTACTCCCGCAGCTGCTGGTGCATTCCCCGGGTGACGCAATCTGCCCAATTGAAGAAAATCGGCTTGGTCTTATCTGTCATCTCATTTGGATCATAGAACTCTCCTCTCAGAATACACTCGGCGAGGTTAATCTGGTATGGTAGGACTGTCGCGTCCGAGCCGAGACCTAAGATCCAAGCCAGCATAGTGTATATGCTAGTGCTCTTGAATTCGCTCAAAGGCCTTCCTTGTTTTGGCCATTGTCGCGGCGGAATAGGCTCATGAAGCTGAGAGCTCATAAAGTCCCGCATCCTTTGGTTATCTGAATACCTATCCGTCTGCTCTCCCAAGTTGACGCCTTTAAAAATATAGTCTTCCTTATTCAACTGTATGCCCGACGTGAAGGCCGCTTCAACGGTATTAGAGTAGAGTGAAAACAAGACATTGCCCTGGTGGTCGCATACTTGCCTTGTGTTCGACCTGTAGTATTTGGCAATCGCCGCTATTAGCTTAGGGCAGTGATGTACCTCCGGGCATAAGAACCAGTAGAGATTAGACGAGTACGCCGCAACATAAGGATTCGAAGGGGAAAACTTATTTCGCCATTTGTCAATTGTCTGCCTTATCTGGCTGGTACTTTGGGAGTAAATCCCATCTCTGAGCTTGACCCAACTGTCAGAGGGTGGAGGAGGAATTGGCTTTGGCTTCGCGACTCGTGACTTCTTTTCTTCTCCTGCCTCGGCCAACTTAGCTTTCCCTTTATCTTTCTGTTCTTTTTTCTGCCCACTCTCAGGCGTGCCTGACGTCGCTGGCGCTTCTGCTGCAGCTTTCTGCTGTCCTTCTTTCTTTCCCATGGCGCTAGTATAATCCAGTCCAGAGTGCGCTGGAATTCGACTGACCAAGTGCCCTCGCGAGAGCGCTATTTTATATGGAGAGTTCGAGGTAGAAGCTTCAATAGGTGGCACAGTCGAGTACTTTAAATTCAATGCGAGGAGCGCGAGGTTGGTAGGAGTTGATATCGAGTTAGGGTGGCCATGCACACGATCTCTCTTGGGAGTGTAAACATTTAAACCTTTGCTGCCTTAGAATGTCCGCCTTTTAATAAGTACTTATGGAACACGTGCAAATCGTTCCCTTTTTGGCATGCTTTTCTATGCCGCTAGCTCGAGAAACGGGGCCCACTTTATAATTTCATGCTTTCCTCCATATCGCTCAAATTCTGAGCGATTTCGGGCTTGGGCTCTCATAGCGAACGAAGGCAAGAATTTTTCCATTCAAAACAAATGTTTGACCTTTTCCCTTACCCATTGTCGTTGTTTTGACGTGTGCGCTTTGGGGAAAGTGGTGCTTGGCGAGCGAAAGCGAGCAACCCACACTTGGGGAAATTCTAGCCCCTTTCATATTCCTGGAGACGCCTGTCTTGAACTCCCGTTGTCGCTAAACAGTAGAAGCGACTTCGAGCCTATTCGAAAACTTGGGTGCTTTCGAGACATTTATGCCCAAAAGCGCTCGGGCATTTTTTCTTGATATCGCTCGAAACTTTCGAGCGCGCCCGAGATCGCTAAAAAGTTGAGCGACCTCGAGCTTCTTTCTTAAAAGCAAGCGTAGATGGAATTTTGCATATAACTTCTTTCAATTTACCCACTCCCATCGTCGCCGAAACTTTGGAGCGCTCTTGGGGATTTACACACTTAGCGAGCGAAAGCGAGACCGCCCACACTTAGCAGATTTTCGGGCCTCCTTTACTCGTTCCCCTCTGTGCTCTGAATTGCTCAAACCTCGAAAGCGCTTCTGGGATTGCTTAAAATCTGAGCGATCTCGGGCCTTTTGACTTGGCAAACTTTCTTTTGTTTGTCCCTAATTCGGCCATAGCTTGGAAGGGATTCCCGTTTTCGCCCAAAAGGCGAAGCGACTTCAGGGCGTTGGCACTTTAGCGAGCGAAGGCAGGCAGGCTGATTTTTGCTTCTCTTCTCGGCCATCCCCATATCTCCCTTTTGTGAAGGAGACTGCTTCTGCATCTTAACACCAAAAGCTTGCGGACCCACAGGTCCGGTGAACTACTTGGCTCAACAGCCTAAAAAACAAAAACGAATTAAAAGCATATTTACAGACAGATACAAAGGAAAAGCATAAAGGAAAATATGTACAAGGGGGAAACTTCAACTGAGAGTTTTAGTTGCGATAGGCTTTCAGATGAAAGCCATTGACAGGAATGGGGAGGATATGACCCTCTATGTCCCTCAGGACGAAAGCATTGAATTGATTGACTCTGGCGATCTGAAAGGGACCTTCCCAGAAGGCGTCAAATTTGTCATGATTGCCCGGTTTTGCCTTTAATGCATCCCATTTGAGCACTAGGTCACCAATTTTAAAAATTCGGGTTGTGGTCCCTTTAGAGAACCAATTGCGTGTAGTGTTAGCGTGCTTCATGAAAGCTTCATGAACTCTCTCCCTTTGCTCCTCAAGCTGCAATAACTGAGCTAATCTGGCATCAAGGGATCCAGGTTGTCTTTTTCATCATCAAGCAACCAGAGTGCAGGCATCTCAATGTGGGTAGGCAGAACCGCCTCTTTCCCATAGACTAACGCATATGGCGATGTTCTAATGGATTTCTTTATGGATATGCGATCTGCCCATAGAGCTTGATCCAGGTGTAAGTGCCATGACCTCTTATTTCTCTCAAGAGTTTTCTTTATGATATTCATCATTTTTTTATTTGTAGACTCTGCGAGGCCATTTCCCTGTGGGTAATAATTGGAGGAAGCTTTATGATAGATGTTGTATTTGCAAGTGAATTCTATCAGTATAGCCCCTTTAAACCCTGGACCATTGTCCGTCACAATCGCCTCCAGAATCCCGAAGCGAGTTATCAAACTCTCCAGGAAGGCGACAATTGTCTCTTGATCGGCATGTTTTGTGGGTATAGCCTCGGCCCAGCGAGTGAAGTAGTCTGTGGCAGTCAAAATGAATTTGTACCTCGTTGAGGATTCTGGGGAGATTTTACCCACGAAGTCCAATCCCCACTGTTGGAAAGGGAATTCTACCTGTATGGGTTGTAAGGGCATTGGAGCATTTCTGTTTTGGTCGATAAACCTTTGACACTTCTCGTACCTCTGGCAGGCCTTCTGGGTGTCCGTGAAGATGGTGGGCCAATAGTAGCATGCCTTTATTACGACCTTTCCGAAAGGTTTCCCCTTGACATTCCGGAATGGAATCGTCAAGGATTTTCTATTTTTCAGTTCCTTTGACACAACGTAGAAGGACTCCATCAATATTTTTATAAAACAGCCCCTCGGGGCATAGAACGTACTTTAGAGCGTTAAGTCGGAACCTCCTCCTTTGCGAGGCGGTGAGTTGATCTGGACACTTCCCTGTGTTGAAATACCACATTATTTCATTAGCCCAGTCGCTTTCCTCAGGCAATGAATTGACAAGGTTAACCTCCATCACTGGGTCTTCCCATTGACAAGCAGACACTTCGGCGGCAACGCTTCTAGCCAACTCCTGGCATAATGCCCGCCCTCGAATAAGTTTGGTGGGTCGAACCTCTATGTCGAATTCTTGGATTTTGGTAATCCACCCTGCTCTCTTGTGGCCTGGTTCATCCTGAATAATGAAACTTCTGACGTATGGGTGAATCACGAAGACTGTGATCCGGCTTTGAGAGACAAAGTGCTTAAACTTTCTCAAGGATCTCATGACTGCATGCACTTGCCGCTCGATGAAATTATATCTCTCCTCATGTGGTTGTATCACCTGGCTCAAGAAGGCTATCGGACGCTCCTCGCCATCGTCTCCTTTTTGGGTTAGGACTGCAGCATAGCTCTCAGGTTCCCCAACCGCATATAGGATAAAATCTTTTGAATAGTCCGGGTTTACTAGCATAGGTGCTTGAGAGATTCTAGTTTTGATTTCTTCGAATGCTTTCTTTCTTTCTTCAGTCCAAAGAAAATCAACATCCTTCTTTAATAATTCAGCCATAGGTTTGATGACTTGAGCGAAGTCAGGAACGAACTTCCTCACAAAGTTGATTTGGCCAAAAAAATATTGGAGCCCCTTTTTGTTGACTGGGAGAGGAAGCTTCAAAAGGGCTTCCGCTCTATCGGGGTCAATTGATAGTCCCTTTTCAGAAATAACGTGGCCTAACAACTTCCCCTCCTTGACTGCGAAAACAGATTTCTTGGGGTTGATGGATATGCCAAATTCTCGGCATCTCTCAAACACTTGGTCCAGGTGAGAAGTGTGTTCCTCCCGTTTGTGGGAGAACACAGTCATGTCATCTAAATAAATGACGATAATTTTGTTCAACAGTTCCCGAAAGGCGAGGTCCATGGCCCTCTGAAATGTGGCCCTGGCATTAGACAAGCCAAAAGGCATGCGTTGATAAGCAAACGTTCCCCATTTAGTGGTGAACGTTGTCTTGTGCTGATCTTCATCTTTCACCCATACTTGGTTGTAGCCAGAAAATTCGTCTAAGAGGGAAAACCGTTGGGCTCCTGTGACCACATGGAGAATTTGATCAATCTACGGGAGCGGGTAGTGATCCTTGAGAGAGGCCTTGTTTAGATTGCGAAAATAAACGCAGAGGTGGATGTCCCCGTTCTTCTTTCTAACTGGGACCAAATTGGCTACCCAGGAGGAATGCTTGATAGGGTAAATGATCTTGGCTTCCAGCATCTTCATCAATTTTGCCTTCATCATAGCTTCGATCTTGGGGTTAACTGCTCTCTGCTTCTGCCTGAAAGGTTTAACCCCTTCTTCCAACTCTATGGTGTGTTGGATTATTTCTCTGTCATACCCCTTGAGTTCTTGATAACACCAAGCCACAATGTCTGGATATCTCTTACACAAGGCTCGAATCTGTTCCAGCTCTTCTGCTGTGCAGTCTATCCCTACTTTGATTGTCTTTCTTGGTTCCAGTTCCAACTCTCTATACTGCTTGGTGTCGACCTTGATTCTATGAGATATAGCTCTGTCATTTTGGTCAAACAGGCTCTCAAGGGTTATTAGTCCCTTTGGGACATGATTGTTCTTCAGTTGTATCAACCCCTCATATTGCTCGTCATCGGGGTCTCTACCTTCAATTGAACTTGCTTCGTGTATCATAAAAGTGACGATATCTTCATCACGATCAAACACCTGCCAACGGGTGTCTTTATCAGGCACAAAAAGCCTATAAATAGTACGAATTGGCCTCAGCTTTTGCATAGTGTCATCAGCCGGGACATATCTGGCTCCAACAGAAGCCAATATGTCAGCGTGTTTGTTTTTCTCTCTGGAGATAGCTTTGACATTCAAGGAGTCGAATGACTCCATTAGATCCCAGACACGGTTGTGATAAGCTTTGAGATAATGCTTTTTTGAGGCACATTTGTTGGTGATCTGATTACACACCAGCTCTGAGTCTCCGAAGATCTGCAGTTGTTTGATCCCAAGCCTTTTCGCTTTCTTCAAACCCAAGCATAGGGCTTCATATTCTGCTGCATTTTTGGTGCAACTCCAGGCCAGTCTGTAGCAATAGTCCTTTTGTATGCCAGAGGGAGAGACTAAGAGGACGCCTGCTCCGGCGCCATTCTTGCATCTGGCACCGTCAAAATACAGTTTCCATAACTCATCGGGTGCAGGACCTATATCTTCTTTCATCGTCTCCTTTGGCTTTTCAGGTTGGGTAACAAAGTAGCAGGCTATGTCTGTCTCGATCATGGCATTGAAATCCAACAAGGAGAATTCGTCTTCTGCTCTCAATTGTTCCATGGTTTCCTCTACCAGGTCCATTTCTTCAAGTTCCTCAGACGTTAGGATCATTTCTCCCTGTTGTTCCTCTCCGAGTATCTTCCCGACCAGAAAAGTGGAAGGCTTTTCATTGTATATTTTGACTTTTCTTCCTTTGAAAGGGACTTCCATGTGAGAATAATCTAGCGAGAGGTATCCCCCGAGCTTGGCGGTGAACTCCCTTGAGAGGCACATGCCAAAGTAGGGTTCTAAATCAACAACCACAACTTCCTGAATCACTGTTAAATTTGGGGCCTTATGTAACTGAATGGGGATGTCCTTGATGCCGCCCACCGTCTTTACTGGAGTGTCGTCTAGTTGCAGAACACCCTGACTACTCCGGGTGTATTCCATGCCCATTTCTTCACAAATTGCTCTTGGCATGAGGGTAATTGATACATCGGAGTCGACCATGCAGTTGTGTACCACATGCCCTTCCATTTATAAAGACAAATAGAACGGGGGTGGTCTATTTTTTCCAGTGATTGACGTTGTCAGGGGTTGAGCCAGCACAGGTTGCGACGACTTTACCCCTTTTACGGTCTTCAAGGACTCCTGCAATAAGTCCACTTGTCCCGGGAGCTGAAGGGCATCGTACATACTAATCTTCGTTGGAGTTCTTTTGAGCTCATCAACGATATTATATTTGGCAGTGGACGATTCATCAACCTCCTTTGCTAACTCATATTTAGTACGGTACTGCTGAGTTGCTTCGACTCTTTGTCATTTTGTCAATGATGGGTACTTGTTGGTCATCAAATCTGCCCAGGAAAGGATTTGGGTAAGTGTATGCGCCCTAGACCTGGACCAACATTGAAAGGCCGAAGAGAAGAGATGCTCCTCGTGCCAATCTCCGGAGAAGGCCGGCTCCTATACTACACTACTTCGATGTTTAAGATAAGGGTGCAGGAAAGAGATAAACAGAGTAAGGGTGCAGGAAAGAAATAAAAGAGTAAGGGAAGAAATTTCAGTAGTTTAGTGGTGGGAAAGAACAGGAAGCACGATCGCTAGCGAATAACTTGAAACAACAGCAAAAAAACTAAGAATAAACGCAATGACACAATATTAATCCTCCTATGTATCCTCTGGGCGAGTTCCAGGATTCTCCTTTCTCTCTCGCCGAAATTCAGAGTTCAGAGTAACGGCGATTAAGAAAAGTGAATGTAACCGAAACACTATCCACAGGCAGCATAAAAGAAAATCAATATGACGTTTTCCTCCCCTATGTATCCTTCGGGAAAATTTCAGGATTCAGTCCCCAATCGCATACCTAAATCCAGGATTCAAAATTACAGTATACAAATGAAGACAGATGAAAGAAATAAACACAGAAGGCAGCATACAAGAGAGAAATAGAGTCCAAAGCTCTTCAGTATTAATCGCAGAAATGCAAGTTACAGCAGCTTTCTAGCAAAAAGTTCCCCCCCTTTTACATTACAATGTCTGGGTTTTTATAGAGGACCCAACCCTCTGAGCCATAATTACACAAAATGGAGGAGTACATCCTCGAAAGCTGAGAAGTCGGCTCTTGCGGCTCTCGTGACTGAGCTCTCAATTCCGTTACCAAAACTAGCAGCTGCGATCGGGTCAGCCAGGGAAAGACTCATTAATGAGCCGCCTGGATGTCCTTGGTCTCCGGGTGCGGTGCTCGAGTGGCCGCCATGCTCTCCGGGCTCTTCATCATGGACTGATACTTCATTTCCAATTGCTAAAAATGAACAACGAGCTTATCGGGCACGAAAAAATGTATTTATGAGGCACTTGATCGCCTCGGGAAAATACCCGGCTTGGAGCGCGTGCCCCTGAAGCGCTTCGCTAGATGTTTGTTTGCAACTTCGCTTCGTAATGGACTTGAGCCGAAGCAATAACTCCTCCTTGATTTGTACTTTGCAAAATGGAGCTTCGCAAAACAACTTCGGGGGTGATGAGGGCCGAAGCAGATCTCCTTCGCAAGATGGGCTCTTCACTTCTCGCTGCTTCGCTGGAGAGATGTGTCAAAACTACTTTGGACCACCGTCTATCAGACACTGTATAATGACATGGCCGTGATGAAGAAGAAGCAAGCCCAACAGGAGTTCATTCCTAGGAGGCCCTACCCTCCTCCGGTGCTGACAAGAGAACAGGCCGCCCAGAACCAGAGACCTCCAGCAAGGAATGCAGCCACCAACACAGGACTTGTTGCCACATTTGGCACGGGGTGCCATGTTTTCAGTTTCTGTAAGTGAGCTACTCTTTTCCTTCCCTCCTGTTTTCCCTTTCTTCATCTCTCCCTTTCTCCCTCTTCCTTGCAGTTTCATTCCTCCCTCTCCCCCTTGAACTTCCCCCAGTAAAGTTTCCAGCAAGTGTTCCCTGAAAATGACTAAGTGTCAGGGCGCAACCCGACTTCGCAGCGAAGTCGGGGTGCGCCCTCCAGTTGGAGCGCAGTAGGGAATGCGAAGTGCGCAGCAGACAGGAAATGAGCGAAATTTGACTAAGTGTCAGGGCGCAACCCGACTTCGCAGCGAAGTCGGGGTGCGCCCCTCTTCCTGTGCGCAGTTGGGAAGCAGTGTCTCCAGAAATCAGCTAAGTGCCGGAGCGCAACCCGACTTCGCAGCGAAGTCGGGGTGCGCTCCCCTTCTTGCGCGCAGTCCGAGCAGCAGCTAAATTGACTAAGTGCTGGAGTGCGCAACCCGACTTCGCAGCGAAGTCGGGGTGCGCCCTCTGACCTGTGCGCAGTTGGGCAAGATCCATCAAGCAGCCCAAAAACTGGCTAAGGCACGGAGGCCTCCCGAACTGCGCTGTTCCCCACCTACGCTATCCAATTGCGCTCTGATCCCAGGCGAAGTTGGACATAAAGGAAAGATTGCCTTTCAAAGCAGACATGTGTCCCTCATCAGAATTTGACAAGTGTCCAACCTTGGGATTCGAGCTGAGATGTGATGGGAAAAGGACAAGCATGGGCCAAATCACCTCCACTAGCTGCCCTCATTCAAGCTGACGCAAAGTTCCATCTACCGCAGCTACCCGCATTCATGCTGACTCAAAGTCTCATCAACCGCACTGCCACGTAGCTGCAAAGTCTTCAAGTGGACCTTGCTGCCAGTAGAGTCCTTGTCTGCAGGAGTCAACATCAGCAGCTCTTTCGCCGCTTTTGTCAGCTTTTTTTAGCTCTGGGATTTTGTGCCCAAGATTGTAATGGGGAGGGAATTGCCCTATAAATAGCCGCACTACTTCATTGTAAAAAGGTGGAAGGGGGATATCCTGCTAGGGAACCATTGTAGCTATACGTTTGCCTCTGAATACAAGACACACACTTGGCTCTATTTTGCTGTTGTCATTCTTTATGCTGCCTTTACTTGACATTTCTGCCTCATGTTTCTTATTTCATTGCTTACTGTTATTCTGAATTCTGGATTCCGGTATTTGATGATTAAGTATTCCTGGAATGCATAGATAGAGGATACATAGGGTGCATGACAGTGGTAGTTTCTATTGTGTGTTCTGTATTGGATTGTTGTTAGTAGTGGTGATTGATCGTTGTCGTGCTGCTTATTCCCCCCACCCAACTCAAATCACATTTGAATCTCTTTCCGCATTTTTATCTCTTTCCTGTACTCTTAGCTAAAACAACTGAGAAAACCCATAGGAATCCGACCTTCTCCGAAGATTGGCACGGAAGGCATTCCTTCCTTCCGGCCTTTCAATCTGGTGGGCGAATCTGGGGCGCATTTAACCAAATCCTTTCCTAATGGCAGATTCGTAACCAACAGTTTCTCTGGCACGCCCGGTGGGACATGGAAGTTTCCCACCCCAAAACAGAATCGAAGCACTGGTGTTCGCTTCATTGCTGTTAGAATCAGAACACCTGGCGACTCTGCAAGTACCTGAATATTCTCTGAGTCCGTGAAGACCGGTCCGAGCGCCTTCATGCATACAAGAAGGTGGAGAGCAAGGAATCCGGGAAACCAGCCTGATCTTTATGAAATTGACATTGCCGCTCCAGGAGAGCGCGTCAGGCTGGCTGACCGCCAAGCTCGCATAGACGAATCCGAGCCCGAAATCGAAGAGGCCGAGGCTGAAGAGCAATCTACATCCTCGGACGGTACCGATATCGAGTACACTACCGGAGGAGAGGAAGAAATGGCTGCTCAGCAGAATGACGACGATCTCTTCCCGACGGTCGACTCCACGGGGCCCTTGGCCCTGGTCGGACAACAAGCTGTGCCCCCCGCTGCCCTAAAGTCCATCCCTACTTACGATGGCTACGACAAGACGGCGTATGAACACATCCAGGACATTCTGGCCTTGGCTGCGCTACACTCTATTACTGACGAGAGCGTCAAGACCCGTCTGCTGGCACTTTCCCTAAGAGGGAAGCTTCTCTACTGGTGGAGATCTCTGCCAGAGGGATCTATCACGGGGTGGCGCCAGCTGGCTAGCAGGCTTGTAAAAGGATGCAACGAGTCTGCTGATCCCTCTTCGTTGTTGCATCAGTTCCAAAGCATCCAACGACACCCCCAAGAGGAGGTGTCGGACTTCAACATAAGGTTTGCGAGGTCTTGGAAACGAGTACCTCGCGAACTACGACCTTCAACGGGTCAGGCTGCGCAATACTACTTGAGGTCATTCAACTTTGACATCTGCCTACTGTTGAAGATAGCCCGAGTCGATTCATTCCCTGCCCTGTACGAAGCTGCCCAGCAAGCGAAATGGATATAATCTCCATAGGCAGGCTCCCGCATAGGGTACAACCACCCATTTACCCTGACTTTCCTCAGTCCCAGTACCCATCGGCCTCTGGTGTGATGCCATCATCTTCAAGTCAGCACCCCCAGCAGCCATGGAATCCGGCGCCAGTCGTAAACCCTTACGGCCCGCCACAAATTCATTATCCTAACCCGCCGCCTCCTCCGCAGTATCCCGCACTCCCAGCTCCCCCTCAGTACACGCAGTATTCTGCACCCCCGCCATTGGCTGCATTACCTCCGCCAGCTCAGTTGCCACCTGCAGACAACGATATTCAGAACAAAATCCTCCAAGAGGTACGGGCTCTGGCATCTGGATACCATACCATGTCAAATGACATGACTATACTGAAGAAGAAGCAGGCCCAGATGGAGTTTGTTCCAAGGAGGCCATATCCTCCTCCGGCACTGACAAAAGATCAAGCCGCAGAACGGCAAGTTCAAAGGCACCCCCCTGCAAGAAATGCGGCCATTGAGGATCAACCTGGCACTTCTGACCAGGTTAACTGGTGCTCCACGTGCAACGACCCGCATTCAGAAGAAGATTGCACGCTGCATCAGCATTACCTCCAGACCCTGGCGGGCAGCGCCATAGAAGAGGATGAACTTTACATGATCCTGGACGATGAAGGTAACTTTGCCGTCCCAGAAGAAGACCCGACATTGCTCCCCGCCAAGGAGGACAGAAAGCCTGTTGAAGCTGCTGCGGCCCAAGCAAAGCCATTGAAGGTATACGCCAGAAGAGAAAAGGCGCAACCTGCTGGGCTACCACCGGACAAAAGGCTATGGCATCCCGCAGCCAAAGAAAAATTTCCTGCACTCAAGCCTCCCGCAGCGAAAGCTCCCGCAGCTCCGTCTCCAGCTGAAACAAAAGAACAAGCTCAGGAGAAGCTGAGATATCCGTCTCTGACAAAGAGACAGAGAGTCGAAGCCACGCAGCAATACCGGACCAAGTATGAGCCTGCGAAAGAAACGGAGGGAGCTAGCACTTCGGGCTACAGCATAGTGGATGAGCTAAAGAGGACTCCCGCAAGGATAAGTATGTATGATGCTCTTCTGCTCCCAGGCCAAGTTGACCTGCTGCAGGAATCTTTGAAGAGCATAAAACATGGCAAGCAGACGCAGCCTGCTGTTTTGGTTCAACCCCTGACAGTCTCCGCCACTGGAAAGAACAGACCACCTCCCTTCTATCTGTCATTGCGGATGCAAGGGTATATAGTACACAACTGTATGGTGGATTCTGGTGCCTCCACGACTGTTATGCCGAGAGCCGTCTGCGACGAGATCGGAATGGAGTATACAAGAAGCAGCCAAGGTGTGCTGCAGCTAGACGGCACCCCTGTCAAGACAGTTGGTGTCATCAAAGATATTCCGATCCAACTGCACAAAGCTCTTGACATAGTGGTCATTCAAGAGGTCGTGGTTGTTGACTTGGAACCTTACTTCGGCATGTGTCTCTCCAGGGAGTTCACTGCGAAGCTGGGCGGGTATCTGTCTCTGGATTACTCACATATGGAAGTGCCCTTCAAAGGAAGGAGACTGAAGATCTACAACGAAAAGCCTTCCACATTTCTAGTAGAGAAGATACCCGGAGAAGAGTCACAAAACTGCATGGTTCAGCTGACAGCGGAAGAACTGGTGGTGGTAGACATGACGGAGCAAGCGCTTGAGCTGTTGCAAGTAGAAGATGAGTTCTCCTTGCTGGACTTCAATGCCATGATCGAGACTGAGCAAGGCTGCTACACAGTCACTCAGCCTGAGAGAATCGACCAGTCAGCCAAGAAAGAGGTAGGACCTGCACCAGAAAAGCTATGGAAGCTTTTCTTTGATGGCGCCCGATGCAAAAATGGCGCCGGTGCAGGCGTACTCTTGGTTTCCCCGTCCGGGATCCAGAAGGACTACACCTACAGACTGGCTTGGAGCTGTACTAACAACGCAGCGGAGTATGAAGCCCTGTGCTTGGGTATGAGGAAAGCGGAGAGACTGGGGATAAAGCATCTGCAAATCTTTGGCGACTCAAAGCTGGTGTGCAACCAGATTACGAATAAATGCGCCTCCAAGAAGCATTATCTCAAGGCGTATCGTAATCGTGTCTGGGACCTGATGGAGTCATTCGACTCGTTGAATGTCAGAGCCATATCACGTGAGAAGAACAAGCACGCTGACATTCTGGCGTCTGTTGGAGCCAGGTACGTTCCGACTGATGACATTGTCTAGAAGCCGAAGCCGGTTCGTACCATCTACAGGCCTTCTGTGCCTGATAAGGACACCCACTGGCAGGTGTTTGACTGTGACGAGGAAATCGTCACTTTTTTGGTTACCAAAGCATGTACAATCGAAGGTAGAGACCCTGATGACGAGCAATATGAGGGGTTGATACAATTGAAGAATAATCATGTCCCAAAAGGACTGATTACCTTAGAGAGTCTCTTTGATCAGAATGATAGAGTAATATCCCACAGGATCAAAGTAGACCCCAAGCAGTACGTCGACCTGGAGCTTGAACCTGGAAAAACAATCAAGGTCGGGACGGACTGCACTGAAGAGGAACTCGGGCAGATCAGATCATTATGCAGAGAGTTCCCCGATATTGTAGCCTGTTGCTACCAGGACTTGAAGGGGTATGACAAACAGATGATCCAACATACCATAGAGCTAGAAGATGGTGCGAAACCTTTCCGAAAGAAGCAGAGGGCTGTAAACCCGAAGATTGAAGCCATGATGAAAGCCGAGCTCCTGAAAATGCTGGAAGCCAAGATCATCTACCCCATCAAGCATTCATCTTGGGTTGCGAATCTGGTTCCTGTGAGGAAGAAGAACGGAGACATCCGTCTCTGCGTGGATTTCAGAAATCTGAATCAGGCCTCGTCGAAGGACCATTACCCGCTTCCCCAAATCGATCAGATCCTCCACATAGTTGCTGGAGCGCAGAGGTTCTCCCTCTTAGACGGATTCTCTGGGTACAACCAGATATGGGTGAAAGACGGAGACCAGCATAAAACAACGTTCACCACCAAATGGGGAACGTTCGCTTATCAGCGCATGCCCTTCGGCCTGTCCAATGCCGACGCTACATTCCAGAGAACCATGGACCTGGCCTTCCGAGAGCTGCTTAACAAGATCATTGTCATCTACTTGGATGACATGACTGTATTCTCTCACAGGAGAGAGGACCATGCTTCCCACCTACGGCAGATATTTGAGAGATGTCGTGAATTCGGCATTTCCATTAACCCGAAGAAATCTGTCTTCGCGGTAAAAGAAGGAAAGCTGCTGGGACATGTCATCTCCGAGAAGGGCCTTGCAGTGGATCCTGACAGAGCAGAAGCCCTCCTCCGCTTGCCCATCCCAGTCGACAAGAAGGGGCTACAGTCCTTCGGCCAAATCAACTTCGTGAGGAAGTTCATACCGGACTTCGCACAAGTGATTAAGCCCATGGCCGAACTGTTGAAAAAGAATGCCGAATTCTTGTGGACTAACGAAAGAAGGCAAGCATTTGAGGAGATCAAGGCCCGAATTGCACAAGCTCCGGTGTTGATAAACCCGGATTATTCCAAGGACTTCATCCTGTACGCGGAGGGAGAACCCGAAAGTTACGCCGCAGTCCTGACACAGAAGGGAGACGATGGGGAAGAACGCCCCATAGCGTTCTTCAGCCAGGTAATCCATCCGCATGAAGAAAAGTACAATTTTATTGAGCGGCAAGTTCACGCAGTCATGAAATCCCTCCGAAATTTTAGGCACTTCGTCTCCCAGAGCCGGATAACAGTCTTCGTGATACATCCGGACGTCAGGAACTTCATCATACAAGGAGAGCCTGGCCACAAGAGGGCAGGATGGATTGCCAAAATCCAAGAGTTTGACATCGAGGTACGGCCAACAAAGCTGATCAGAGGCCGAGCCTTGTGCCAAGAGCTGGCCCGAAGCGCTGCAGCTGAAGTCTCCGCCTACAAGTGGGAAGATCCGATAGCAACCACCAACCTAGCCAACTCCTTATCAGAGGAAAGTGATTGGAAAAATGACCTGGTGCAGTATTTCAGCACCGGGAGATGCCCAGATCACCTGAATGCCTCACAAAGAAGGAGGTTTCGGCTAAATGCCTTGAAATACACACTTCGCCCCGAGGGGCTTTATTTCAAAAACATTGACGGCATCCTGTTGCGGTGCGTCAGAGATACTGACAAACCCAGGGTCCTTGGAGAGTTTCACTCCGGGATGCCTGGGGGACACCATTCTGGAAGGCCTACGGCCTTGAAAATAATCAGAGCTGGGTACTATTGGCCCACTCTCTTCACAGACGCACATGTGGTCTGTGTCAAATGTGACAAATGCCAGAGATTTGCTGGCAGAAACAGAAAAGCACCCCTGCCCCTCCAGCCAATCCAAGCTGAGACTCCGTTTCAGCAGTGGGGTCTGGACTTCATCGGAGTCATCACGCCTAACTCTGCAGCGGGGCACAAGTTTATTCTTACCGCCACCGATTACTTCACCCGATGGGCAGAGGCGATCCCCACTAAGAATGCGGACCAGGAGACGGTCATTAGGTTCCTCGAGAGCCTCATCACCCGTTTCGGGGTCCCGGAGTCAATAGTGACAGACAATGGTCCGGGGTTCGCAGGCGCTGTAATCACGGAGTACACCAACAAATATGGCATCTATCACAAGATGTCTTCTAACTACTACCCGCAGGGGAATGGCCTGGCCGAGTCCACCAACAAGAATCTACTGAAAATTGTCAGAAGGACAGTAGAGAGAAACAAGAGGACATGGCACCTACTCCTGAATCGGGCGCTGTGGGCGGATCGCATATCATTCAAGAAGTATATCAAGACATCCCCCTACGCGCTCGTGTACGGCAAGGAGGCCGTTCTGCCCACCCACGTAGAGATACCCGCACTCTGGATGCTGGATGAAGAAAAAGGCAACGGGGATCCAGTGGATGCCAGACTGTGCCAACTGCTGCAGTTAGAAGAAGAAAGGGAAAAAGCATACCAGGCCTTTAATAAGCATGCTGAAGCGACCCAAGGCTGGTTTGCAAAAGGCACCACCGCCCAAGTTTTCAAAATCGGGGACCTAGTGCTGAAGTGGGACTCACTAAAGGCAAAGTCGGGCAACCATGGTAAATTTGATGCCCTCTGGGAGGGTCCCTATCAGATTGCTCGGGTGAACCAATTTAACGCATTCGTGCTCCGGGACATGGAGGGACAGCTTCTCCCCATTCTCGTCAACGGGTTCCACCTAAAGATTTACCACCACTGAAGGCACCCCAGGCGGGTCCTTCCTTGTATATATTTCTTTTCTGCATTTTTTATCAGTTTGTATATATTTATTTCAGCATTCAGCTTTCAGTTTTCAAGAGCCTAAGTGAAGCCTAGGGCGAACCCCGACTTCGCAGCGAAGTCGGGCATCGCTCCCGGAACAGTGCGACATTGGGAGTTTGAAAGAAGGCAGCTGACAAAAGGGCTAAAAAATTGACTTAAGTGCTGAGTGCGCAACCCGACTTCGCAGCGAAGTCGGGCTGCGCACCATCTTTGGAGCGCAGTTGGGGAGAGCAGAGCTAAAACGGCTAAGTGTCAAAATCATACTGCGCAATCAAGTCTGGCCGAAGTCGGAGTGCGCCCGTTTTTCGGGCGAAGTCCGACTGCGCAGCAAAATCTGGCCGAAGTCAGAGTGCGCCCGTTTTTCGGGCGAAGTCCGAGTGCGCCCTCAATTTCGGGCGCACCTTGAGTGACCTGTCGCGGGAAACAAGAAAAAATGATAAAATGTTTCTAAGTGTGGGCCCGGACAGCGCAGTTTGGCATAGTGCGAAGTTGGGTTGCGTCCCTCCTTAAAACCCTAGGCCCAAAGTTCTCCCTCGAAGCGTGTGCCCAGGCGGCGGCGATGACGTCATTAGCACGAGGTCTGAAAAAATTCTAAAAAATGATTGCGCGACTTTCAAAAAGGATGTCATTAAGAAAGCAAGGTGCATTAGGACCAACTGCAACCGGGGTACGCTTTTCAAGATTAAACCCACGCACAGCCGCCAAAATATTATAACGCTTCCACCAACTTTCGGCAAATCACCTTAACCCCTGCCCTTGCGCCATTAATGTTGTTTCCCTTGCCTAGAAAAGGAGGCCCTGGCACACTCAGAACATCCAAATTGTCTAGCCGACTCTGAGCTGCCAAGTCCAGAATTGAGCAATCAGTAGCCAGGATCCTTGTCTCTGCCAATTCGAGCAGAAAAGAAACAATGGACAAGGGGAAAGCGCCAATGCCGACGCAGTCCAATGACGCAGAACATGAAGCTGAGGAGCAGACAGAATCCAGCGCTCATGAGAGCGAAGCGCCGCAAGAGCAAACAAGGAGGACCAGGTCAAAGAAAAGCCGAGGGCAAGCTCCACCGCCGCCCGTCAATCGCCTGGCCGGGTACAAAGATGGCGAATTTTCTATCAGCCTCACCAAGCTGCGGCCGAATATTGCGAAGTGGGCTGACAAGGTTTCGCCCTCGCACCATGTCGGGGCTGCCTACAAATCGAACCTGTACTGGTTCTTGTGCCCTCCTGTCCACCAATGCCCGGAGCTGGTTGAATCCATTGTGGCATATTACAAGCCAGCTGCCCGACAAGTCTGCGACAACAAGGGAAGAGTTTTGTTCACACTCTTCAGGGAGAGCGTCCAGCCAGCTTTCGCCCCGGGGCTCCAGTACGACCCCAGCGCAATTGTCAGGAGGATCAACCTGGACGAACAGACGGGCAGATTCACCCAGACCAAGCGGATGAGAGAATTCCTCGACTCAGAACTGAAGACTCCGCTTCCAGCCGGACAATGGCCCACAGGCCCAATACCCCTGGACAGATTCGAAAACAAATATATATACATCATCCTGGCATGGGTACTCGGCTGCGATTCTGACAGAGTGGTATGCCCGTACCAGCTGGCGCTGGCAGAGTGCATCCTGCACGGGGAGTTCTACGACTCCACGGCGCAAAGGAGTGGAAAGCGCCCTATTTTCTTCGACTGGGCAGACTGGCTGGCGTACGCCATTCATTCAAACCTAGTCAGGCTGCAGCAGAAGCAGACAACGGAATTCCGGTTCTGCTCCTTCCTCACATGGCTGTGTCTGTACCACACACACTACCGGATCAGAGTTCCTAACTTGAAGAAGGTAAATGAAAAAGGAGAGTCGCTGCCCGTGTACGAATGGACCGAGATCCTGTACAGAAAAGGGTCATTCTATGAGTTCAATTTCAAATTTCTGAGTATGGTCCTGGGGCTGTTCAATGGTGAGGCATCCCGCCCACCAGAGGTCATGACAAGCTATCTGAGGAAGCACAAGTACGGGGACACCTTTCGGCTGACGCAGGGCATTGTAGTCAGAATCTACGGATTCAAGGGGAAGCCGTTCTTGCTGCCCTATTTCTGCACTGACCATCAGTTCGAAATGGAGATTTCGCACCAGATGGATTATGTCGAAGAAGAGTTCGGCCAGGGAAAGAAAAAGGGCCATATTTTCCAATATCCTATTACCTGGGCGAATATTCAAGTACGCGAGATTGGACAACATGTCTACCTCGAACGGGAGCTCATCGACATGGGCCTAATACTGCTGCCGCAGCGCTGGAAGTACGACCCAATTGGGGTCAGGGGTAAATTCGTGCACATCTGCCCGCGAGCAGAGATCATGCAGGAAAGGGGCAACAGAACAGGTGCAGACCTGGAATGGCACATAGAGCAGATGCAATCATGGCCTCCATGGCATGATTTTTACTGCGAAGAGGTGGCGTATGATCCAGAGCGAAACCCGGATCACCGGTTAGATTCGGCGGGCTTCAAGAAATTCCTCTCCAAGGTGGCGCCCCTCAACTGGCAAAAGGACAAAATCGTTGAATGCTGGAAGATGAGATGCCGCACGCAGCACGATAAATCCAATCGAAAAACGTTGGTCGTTGATGATGAGTTTTTGGCCCTATATGATCAATACGCTGACACGTGGCGGCCTTTCGCATTTCGAGATTGCGTTCCCCGAGGCGCTAGGAAAAGGTATACAAGGAGGTCCCCGTCCCAGCAATTGTCTACTCCCGAAACTTCCAGCGCAACGCCAACGAGCAGTCAAGTGGGCCCAATGTTGCCTCCAGCTCCTGAAGCATTACCCGAAAGGGCGCAGCGGCCAGAAAAGTCAACTCCAGAGGTGGCCCCCCAAGTGGAAAAAGCGCCAGAACAGCCAGCTAGTGGAGCGGCCATGGCGAACATCCTCCCGTCTAGACCCCGGTACAAGTTTACCGTGGGCACATCGCAGCCTGCCGCCCCAACCTCCTCTCCCTCCTTTGAACAAGCTGCAACGCCAGAAGAAAAGAAGAGGAAGAGGAGCGAAAAGGCCAAGCGGCCTAGGGAGCCTGCACAGCAAACGGCCGCAGCGCGGACAGGGACAACCGCGTCGGAAATCGTCTCGTTGGACAGCCCTGAAGCAGAAGCAGAAACTTGGGCTGCAGACATCCTCCAAACAGCGGCTCAGGCGGAGCCCGCAGGTGCGTCCACTTCCCCGCTCCCCCAAATCCCAGTCGGCCCTGCCATAACGCCGTCCCCCATTTTATCAGGGCAAGCCATAGTCCCGTCCTCTTCATCTCAGACCACCCAACCCTCGCACAACCCCCATTCCTTCGACCAGTTCGCCCAAGACCCGAACGCTTTTCAGTCCCTCAGCCAAACCCTGGAACCCTCGCCTGCGGCCAGTGCCGAAGCTACGCATACATCACCGCGCCGCTCACCTCCCCTGTTCAAAACCCCGCCAACGCCCTCCACTCAGCCGCTTGCTTCCCCTAGGACCCGGTCGCCCTTAAAAGCGACCACGACTTCTGGAATACCTCCTGCTTCGCTGTTTGCAGGAAAAATGCCGCAGCAAGACCCAATGCTGGAAGACCTTGACTTCATGCAGATCACAGACGATCAGCCCCTCGCAGCAAAGGTCGTAGGGTGTTCCGCCTCTTTCCTTCAGGGCGTCAAACGCAGAAGAGCCGAGGAAATCGCTGCCCCGGTGAAGCGCACCAAGTACGACTTGGACAGGAGGGTGCTGAGAACTGAAAAGTTGGTTCCAAAAGTGAAGAAGCCCCTCCGGGAAATGACCGAGGCGGATTATGAGCACCAAGTCAAGGAGAAGAGCTTCGACGATATAAACGAGGAGTATGAAATCAACGACATTCGTCGCAGAACCCATAATCTCCTTGTCAAGCGACTCGAGAGTCAGGAGGCGCTGTTTCAGCTGCAGAATACTTCAAGGCAGCTGGAGGAAGATCTGGCTAGAGCCACCGCGCAGTTGGACTCTGCACAGCAAGAAATCAGTGACCTGAAAGCCCAGCTCGCCGCCTCACAGCAGGAGGCCGCAGCGCAAAGACAGACAGCCGAACAGCTGTCAGAGGAGAAAAGGGCAGCGCTGGAGTAGGTCTCCCGGCTCCAGGATTCGTTAAGGCAGGCTAAGTCTCAGCTCGAGCAGAAAACATCCCAGACGACGGCCTTTTCGAAGAATAAGATCAAGATAATGCGGGCTGGTTTGCTGCAGGGTTGCAGGGCCAACGTTGTCAGGTCCATATCGGTCCTGGATTTCACGTCCAGGATCCAAGAAGTATCTGCCCAGGGAAAGCCTGTGGTAGAGGAGGTCGAACGCCAAGCAAAGCAGTGGCTGGACTTGGCAATGAAACTTGAGGAGTACGAGCGCAAGGGCCTCCGATTTTCCCCTATGTCCCGAATTACCCTAGAATGGGCAGATGCAAGGGTAACCTTGCATAATTATTTTGAAAAAGTAGAGAAAATAAGGGCCGCCAGGAAAATGCTGGATGCATTAGACCATGAAATGAACATTTGCCTGGCCCCCTTCAACGCTCTTTCTGAGCACGGTTGCCCGAGCTTCATCAAGGATGGAGAATTTCTGACCCTTGAGCAGGTAAAGATGAATTGGCTGTCTTTTGAGGCAGACACGTCAGAAATTGATAGCTGGGCCGAGCCAGTCCAGGAAGCTCAAGTCACCCAGATGGTGTCGAGATACTGCAAGATCAACACCTCCCTTAAGGAGTTGGGAGAAAGATACCACACCATCGACATGCATGCGGTCGCAGCGTTCAGAGAAGCGCTGAAAGATGTCAGCAACTTAGGCCATTTCAGGCAGCAGCCTGGGACCAGGCCAAGATAGCATACAACCTTGTCCGTGAGCGGGAGCAGCCGGCCGAGCAAGAAGGTGACAGTGGCGACCATTCAGACTCGGAAAGAGCAGCAGAAACAGAAGAAGCAACTGCCGAAAGCGGTTCTGAAGAGGAGCAGTTGCCCAAGAAGAAGCCGTCAGAGCAGCGGAAGGCAGGGGAAGGGAGTTCCTCTGCGCCCAAAGGATGAAGGCCTGGTTCTTTGCATCGAGGCGAGCTCGACACCCCGCGAGCCGCCAGGAATGTTGCCACATTTTGCACGGGGTGCCATGTTTTCAAATTTTGTAAGTATCTTGCTCTTCCTTCCCTCCATCTCCTTTCCCTTTCTCCACTGTTCCCTTTCTCCCCTTGTATCAGTTGCATTCCTCCCTTTTTCCCCCGGTTCTTTCTGCAGTCAGAATTCCCAAAACAGATCTCACATTCCCTGAAAAATTCTAAGTCTAAGAGCGCAACCCGACTTCGCAGCGAAGTCGGGGTGCGCCCTTAAGTACGAGCGCACTAGGGAATGCGAAGTGCGGAAGCAGGCTGGAAATGAGCAGAATTTGGCTAAGTATGGGAGCGCAACCCGACTTCGCAGCGAAGTCGGGGTGCGCTCCTCTTCCTGTGCGCAGTTGGGAAGCAGTGTCTCCAGAAATCAGCTAAGTGTCGGAGCGCAACCCGACTTCGCAGCGAAGTCGGGGTGCGCTCCCCTTCTTGCGCGCAGTCCGAGCAGCAGCTAAATTGACTAAGTGCTGGAGTGCGCAACCCGACTTCGCAGCGAAGTCGGGGTGCGCCCTCTGACCTGTGCGCAGTTGGGCAAGATCCATCAAGCAGCCCAAAAACTGGCTAAGGCACGGAGGCCTCCCGAACTGCGCTGTTCCCCACTTGCGCTATCCAATTGCGCTCTGATCCCAGGCGAAGTTGGACATAAAGGAAAGACTGCCTTTCAAGGCAGACATGTGTCCCTCATCAGAATTTGACAAGTGTCCAGCCTCGGGATTCGAGCTGAGATGTGATGGGAAAAGGACAAGCATGGGCCAAATCACCTCCACTAGCTGCCCTCATTCAAGCTGACGCAAAGTTCCATCTACCGCAGCTACCCGCATTCATGCTGACTCAAAGTCTCATCAACCGCACTGCCACGTAGCTGCCAAGTCTTCAGGTGGACCTTGCTGCCAGATGAGTCCTTGTCTGCAGGAGTCAACATCAGCAGCTCTTTCGCCGCTTTTGTCAGCTCTGGGATTTTGTGCCCAAGATTGTAATGGGGAGGGAATTGCGCTATAAATAGCCGCACTACTTCATTGTAAAAAGGTGGAAGGGGGATATCCTGCTAGGGAACCATTGTAGCTATACGTTTGCCTCTGAATACAAGACACACACTTGGCTCTATTTTGTTGTTGTCATTCTTTATGCTGCCTTTACTTGACATTTCTGCCTCATGTTTCTTATTTCATTGCTTACTGTTATTCTGAATTCTGGATTCCGGTATTTGATGATTAAGTATTCCTGGAATGCATAGATAGAGGATACATAGGGTGCATGACAGTGGTAGTTTCTATTGTGTGTTCCGTATTGGATTGTTGTTAGTAGTGGTGATTGATCGTTGTCGTGCTGCTTATTCCCCCCACCCAACTCAAATCACATTTGAATCTCTTTCCGCATTTTTATCTCTTTCCTGTACTCTTAGCTAAAACAATCGAGAAAACCCATAGGAAGCCGACCTTCTCCGGAGATTGGCACGGAAGGCATTCCTTCCTTCCGGCCTTTCAATATGGTGGGCGAATCTGGGGCGCATTTAACCAAATCCTTTCCTAATGGCAGATTCGTAACCAACAGGTTCTCTGGCACGCTCGGTGGGACATGAAGTTTCCCACCCCAAAACAGAATCGAAGCACTGGTGTTCGCTTCATTGCTGTTAAAATCAGAACACATCAACCGCACTGCCATGTAGCTACCAAGTCTTCAGGTGGACCT
Source organism: Wollemia nobilis (assembly GCA_028583015.1). Taxonomy (NCBI): domain Eukaryota; kingdom Viridiplantae; phylum Streptophyta; class Pinopsida; order Araucariales; family Araucariaceae; genus Wollemia; species Wollemia nobilis. Next base: position 246,081 of record JAQPPZ010003054.1, on the reverse strand, counting down.
TGCTGCCAGTACAGTCCTTGTCTGCAGGAGTCAACATCAGCAGCTCTTTCGCCACTTTTGTCAGCTCTGGGATTTTGTGCCCAAGATTGTAATGGGAGGGAATTGCGCTATAAATAGCCGCACTACTTCATTGTAAAAAGGTGGAAGGGGGATATCCTGCTAGGGAACCATTGTAGCTATACGTTTGCCTCTGAATACAAGACACACACTTGGCTCTATTTTGTTGTTGTCATTCTTTATCCCGCCTTTACTTGACATTTCTGCCTCATGTTTCTTATTTCATTGCTTTTCGTTATTCCGAATTCTGGATTCCGGTATTTGATGATTAAGTATTCCTGGAATGCATAGATAGAGGATACATATGGTGCATGACAGTGGTAGTTTCTATTGTGTGTTCTGTATTGGATTGCTGTTACTAGTGGTGATTGATCGTTGCCGTGCTGCTTATTCCTCCCACCCAACTCAAATCACATTTGAATCTCTTTCCGCATTTTTATCTCTTTCCTGTACTCTTAGCTAAAACAACTGAGAAAACCCATAGGAATCCGGCCTTCTCCGGAGATTGGCACAAAAGGCATTCCTTCCTTCCGGCCTTTCAATATGGTGGGCGAATCTGGGGCGCATTTAACCAAATCCTTTCCTAATGGCAGATTCGTAACCAACAGGTTCAATAGGAAAACTGGATTTAAATAGGACTAAGGGGAGGTTAGAAAGTTGGGATCCATCCCAATCTGGGAGATCTCTAGCGGGATGATGGCCAATAGCGCAAATGCGCTTATGCCCAGGTAAGCCAGGAGGTTGGAACTAATTTGATTGCGCTTCTATTCTTGCAAATTTCTGTTTTAGAAGAAATCATCTGGACGTTCGACTCCAGACGATTTCATTCAATTAGGGACGATATCGTCAAATCGACGATGATATCGTCCAACAGTCAAAACAAAGACTATTTATGGCACGTAAATCGAGGCAAGCTATTTAAAATGCAATTTTGAGGTAAATTTTAGATTTTAAACCTTATGATAAATTAGGTGCGTCAAATTTACGGTGTTACAATGATCTTATTACCTAGATTTTAATTTGTTTCTATGATCAGAATATGCTGAGAGACAAAATTGAGCATGTTTGGGAATTAGCTTTAGAAGAACACTTGGGCACAATTGAGCTTTGAAAAAGAATATGCTATTGATCAAGAATAATGTTTTTATAACATAGTTTGTCTTTCTATAATAACATGATCAAGGAAGATTTGTGGGAAATTGATAGTACTATATGGAAGCAGATATGAGTCAACCATGTTTTTATGTTTGAAGATCATGAAGGTGGAATTGGTGAGCTATAGAAGGACCGTGATGAAGTTTCCTTTCAGAAAATTTTTTAATGCCCATGACATTCTTGTGATCCAACAACAATATGTTGTTATTTGTGAAATTCAGATAGCTTTGTAAAGTATTGTTGATCTTCCATGGGAAATTGGTGGTACTGCATGGAAGTAGATATGAACCAACCATGTTTTTTATGTTTGAAGATCATGAAGGTGAGATTGGTGAGATATAGGACTATGATGGAGTTTCCTTTCAGGAAATTTTTTAATGTCCATGACACTCTTGTGATCCAACAACAATATGTTGCTACTTGTGAAATCGAGATAACTTTGTAAAGTATTGTTGATCTTCCAGGGTCTAGAGAAAACATGTTTATTTACAATCTTAATTTTCTCTAAATCATGCAAGGTACATGTGGATGGTGGCTTCCAACAATTTTATGTTAATTTTAAGGCGAGCATAAGAAACTGATGAGAATAGATTTTGGGCTAGATTGACCCTTTGAATTTTGCATAATATATCTTACTAAGAATAAATTCTATATAATTAAGTCATTGTTTAAAGGTTTGGGGTGGGTTCTGGTCATTTCAAATAATTTCCCTATTTTGCGTAGCCTTCAAAAAGCCATAGAATTTATTGGCATGCAACTTTAATTTCTTGAAAATTTTCCAACTCCTTTCCTTTAGTTTCATGGATAGCAACTTGACATTTATAACAATTGTTAGTCAAGGTAGGTTTATGAGCATTCTAAACACCAAAGTTTTGCCAATCTGGAAGTAAGCAACAGGGTGGAAGTCCTTAGGTTGTCATGTTAGGCTTTTATGAGAAATGTCCCTTTCTCTAGTACGAATGATTTTTAGTGACATTTGTCCATCCCTTTTATTGGGGTGGTTGTCTTAAATCTTTGTATCTTATTAAATTCCATGCTTCTCTTGCCTTATGATGGTTGTTTTGGTGATGTAATTTTAATTTCAATCTATTGACTTGCCATTTGGTCTATCCCTTTTCTAGATTTTGCTCCATGTATGTCATCCTTCATGTGTTGGAAGTGTGAGTAGCAATTGCACATTAATAATAATAATGGATTGAATATTCGGTCATCTGCATGGTGTAAAGTCCAATTTATACTTGAGATTAAGAAGATTACCATGTGATGGCCCAAAATATTGTGATACTATAGAAGAAGATCCAAATAGATAACAATTGTGAACCAAAAAATGCTAATGAGGCACTTCATGAACCAAAATTTTTACCGATCTAGAAGCAACCATTGAAGTGCAAGTTCCTAGTTGTTGTGTTAGGCTTTGTTGAGAAACCTTCCCTTCTATGATAGTAACATTACTTTGCAGTGCCTATCCGTGCATACTGGGAACTATTTAATTTATTAAAGTTGCTACAGAAATGTTTAGATGATTGTTATATGAAAAGGACAAGAAGAGACAAGTTTGCCTGTATGATGTTTTGTAACTTGCTTTAAATTTGTTGGAAAATGTACTAGAAAAAAATGTATGTTGGTAGAAACAGTTCAATGGGACCTGTTGCCACATTTTGCAACGGGGTACAAAAACTAGAAAAATTCAAAAAATTGCTGCTGCTTGCTTCCGTTCCTCCTCCTCTCCCAGCTTCTGGCAGGCATTCTCTATTTTCTTGGTTAGTTTTCTGTTTGTTCATGCATTATTGTTCCTGTTGGTTACGAATCTGCCATGAGGAAAGGATTTTGGGTTAATGCGCCCAGATTCGCCCACCAGCATGAAAGGCCGGAAGGAAGAGATGCCTTCCGAGCCAATCTTTGGAGAAGGCCGGCTCCTTTTGGGGGGGGTTATGTTCAAGCTAAAAGTACAGGAAAGAGATAAATGTACAGAAAGAATATACAAATATACTTGGAGTTGGTGGGGGGGAACTAACAGTACGGCAACCAGCAATCACCAATACTTACTGCATTACAAATATAAAGCATGACTGAGAACTGCAAAATCTATGTATACTTTCGATACCTAAGCAGTGTACGCACAGCCACAATGGTCCCCTAGCAAACATTCTCCCTACAAGGAGAACTAACAGCACGGCAACACATCAATCACCAGATACGGACACTAACATGGGTAGAAAGCAACCTAGAGATATCAGAGCCAGGTATATGTGTCATGCAGAGATTTTAACCGCACAGCTACAATGGTCCCCTAGCAAACATTCTCCGCACAGCTACAATGGTCCCCTAGCAAACATTCTCCCTACAAGGAGAACTAACAGCACGGCAACACATCAATCACCAGATACGGACACTAACATGGGTAGAAAGCAACCTAGATATATCAGAGCCAGGTATATGTGTCATGCAGAGATTTTAACCGCACAGCTACAATGGTCCCCTAGCAAACATTCTCCCTACAAGGAGAACTAACAGCACGGCAACGCATCAATCACCAGATACGGACAGCAACGTAACACACAACTGATGGAACTGCTACCACATCTAGTCTATGAAGTACATAAGTGTTTGGTTACGGCACAAACAATGCTAAAGGCGCCTGATCATCAAATGCTGAAACGAATCAACGAGCCATGACACAGGGAAGCGTAAAGCATAAAGCGTAAAGAAATAAAAGCAGCAGAACAGAACCAGGCATACAAATTATATTTATAAGCAGAAGCACGGTTACATTGGTTCCCTAACAGACATTCCCCTTCCACCCTTTACAATGAATTCATGGTGGGTTTTTATAGCCCGAGTCCCTCCCGTTACATTAATGGGCACAAGGTCCCAGTCAAACACAAGCTGACAAAAGCGGCGAAAGAGCTGCAAATGCTGACCTTTGTCGGACCGGACTGTACCCGCAGCATGGTCTTCCTGGAAGCTGGACAGCTACGTGGCAGTGTGTTGGGCAGAACTTCATCTCGGCAGGTATGCGGGTAGCTGGAGCAGGTAGAACCTCCAATCGGCTTTAAATGAGGTCACTGGCACAGGTAATGCAGCCCATGCTCGTCCTTTTGCTCGGCACGTCTCGGCTCGAATCCCGAAGTTGGACACTTGTCAGATGATAGATGATGTTGTTTGACACGTGTCAGCCTTAAAAGGCAATCTGTCCAACCTCGCTTGGGATTAGAGCGTCTCGGGTTGCGCGGGCAGAAAACAACGCAGTGGGGAAGGCCTTCATGCCTTAGATGTATTTCTGAGTTTGTTTCCCTACTGCGCACCTGTCAAGGGCGCATTCCGACTTCGTTGCGAAGTCGGACTGTGCACAGGTGAAAACTGGTGTCTGCCGCCGTACGGACTTTGCTCCAGCACTTGTCGTTCTTCTATCAGCCTGTCGGTCTGCCAGTTGCAAGGTGCGCCCAGAAAGAGGGGCGAAGTCAGACTTCGCACCAAAACTGGGCGAAGTGCGTACTTCGCACCCAGACTGGGCGAAGTGCGAACTTCGCACCAAAACTGGGCAAAGTGCGTACTTCGCACCAAAACTAGGCGAAGTGCGTACTTCGCACCAACACTTAGCCATTTTTCAGGTAACTTGCTGGAAAGTTTAAAATTCAACTGAGGGGCTCCGAGAAAGGGGGGAAGAAAGAGAATGTGGGAAAGAAAGAGGAAGGGAGAGAAGAGGGAAGGAAAATAGAGGAAGAGGGGAAAAGAAGAGCAGCACTGTTACAAAATTGAAAACATTGCACCCCGTGCAAAATGTGACAACAGTTCCAGTTTTTCAGCAGTTTCAGCAAGCTCGGGAATTTGCCCAAAAGTTTCTAAGTGTTGAGCACTCCCGTGGTCGCTCCCTTCCCCGAGCGATTTTGGGAGTCGCTCCCTTCCCCGAGCGATTCCCAGCTTCGCCCTTCTTTCCAAGCGATCGGCGACATTTGATGAAATGTTCTAAGTGTGGGTCGCCCGAATTCGCCGTCTCTCTCCAGTGCTGCCCGTCGTCGCGACAAGTTTTGAGCGAAACTGGGCAGAGTTAGAGCAAAGTGAAAAATATTCTAAGTATGGGCTGCCCAAAGTCTCTCATTTCCTCGAGCGCCGCCCGTTGTCGCTGCAGTTTTTGAGCGACTCCGGGCGGGAAAACAAAAGATGGAAATTTGCCCAAGTCTAGAGCCGCCCATTGTCGCCCGGTTTTGCCAGCGCTGCCCGTTGTCGCTGTCTTCCTCAAGCGCCTGCCACCGCCTTCCCACTTGTCAGCAAATATTAGCAGGCGACTTCGATCATTTTCCTTTACATCGGTGGACTTCAGACCAGTGCCAAGCATGTGTAGTTTTTGGGATGCGTGTCAAGATGTGACAGAAGATGGGCTACCAAGGTACGGGGTAGATGAAAATTGAAGGACGATCTATACTGTGCCTACCGCATTAACCGGACCTAACTGCTCACCTACCAGATCCGCACGAAGTTGTACCATTTCTAGGTAGATCTTGCTGCAGGTACACTCGTGACCCGTAGAGGTCAAATCTTAGCAGCTTTTGTCAGGTCTGGAATTCTGTGCCTAAATGTAATTTGGGGGGAAATTCCTGCTATAAATAGCAGATGAACTTCATTGTAAAGTGGTGGAAGGGGGACATATTGGTAAGAAAGCTACCATAACTAGACATTTGCTTTTAATACAAAGTATAATTGGCTCTGTTATCTGTCTCTATCTTTTATGCTGCCTTTTGTAGGTATTTCTGCATCGTGTCATTTATTTTTCTGATTGTTGTTATTCTGCATTCTGGATTTCAGCATTGGCAATTAAGTAGACCTGGAATACCGAATGAAGGATACATAGGATAGAATTGCACTAACGGTTTCTGTTACATACATTGTTTTGATTGTTGTTGGTTTAGTGATAGGTTAGTGACTGTGCTGCTTGTTCTTCCCCACCCGAAACACATGTCATTTCAATCCCTTTCTGTACTTTGCAATCTCTTTCTTGCACTTTCAGCTAAAACCCAAATTAGATTAGTATAGGAGCCGGCCTTCTTCGGACATTGGCACGGAAGGCATCCCTTCCTTCTGGCCTTTTAATCTGCTGGGCGAATCTAGGGTGCAAAGATCTAAATCCTTTCCTAGTGGTAGATTCGTAACCAACAGTTTCTCTAGCACGCCCGATGGGACGCGAAATTTTCCCACCCCATAAGCGGTATTGAAGCATCGATGTTCACTTCAGTACTGTCAAATTTGAACACCTAGCGACTCTGATGAACCTGAATACTACCTGAGTCAAAGACTGATCCTATATCAAAATTACTTCATGCATACAATATGGAGAGCTAGGAACGCGGGATAGGAGCTGCTTGAGTTCTATGAGCTTGACATCAACGCTACTAGAGAGCGCCCGAGGCTGATTGATCACCACGCTCAACAAGAAGACGCATTTGAACAAGAAGTTGAAGTCAAAGAGCAAGAAACAACTAGCACTGATACCGACTACACTACTGATCAGCCCGAAGAAGACGATCAAGACGCAGATATGGCGAATCCTCAACCAAATGCTCCTGATCTACTCCCAGCTGTTGACTCCACTGGACCCATCAATCTAGTTGGGCAAGATGCTGGGAAGACGGCCTATGAACATATTCAAGATATCATGGCCTTGGTTGTGCTTCATTCCATCACAATTGAAAGTGTCAAGACCCGGCTTTTGGCACTCTCTTTATGAGGAAAGCTTCTGTATTGGTATAGAACCTTGCCAAAAGGTGTTATCACTAGCTAGGCCCAACTGGCCGGATGACTGTGCAAAGGGTTCAATGAGTCCGTAGACCCATCCTCGTTGCTGCACCAGTTTCAAATAATTCAACGACACCTGCAAGAGGAAATATCATACTTCAATGTGAGGTTTGCGTGGTCTTGGAAAAGAGTGCCCTTTTAGCTACGTCCCTCCAATGGACAAGCGGCCCACTACTACGTTACAGCATTCGGCCTAGACATCAGTTTGGTCATCAAGTTGGCCTGCATGAACACTTTTCCTAAAATGTATGAGGCAGCTCAGAGGGCAGAGCTAGATATGATCTCTATAGGCAGACTCCCGTACAAGATGCAACCGCCTATCTACCCAAATTTTCCTCAAACACAATACCCACTGTTGTCTGCTCTAACGTCTTCTCCATCTACCCCATATCACAATCCAACATGGAATCCCGCACCGGTGGTCACTCACTATCCTTCTCAAGTGCATTTCCCAACTCAGCCTGCGCCTTCGCCTCCATCAGCCCCGCAATACTCCTCACTTCCCGCTCCTCCACAATACCCAGCATTACCTCCAGCACCGCCATTGGCACCATTGCCCTCGCCGGCCCAACCGGTACAAGCCATTGATGTGCAGTCCAAAATTCTGCAACAAGTAGAGTCGCTTACTTCTTTCTGCCAAACGTTGTCTAACGACATGGCTGTGATGAAGAAGAAGCAGGCCCAACAGGAATTTCTTCCTAAGAGACCATATCCTCCTCTAGCGCTGACAAAAGATCAAGCAGCCCATGCCCATAGGCCTACGGCAAGGAATGTTGCAAGCAACGCTGAGCCAAGCACTTCATATCGTGTGCACTGGTGTTCTACTTGCAATGATCCTCACGGAGAAGACAGTTGCATGCTACATCAACATTATATCCAAACCTTGTCAGGCAGCAACCCGGAGGAGCAAGTTAACATGATCCAGGAAGAAGAGCGCAATTTTGCGGTTTCTGAAGAGGACTCGGTGTCTATTCTAACCAAAGAGGGAAAAAGGCCCATCGAGGTCGATTCGGCCCAGATGAAGCCATTGAAGGTGTATACCAGAAGAGAGAAGGCGCAACCTGCAGTAGAAGCTCCTGATAAAGCACCTATGCCTCCACTGTCCAAAGAAAAGGCACCGCCAGCCAAAGCTCCAGTGACTCAACCCCCGACCGAAACAAAGGAGCAAGCTCGAGAAAAGCTCAAATACCTGTCGCTGATAAAGCGGCAAAGGGTTGAGGCCACGCAGCAGTACCGCACCAAGTACGAGCTAGCGAAGGAAGTAGAAGGGCCTGATACTTAAGCGTACAACATTGTAGATGAACTGAAGAAGACCCCAACGAAAATAAGCATGTATGATGCCCTTCACCTCCCGGGTCAGGTGGACCTGTTACAAGAGTCTCTGAAGACTGTGAAGGGATGAAAGCCACCGCAGCCCGTGTTAGCTCAGCCCCTGACCACTTCAATCACAGGGAAAAATAGATCACCGCCTTTCTACTTGTCTTTGCGGATGGAGGGGCATGTGGTTCACAACTGCATGATTGATTCTGGTGCATCAACTACCGTTATGTCGAGGGCTGTCTGTGAAGAAATTGGCATGGAATATACACGGAGTAGTCAAGGTTTTTTGCAGCTAGATGGCACTCCTGTGAAAACGGTGGGCGTCATCAAAGACATTCCTATCCAGCTGCACAAAGCGCCTGATATTGTTGTAATTCAAGAGGTTGTGGTTGTCAACCTGGAGCCCTACTTCGGCATGTGCCTCTCGAGGGAGTTTACCACCAAGCTCGGTGGATACCTGTCCCTAGATTACTCACACATGGAGATCCCTTTCAAAGGGAGGAAAGTGAAGATATACAACGAAAAACCTTCCACTTTTCTAGTTGGAAAGATGCCTGAGGAAGGGCAACAGAGTGACTCGGTCCATCTAATGACCGAGGAGTTGGTAGAAGTGGACCTGGTGGAAGAAGCCATAGAGCAGTTGCAAGTGGAGGATGAGTTTTCCTTGCTCGACTTCAATGCTATGATCGAATCTGACATTGGCTGCTACTCCGTCACCCAGCCCGAAAAGCCGAAGGAGACGACAAAGGAAGAGATAGGTCCTGCCCCGAATGAACTGTGGAAGCTGTACTTTGACGACGCTCGATGCAAGAACAGCGTCAAGGCAGAAGTCCTTCTAGTATCACCATATGGAATACAAAAAGACTACTGCTACAGGCTGGCCTAGAGTTGCACCAATAATGCAGCAGAATACGAAGCCTTGTGCTTAGGCTTGAAGAAGACGGAGAGACTAGGGATCAAACACCTGCAAATCTTCGGAGATTTAGATCTAGTGTGCAATCATATCGCCAATAAATGTGCCTCCAAGAAGCATTACCTCAAGGCATACCGCAACCGTGCTTGGGACCTGATGGAGTCATTTGACTCCTTAAATGTCAAAGCTATCTCCAAAGAAAAGAATAAACATGCTGATATCTTGGCATCCGTTGGAGCCAAGTATGTCCCGGCTGATGATACTATGCAGAAGCCAAAGCCGGTTTGTACCATTTACAGGCCTTCTGTGCCTGATAAGGACATCCACTGGTAGGTGTTCGATTTTGACGAGGATATCGTCAATTTCTTGATACATGAAGCAAGTTCAATCGAAGGTAGAAACCCTGATGACAAGCAGTACGAGGGGTTGATACAGTTAAAAAATAATCATGTCCCAAAAGGACTGATTACCCTTGAAAGCCTGTTTGATCAGAATGATAGAGCTATATCTCACAGGATCAAGGTTGACTCCAAGCAATACAGGGAGCTGGAACTTGAACCAGAAAAGGTGATCAAAGTCGGAACAAACTGCACCCCAGAGGAGCTGGAACAAATTCAAGCCTTGTGCAGAAAGTATCCAGACATTGTAGCTTGGTGTTATCAGGACCTCAAGGGGTATGACAGAGAGACTATACAACACACCATAGTACTAGAAGAAGGGGTTAAGCCCTTTAGGCAGAAGCAAAGAGCGGTTAAACCGAAGATTGAGGTTATGATGAAGGCAGAACTCCTGAAGATGCTAGAAGCCAAGATTATATATCCTATAAAGCATTCTTCTTGGGTCGCTAATTTGGTCCCAGTCAGAAAGAAGAATGGGGATATCTGCCTCTGTGTTGACTTTCGCAATCTGAATAAGGCCTCCCTCAAAGATCACTATCCGCTCCCGTAGATCGACCAAATTCTCCATGTTGTCGCAGGAGCTCAGCGATTCTCTCTCCTAGATGTATTTTTTGGATACAACCAAATCTGGGTGAAGGACGAGGACTAGCATAAGATGGCGTTCACCACCAAATGGGGAACGTTCACCTATCAGCACATGCCCTTCGACTTATCCAACGCTGGAGCCACATTCCAGAGGGCCATGGACCTTGCATTTCGGGAGCTGCTCAATAAAATCATTGTCATTTATTTAGATGGCATGACCGTGTTTTCCCACTAGAGAGAAGAACACGCCTCTCACCTAGAGCAAGTGTTTGAAAGATGTCGAGAGTTCGGCATATCAATCAATCCCAAGAAATCAGTTTTTGCGGTCAAGGAGGGGAAGCTGTTGGGTCATGTCATTTCCGAGAAAGGCCTAGCGGTTGATCCTGACAGACTAGAAGCTCTCCTGAAACTTCCCCTCCCAGTGGACAAGAAAGGGCTCCAATTCTTCTTCGGCCAGATCAACTTCGTGAGGAAGTTCGTGCCTGATTTCGCTCAAGTCGTCAAACCTATGGCTGAACTATTAAAAAAGGATGCTGATTTTGTTTGGATTGAGGAGAGGAAAAAGGCATTTGAGGAAATTAAGGCTAGAATTGCCCAGGCACCCGTGCTGGTAAACCTAGACTACTCTAAAGATTTCATCCTATACGCAGTCAGGGAGCCTGAGAGCTATGTTGCAGTCTTGACCCAGAAGGGAGATGACGGCGAAGAGCGACCAATAGCCTTCTTGAGCCAGGTAATCCAGCCGCACGAATAAAGATATAATTTTATTGAGCGGCAAGTGCATGCAGTCATGAGATCCTTGAAGAAATTTAAGTACTTTGTCTCTTAGATCCGGATTACAGTCTTTGTGATACACCCCGATGTTAGAAACTTCATCATTCAGGGGGAACTAGGTCACAAGAGAGCGGGATGGATTGCTAAAATCCAAGAATTCGACATAGAGGTGCGACCCACCAAGCTGATCCGAGGTCGGGCTCTATGCCAGGAATTAGCCAGAAGCGTTGTCGCCGAGGTGTCTGCTTGTCAATGAGAAGACCCAGTGATGGAAGGTAACTTTGCGAACTCCTTATAAGAGGAGAGCATCTGGACCAATGATATAGTGTGGTACTTTAGCACAGGGAGATGTCCAGATCAGCTCAATGCCTCACAAAGAAGGAGGTTTAGGCTCAATGCTTTGAAGTACGTTTTGTGCCTTGAGGGGCTATTTTATAAAAATATTGATGGTGTTCTCTTACGCTGTGTCAAGGGAACAGAAAAACAAAAGGTCCTTGACGAATTCCATTATGAAATGTCGGAAGGACATCTTTCAGGAAGGCCTACGGCCTTAAAAATGATTAAAGCGGGCTATTATTGGCCCACCATCTTCGCGGATGCGCAAGAAGTCTGCCAGAAGTGTGAGAGATGCCAGAGGTTCGCTGGTTGGAATAAGAATGCTCCAATGCCTTTACAGCCAATTCAAGTGGAGGTTCCCTTCCAGTAGTGGGGTCTAGACTTTGTTGGCAGGATTTCGCCAGAATCCTCAGCAGGGCACAAGTTCATCCTGACGGCCACGGTTTACTTCACCCGCTGGGCCGAAGCTATACCCACGAAACACACCGATCAGGAGACAGTCATCTCCTTCCTAGAGAGCTTGATAACTCGCTTCGGAATCCCAAAAGCGATTGTGACAGACAATGGTCCAGGTTTCACGGGTGCTAAATTGACAAAGTTTACCTACAAGTACGGGATTTATCATAAGATGTCTTCAAACTACTACCCGCAGGGAAACGGCCTCACCGAGTAGACAAATAAAAATTTGATGAATTTTATAAAGAAGACTCTGGAGAGGAATAAGAGGTCCTAGCACTTGCACCTAGATCAGGCTCTTTGGGCAGACCACATATCTGTCAAGAAATCCATTAGGACATCCCCATACACACTGGTTTACGGGAAAGAGGTTGTCTTGCCTACCCATATTGAGATTCCCGCACTCTGGTTGCTGGAAGATGAAAAGGACAACCTAGATCCCCTTGATGCCAGTCTAGCTCAGTTGTTGCAGCTTGAAGAACAGAGAGAAAAAGCTCATGAAGATTTTATGAAGCATGCTGGCACCACACGAAACTGGTTCGCAAAAGGCGCTACTGCCAGGGTCTTCAAGATCGTGGACCTAGTGCTAAAATGGGATTCGTGGAAGGAAAAACCGGGTAACCATGATAAATTTGATGCCTTCTGGGAAGGCCCCTTCTAGGTTTCCAGGGTCAATCAATTTAATTCCTTTGTGCTGAGAGACATGGAGGGTCATATCCTCCCAATACCGGTTAACAACTTTCATCTGAAAGCCTATCATCGCTGAGAAACGTCAAGAGGTTCCCTTTGTACATAATTTCTTTTCAGCAGTTTTAATTTGTTTCTTTCCTGAATGTAAATATTGCTTTCAGTAAAGTTAATTTCTTGCTTTAATCCCGAAAAAGAAGAAGCCAAGTGTTCTGTGTAGAAAGTGCCTGGTAGCAGAGAAATTCGAGGCTGATTAAACTCCTTAGACCAAAGCAGGCGAGAGGGCAGAAAAAGGCTAAAATATTGCTAAGTGTTCGAGATGTGGAGACGCCCAACTTCGCCCAATCCAATCAGCGACACCCGCCTTCATGCCTATTTTCAATTGAACTCTGGCGGAGTTCTAAGCGACTCAACCGATGAGAAGGGGAAAAAATCGTCTCTCCCTGAGTGTCGCCCATTGTTGCTCAAATATTCCAGCAACGCCGGGAAGCGCTTCCCAAATTCAGCGAAATTGGGAGTCGAAAGCAGTGAAAAAATTGGCTAAGGCATAAGCGCCGTCCGTTGTAGCTCCTAAACTCAGCGCCATCTGTTGTCGCCCTAAAAAAATCTGCGATTCTAGGAGATGCGCCAAGGGGAAAGTCATGTCAAAAAGTTTCTAAGTATAAGGAACTCCCAAAGTCGCTTGTTTTTCTGAGCGACGCCGGGAGTCACCCATATTTTCAAGCGAACCTCGGCGGATCCATCTTAAAGGTGCCAGAAAATGGTTAAATTTTTTCGAAGTATGAGACGTCGGCTATCGCTCATTTTTTCGAGCGACGCTGGGATTCACTCCTAGTTTCGAGCAACTTCCGTCCCTAGAGCAGTTTTCAAAATTGCAAACCTCGTAGCGTGTGCCCGGGCATCGACAGATGATGTCATCAAGGCCCACGTTTTAAAAGAAAGGGTGACTGCGCAATCCCCAATGTTGATTTCATTAAAGAAAAGGACGAACCATGGGCCATTAAAGTACAAGTTACGCTCCCCAAGGAAGATCTCACGCACAGCTGCCGGAGAATAATGGCACCACTCACCCACTTCGCACACTGAAGCTTTAATTCCACCACTCACCATTAATGCCAGCTCTTCACCTGTATTCATAAAAAGGCTCAGTCGCTCATTTTACTCAGAGTAAAATTCAGTTCAAATTCAAGCTGCGACAGAGATAAAACTTCGAATTACAACTGAATTTTCGAATTCTCTTACTGCCATGAGTAAGAAATCAGCTGTCGAGAAGGGTAAAGCTCCTGTGCAGGCAACACCTAGCGCATCCCAGAGCGAGTCAGAAGAACAGGCAGTTTCGAGTGTGCCCAAGAGCGAAGTGCCAAAAGAGAAGAAGGCGAAAAGCACAAGAAAGAAGCGCCCTCCTCCGCCGCCTGTAGACTGCCTGGGAGGATATCGGGACGGTGGCTATTCACAGAGTATCACGCAACTGCAACTAACAGTAAAAGAATGGTGGGAGGTCCCGGCATCACATCATTTTAGAGCAGCCTACCACTCGAACCTGTTCTGGTTCTTGTGTCCGCCAGTTCATCACTGCCCGGAGCTGGTGGAATCTATTGTAAAATACTACAAACCCAGCACTCGACAGATTTGTGACTACGAGGGAAGTGCTATTTTCCCTCTACAAGGAGAGCGTCCAAGTGGCTTTCGTGCTAGGGCACTCGCCAAACCGAAGCGACATTGTCAGAAGAGTTAGCTTAGGAGAGCAGACGAACAGGTGCGTTGACAAGAAAATGATGGATTTCCTCAATTCCCAGCTGCACCGACCACTGCAAGCCAGAGGATGGCCGAAGTAGCCAATAGCTCTGGAACACTTCAAGAGCCCATACATTTATGCCATGCTCGCCTGGGTTCTAGGCTGCGACACTGACGCAGTTTTCCACCCATATCAAATTTCCCTTGCAGAATGCATTCTACATGGAGAATTCTACGATCCCAACACCCCGAAAGAAGGAACACGGCCAGTCTTCTTCGACTGGGCCGAATGGGTCGCCTATGGAATTCACTCGAGCCTCGTGGAGCTGAAGGAGGGAAGGAGCATGAAATTCCGCTATTGTTTGTTCCTGGCATGGTTGTTCTTGTTCCACATGCATAGCCAGATGAACACTGTGTCGTTCCCACAAAAGGACGAAAATGGTGCACAATTGCCGGTTTACGAATGGACCAATGTCCTGTATAGGAGGGAATCGTTCTATTGGTTTAATTTCAAGTTCTTAGGCCTTGCCCTAGCCTTCCTCAACGACACGACAGCGCGCCCCCCTATAGACATGAGAAGCATCTGGTCCAGAATGAAATTGGCGACACCTGCAGGCTGACGCAGGGTGTTGTCATCAAAGTATTCGACTTCGCAGGCAAGCCCTTTCTCCTGCCTTACTTCTGCACCGAGTATCACTTCACCCTGGAGGCAGCACGGCAGATGGACTACGTCGACCAAGCATATGGTCAGGGCTGAAGGAAAGGCCGCATCTTCAAATATCCGATTGTCTGGGGCGACGTCGAGGTCTATAAGCGTGGGCAACATCGATACCTGGCAGCTACCCTCTTGAGTTTTGGCCTGGTGGAACTTCCTCAGCGCTGGAAGTATGATCCGATAGAGGCAATCAAAAAATTTACGCACTCCTGCCCGTGGCTAGAAATAATGGCAGAAAGGAATAACCCGATTGGGAGTGACCTGGAGTGGCGTATTGAAAAGATGCAGTCGCTCCTGCCATGGCACGACTTCTATTGCATAGAAGTGGAGTACGATCCCGAGAACAACAATAACCACAAAATGGGATGCGTGGGCTATGGAAGAATGCTATCAAAAGTGAAACCACTGGGCTGGAGTGAAGACAAAATAGTGCAATGTTGGATAATGAGATGTCATACAAGACATGACAAATCAAAGAAATTGTTGGCCAGTGACCACGAGTTCTCCGAACTCTATGACATAAACATTGATAGGTGGCAGCCGCTCGTTTTCCGTGACATCGTGCCCGAGGCGTCTAGCGCAAGCATAAAAGGGGGACCCCACCCCAAAGGTCAGTTGCACAGAGCACTCCAAGCGCTGAATTACCAAGGAGTCAAGGAGTGGGCCCAATGTTGCAGTCAGCTTCTAAAAAGTCGCAGCAGCGAGAGCGGGAATCTCAACAGTCAACTCAGGTGACAGAAAAGAGCTCGAAGTCGTTAAAGTCAAAACCAATAATCAGATTCACGGTTTCCAGCCTGCCGCCTAACGCTCCAACTTCAGCCGCTGCCACTGTACCGGAGAAGGCAGCTGCGCCAAAAGAAAGAGGAAGAGATTTGAAAATACCAAGGAAAGGCAACTCGCGCCCCCAAAGGAAATTGCACAGCAAAGTAGACCAGCGCCGCAGAAAAGTATCGCTGCTAAGGAGGTCGTAAACATTGTCGAGAACAGCCCTGAAAAGGAGACGGACGCGTGGGTCTCCGGGTTAATACGAACACCAGCTCAGGAGGAGCTCACAGGTACACACTCTCTGTCCTCTCAACAAATTCCTGAAGCCCAACCTGTTGCCCCTTCCTCCTCCACAGCCAAGCCCATTTTTGTCGCCTCATCCCAGTCTCCCTTCACGCAGCCCCAACTTGGCCTGCAAACGTTTGGCCGTTTCGCCCAAGATCCCAATGCCTTTCAAACCCTAGGCCAAACCCTAGGTCTGTCGCAGTCGATCAGTGCTGAAGAAACCCTTGAATCCCCTCACCGTTCATCTCCCGTGGCCACTACCCTTGAAAACCCATCCCCCCATCCTCTGGAGCCGCCCACTTCTTCACAAACTCAATCGCCTGCGAAAGCGACCGAATCTTCTGTTGCGGCCCCCACTTCCCTGTTCGCTGAAAGAATGCCGCAACAAGATCTATCCCTGACGTATCCCCTGTATGGAGAACTGGAACTGGCGGAAAGGCAGCTGTAGACTACATATGACCAACCCCTGGCAGCCAACGCGGCCCAGGGCTATCTCACGTTTCTTCAGGGAGTCAGGAAGAGGAGGAGAGAAGAGATCGCCGTTGTGGAGAAGCTCACCAGGTTCGACCTGGATAAAAGGGTGATACATACGGAGAAGAGGATCCCTAAAGTCAAGAAGCCTATCAAAGACATGACTGACGATGATTACGACTATCAACGCAAGGACAAGAGCTTTGGCGACATTGTCGAGGAGAATGAGATAGGCGGGATCAAAAGGAGAGCTCACACGCTATTCATAAAACAACAGGAGATAAAGCAAAAAGTTTACCAGCTCTAGGACGACAAGAGGAAGCTAGAGGAAGATCTGGAGAAGTCACAAGCGCAGCTGGAGACTGCCCAAGGGGAGGTTGAAAAATTGAAGGAGCAACTCGTAGCTACGTAGAAAGAAACAGTAGATCAGAAGGCAGCCGCAGACCAGCTGGCCAAGGAAAAGGAAAGCGCGTTGGCGCAACTTGCAGAATTTCAAGGGCAACACCAGGAGATACGGAGGCAGCTAAAAGAAAAAGCATCACAGGCCCCCGCCTTTTCAAAAGAAAGAATCAAAGAAATTAGAGCTGGTCTGCTGAAGGGTTTCAGAACCTACGTCTCCAGAGCCCTCGCCGTCTTCACCTTCATCTCCAAGGTGCAAGACATATCTGCCCAGGGAAAGCTTGTGGTAGAGGAAGTCGAACGCCAAGCGAAGTAGTGGCTGGACTTGGCAATTAAACTTAAGAAATGCGAGCACAAATGCTTCCAATTTGTTCCTATGTCGTAGATTGCCCTAGACTGGGCTGATTCAAGGGCGTCCTTGCATTTGTATTTTGAAAAACTTGAAAGAATCCAGAGAGCCAGGAAGACCCTGGATGCTTTAGAAAAGGAGGACATCTGCCTGGTCCCTTTCAGGGACCTTTCATCACTGGGATTTCTAGAGTTCTTTGGCCCAAGTGGAGTTTTCCTGCCCAGGGAGACATTGATGCCAATCTGGGAGACCTTTGAGGCTGACACCTCGGAGATTGATAGCTGGGCGGACCCAGTTCTGGAGGAGCAGGTGACGGGGTTGGTTTCCAAGTTCTGTAAGATCAGCTCCTGCCTCCAAAAATTGGGGGAAAGATCAGATTGATCGACACGCTCCAGATAGAGGCATTTAAGCAGATGCTAAAGGATCTCAAATATCTAGAGCCCTTCCAAGAATCATCTTGGGCTCAGGCTAGAGTCGCGTATGAGCGTGTCCGTGAGCGCCTCAGTCCCCCAGACCAGGAAGAAGAGGGAGAGCGACACTCTGGCGAGGAGTCAGAAGGAGGAGAAGAAGTTTCAAGAGAAGAGACCGCTGAGAGCGACACAGAAGAAGAGCAGCTACCGCAGCGAGAAGCTCAGCAAGGGCAGCAGAAGCAACAGAAAGAAGCAGGGACCGAAATTGACTCTGCGCCCAAGGGATGAAGGCACGGGTCCTTGCATCGAGGCGAACTCGATACCCCGCGAGCCGCCAAGAATGTTGCCACTTTTTGCAACGGGGTACAAAAACTAGAAAAATTCAAAAAATTGTTGCTGCTTGCTTCCCTTCCTCCTCCTCTCCCAGCTTCTTGCAGGCATTCTCTATTTTCTTGGTTAGTTTTCTGTTTGTTCATGCATTATTGTTCCAGTTTTTTAGCAGTTTCGGCAAGCTCGAGAATTTGCCCAAAAGTTTCTAAGTGTTGAGCACTCCCGTGGTCGGTCCATTTTTGGAGCGATTCCGGGAGTCGCTCCCTTCCCCGGGCGATTCCCAACTTCGCCCTTCTTTCCAGGCGACCAGCGGCATTTGATGAAATGTTCTAAGTGTGAGCCGCTCGAAGTCGTCGTCTCTCTCCAGCGCCGCCCATCGTCACGACAAATTTTGAGCGAAACTGGGCGGATTCAGAGCAAAGTGAAAAATATTCTAAGTATGGGCCGCCCAAAGTTGCTCATTTCCTCGAGCGCCGCCCGTTGTCGCTGTAGTTTTTGAGCGACTCTGGGCGGGAAAACAAAAGATGGAAATTTGCCCAAGTCTAGAGCCACCCATTGTCGCCCGGTTTTGCCAGCGCCGCTCGTCGTCACTGTCTTCCTCAAGCACCCGCCACCGCCTTCCCCCTTGTCAGCAAATATTAGCAGGCGACTTCGGTCATTTCCCCCTTACATCAGCAGACTTCAGACCAGTGCCAAGCACGTGAAGTTTTTGGGATGCGTGTCAAGATGTGACAAAATATGGGCTACCAAGGTACGGGGTAGATGAAAATTGAAGGACGAACTGTACTGTGCCTACTGCAGACCTAACTGCTCACCTACCAGATCCGCACGAAGTTGTACCATTTCCAGGTAGATCTTGCTGCAAGTACACTCGCGGCCCGTAGAGGTCAAATCTTAGCAGCTTTTGGCAGCTTTTGCAGCTTTTGTCAGGTCTGGAATTCTGTGCCTAAATGTAATCTGGGGGGAAATTCCTGCTATAAATAGCAGATGAACTTCATTGTAAAGTGGTGGAAGGGGGACATATTGCTAAGAAAGCTACTGTAACTAGACATTTGCTTTTAATACAAACTATACTTGGCTTCGTTATCTGTCTCTATCTTTTATGCTGCCTTCTGTAGGTATTTCTGCCTTTTAGAGCTGACAAAAGCTGACAAAAGCGGCTGAAGAGCTGCCGATGCTGACCTTTGTCGGGTAGGACTTGTTGGTTACGAATCTGCCATGAGGAAAGGATTTTGGGTTAATGCGCCCAGATTCGCCCACCAGCATGAAAGGCCGGAAGGAAGAGATGCCTTCCGTGCCAATCTCCGGAGAAGGCCGGCTCCTTTTGGGGGGTTTTTATGTTTAAGCTAAGAGTGCAGGAAAGAGATAAATGAACAGAAAGAATTTACAAATGTACTTGGAGTTGGTGGGGGGGAACTAACAGTACGGCAACCAACAATCACCAATACTTACTGCATCATAAATACAAAGCATGACTGAGAACTGCAAAATCTAAGTGTACTTTCCGTACTAAGCAATATACGCACAACTACAATGGTCCCCTAGCAAACATTCTCCCTACAAGGAGAACTAACAAAGACGGCAATGCATCAATCACCACTACGTACGGAAACTCAAAACAGAAAGTAACTAAGAGATGTCAGAACCAGGTATATGTGTCATGCAGAGAATTTAACCGCACAACTACAATGGTCCCCTAGCAAACATTCTCCCTACAAGGAGAACTAACAACACGGCAACGCATCAATCACCACTACGGACAACAACGTAACACACAACTGATGGAACTGCTACCACATCTAGTCTATGAAGTTCAAAAGTGCTTGACCACCAAATGCTAAAATAAATCAACAAGCCATGGCACAAACAATGCTAAAGGCGCCTGATCACCAAATGCTGAAACGAATCAACGAGCCGTGACACAGGGAAGCGTAAAGCATAAAGCATAAAGAAATAAAAGCAGCAGAACAGAACCAGGCATACAAATTATATTTATAAGCAGAAGCACGGTTACAATGGTTCCCTAACAGACATTCCCCTTCCACCCTTTACAATGAAATCATGGTGGGTTTTTATAGCCCGAGTCCCTCCCGTTACATTAATGGGCACAAAGTCCCAGTCAAACAATAGCTGACAAAAGCGGCGAAAGAGCTGCAAATGCTGACCTTTTGTCGGACCGGACTGTACCCGCAGAGATGGTCTTCCCGGAAGCCGGACAGCCTACGTGGCGGTGTGTTGGGCGTAACTTCTTCTCGGCAGAATGCGGGTAGCCGGAGCAGGTAGAACCTCCAATCGGCTTTAAATGAGGTTACTGGCACAGGCAGTGCAGCCCATGCTCGTCCTTTTGCTCGGCACGTCTTGGCTCAAATCCCGAGCCGGACACTTGTCGATGATGGATGATGTCGTTTGACACGTGTCCGCCTTGAAAGGCGCTTTATCCAACTTCGCCTGGGATCGTAGCGCCATCGGGTTGCGCAGGCGAAAACAAGCATAGCTGGGAAGGCCTTCATGCCTTGGGTGTATTTCCGAGTTTGTTTCCCTATCGCGCACTCGTCAAGGGCGCACTCCGACTTCGCCGCGAAGTCGGATCGCGCACGGTGAAAATCGGTATCCGCCGCCGTACGGACTTTGCCCCAAAGACTTATCATTCTTCTCGTCGCCACCGCTGCTACAAGGTGCGCCAGAAAGAGGGGCGAAGTCGGACTTCGCACCAAAACCGGGCGAAGTACGCACTTCGCACCAAAATCGGGCGAAGTGCGAACTTCGCACCAACACTTAGCCATTTTTCAGGTAACCGCTGTCAAGTCTAAAATTCAACTGAGGGGCTCCAAGAAAGGGGGGAAGAAAGAGAATGTAGGAAAGAAAGAGAAAGGGAGAGAAGAAGAAAGGAAAATAGAGGAAGAGGGAAAAGAAGAGCAAGGACTGTTACAAAATTGAAAACATTGCACCCCGTGCAAAATGTGGCAACATTTCTGGCGGCTCGCGGGGTGTCGAGCTCGCCTCGGCGCAAAGAATCCATGCCTTCATCCATTGGGTGCAGAGGAACTTGCTTCCCCTGCCTTTTGCCGCTCTAGTCGTTCTCCTCGCGGCAACCGTTCTTCGATTCACTTTTGTCGCTTGCCCCCTCGTAATCACCTTCCGAAGGCTCTCCGCCTTTTGCTTCGCCTCGCAGATGCGGTTGTATGTGGCCTGGGCTTGGCCCTGTGCTTCGCTTCGAATGGCCGGCGGTCAGGAACTTCTTCTAATGCTGCGTGGAAAGCAGCGACCGCGTGTAGGTCGATGGTGAGGTATCTTTTTCCTAGCTCCCGGAAGTAGGAGCTGATCTTGCAACATTTGGACACCATCTGGGTGACCTGACTTTCCTGAATTGGCTCAGTCCAGCTATCAATCTCAGCTGTATCCGCTTCAAAGGACTGCCAATTCTTTTTCACTTGATCTAGGGCGAGAAATTTGCCATTCTCAACAAAACCCGGGCACCCTAGTTCGGAAAGAGCGTGAAAGGGAGCCATACAAATGTCTCTTTCATGTTCGAATGCGTCTAACATTCGTCTGGCAACTCTCACCTCTTCTACTTTTTTAAAAATTTATGCAAGGTTACCCTTGCATCTGCCCATTCTCGCAGCCGAATGAGGACATGGGGGAGAATTGGAGGCCATCGCGCCGCGCTCCCCGAAGATTTATCGCTGGGTCCAGCCATTGCTTCGCCCGGCGTTCGGCCTCCTCTACCACAAGCTTTCCCCGGCGTAAACTTCTTGAATTCCGGATGCGAAATCCGGAACCGACATCGCCTTATAGGTGTGGGGCTTGCATCCCCGCAGCAAACCAGCCCGCATCTCCTTAACTTTCTTCTTCGAAAAGACCGTCGCTTGAGATGCTCTCTCTCGCAGATTGCGATCGCGCTCGTTTCAAAGACTCTTGGAGCCGAGAAATCTGCTCCAAGGCTGCCTCGCTTTCGGCTGCGGCTTGTTGCCGAGAAGCGGCCAGCCGGGCTTTTAATTCATCTATTTCTTGCCGCGCCGCTTCCAGCCTGCTCGCTGGACCTAGACAGTCCTCTTCAAGCTGTCTTGTCTTATCCCCGCAACCCGAAAAGCTCTTCCCCGCTCCTCCGCACTTTTGACAAGGAGATTGTCACCTTTACGAATGATTCCCCGAATCTCGTATTGCTTGTTGATGTCGTCAAAGCTCTTCTCCTTTGTCCGGAGCTCGTAGTCCGCCCCCGGTCATTTCCCGGAGAGGCTTCTTCACTTTCGGGATTATCTTCTCTCGTTGTAAGCACTCTCCTCTCGAAATTATACTTGGTGCGCTTTACCGGGGCGGCTATCTCTTCAGGTCTCCTCCGCGTCAGTATTCTGGAGGAAAGAGATAGAGTACTCTACAGCCTCTTGCTGCCGTGGGCAAGTCGTCCGTATTCGGAGGTCGTCCATGAAGTCCGGTTCCCCAGCCCTAGGGTTCTCGCCGAGACGTCTCTCCCTGCGGGAATGGGATCAGGAGGAACCGGACGGACTTTGGAAGGATCGGCCGCTTCTGGGGGCGACCGGGAAGTGGAGATGGGAGCGGCTGATGCTGAAAGGGTTTGAAGCGGCTGAGGCGGTGGATGTAACGGTGAATGCACGGCTTCAAAGACTAACTTCAAGCGAAGGGTTTGGGGTTTGACTCATAGATAGGGAAACGTTGGGGTTCTCGAGCAACCGGTCAAAAGAATGGGGGCCGCTAGAAGGGTGTGGAGACGGGGAGGAAGATGCGGCCATAACTTGCTCGGATTGAGCGGGAGATGGAGTAGGGGTAGGACTAGATGAGACCAAAGAGAATGGGGCAGCAAACGTACCTGCGGGCTCCGCTCGAGCCGATGCTGGATGGATGTCTGCGCTTCTGGTTCCGGCGGTTGGCTCGGGACCGCCCGCAGAAACCGTCCCCGGAGCGGCCGAACGCGGCCGCGGCTCCGCGACCGGTCGCCGCACCGTCGGACTAGGGTCGCCCGATTTTTTCAACTCTCTTCCTTTTCTTCTCTTCTCGGAACAATGGTCGGATCGGGGGAAGGAGATGAAGCAGTGCAAGCAGGCATCGATGTTCCCACGGTAAACTTGTACCGGGGTTTGACTTGCGTAAGGTCCGCCGCAACCGGTCCGCTCTCTCGGCGGCGCTGGCGTCTTTTGTGCCCGAGGAATCACCTCGGGCGTTGCCTTGACTAATTTCTTCGCTTTCTCAGGCGCCGCCTTGGAAGCCACGGGCTGCATTGGGTCCACCTAGATGTCTGCCGGGCCCGCGCTGGCAGTTGCTGAAGTGTACAACTGTTGGGAGGAAGACCCTCCTTTATAACCCTCAAAGGGACCTCGGGAACGTAACCTTGATATGCGAACGGCCGCCACCGTCATGATGCCGGTCATATAGAACTCGAAAAGTCGTCATCAACGGCCGGATTTCTCCCCGGTGGATTTGTCGTGCCGCGTGCGGCACCTCATCTTCCAAAGATTCAATAATCTTTTCTTTTGGCCGCTTAAGGCCTCGCTATCTTGGAGAGGAATTTTTTGAACCCCGGAGATGAGAACTCGGTGGTCCGGGTTTCGCTTGGGGTCATATGCTACCTCCTCGCAAGAAAAATCCCGCCAGGGAGGAGAAGCTTCCATCAATTCAATTTCCCAGTCAAGGTCCACATGGACCACATCGCATCTGTCCTCGATTATATCTGCCCGGGGGCAGAGATGTGTGAACTTTCCCCTTATCCCGTACGGGTCGTACTTCCAGCGCTGCGGCAACAGAACCAGGCCAATACGGGAAAACTCCTGCTCGAGGTAGACATGCCGTCCTACCTCAGAAATCTCAACGTTCGCCCAGGAAAGAGGATATTGAAAAATCTGGCCTCTTTTCTTTCCTAGGCCGAACTCCTCCTCAACATAGTCCATCTGTCGGGCAACCTCCATCCCAAACCGATGCTCCGTGCACCAGTAGGGCAGCAAATGAGGTTTGCCCTTGAATCCGTAGATTCTGACCACAATCCCCTGCGTCAGCCTAAAAACATCCCCGAGCTTCCCCGACTCAAAGGAAAGAGTTCGTCATTTCTCGCGGGGCGAGGGATTTCGCCTCGCCGAAGACCGACATGACCAATCCCGTAAAGTTGAAGTTAAACTTGTAGTAGGACCCTTTCCGGTATAGGTCATCCGTCCACTCATAGACGGGCCGTGGCTCTCCCTTCTCGTTGACCTTCTTCGAGTTCGGGATCGGCATCCGGGAGTGCAAATGATACAAACAAAGCCAAGCTAGAACAGAACCGAACCGAAATTCGTGGATCGCTTCTTCCGGATCTTGACCAGGCCGGAGTGGATGGCGTATGCCACCACCCGCCGCCGAAAAAGATGGGACGCTTTCCACTTCTCTGCGCCGCCGGTTCGTAGGATTCTCCACACAGAGACATTCTCACGCTAGTCGGTACGGCCGTACTCACCATCGGAGTCGCAGCCGAGGATCCATGCCAAAATGGTGTATAAATATTTGTTCTGAAACCTCGCCAAGGGCATGGGGCCGGTTGGCCACTGTCCAGCTGCAAGCGGGGCGTTCAGCTCTGAATTGAGGAAATCCCTCATCCTTTTGGTATGCGTGAAGCGTCCCGCTTGCTCGCCCAGATTTATCTTTCTGACAATTGTGCTGGAGTCATACTCCAACCCTGGGGCGAAAGCTGGCTGGATAGTCTCCCTGCGCAGCGCGAACAAGGGTTTACCGCTGGAGCTGCAAATCTGCCGGGTAACTGGTCTGTAGTGTCTGATAATCAGGTCTACCAGCTCCGGCATTGATGGACAGGAGGGCATAAGAATCTGAAAAGGTTGGACTTGTACGCCGCTCCGAAATGGTGAGAGGGCGAAACCTTGTCACCCAACTCTCCACATTTGTCCGCAGCTTAGTCAGGCTCATAGAAAACGAGTCGTCCACGTATCCCGCCAAGTAATTTACCGGAGGTGGTGGGGCTTGCCCACGCCGTACTTTTTTGGGCCGGGACTTTGACTTTCGCTCCGGCGGTGTTTCACTTCGAAAACACCCGGCCGTGGTAAATCCTCGTGTTCGCACCCTTCGCTGGATTGCGCCGGCATTGGCATCTTTCCTCCGTCCATCTCTCCGAAACAAGCAATAATTACAAGTTCAGTGGCGTCCGCAGCAGATTTCGTCGTCACAGAATAATCTGCATACCCAAGGAATAATCTGCGTAGTCTGGCATGTTTGGATGCATCTGACCCCCTTTTCTAGATAATGACAGCGTCATTAATGCCGCGCAGGAGGGGGTAGGTCGGCTGGAGTTAAGTTTCTTGGGTGGTCACAGAGAGAATGTTTGGAAAAAGGTACCCCGGCAGCCGTGCCATGCTCTTTTTATTGCACTTTTCATTGAGGACTGTGCAATCATTAACTTTACCTTGAACGCTGCGCCATGGCTGACGTCACTGCCGCAATCTGGGCACACTGCTCAAGAAAAACCTTTGGTGCGGAAACCCACCTTAAAACGGTCATAATGCGCCTTGGGCCCAGCTTGGAACCTTTTGAATATTTTATTCATTTTTTAAACAATTGTCCAAGCTGGCCTGTAAAACAAGGCGTAGTGGACTTCGCCCAAAGTTGGGCCGATCCGACTTCGCGGTCGGACTCGAAATTCGGCGCAGTCCGAACTTCGCGCAAGAGTTCGCATTGAGACTCGTTCTCGCTTTCTTTTTTTTCTTACCGCGCCCAAGGGTTGAGCGCAGTCCGGCCCTTACAAACTTTCAGAGGAGAGGCGAACCTTAGAACTTTACGCCTCTTTTGGACCGGATCGTACGAGCCGCGCTTGGAAATGCAGCGCTTCGGACTTCGCCCAAGTTCGGCGAGTCGAACTTCGCGCGAAGTTTGCACTTCGCGCGGAGGTTGTGCGCAGTTCGTACTTCGCGCGCAAGCCAGCCGAAGTCGGACTTCGCGCGCGAAGTCGGACTTCGCTCAAAACTGAGCGCAGTCCGTTCTCTTCGTGCCTTGCAGTTTTCCCTTCATTCAAGCTTCGCGTTTTGGCTGGCGCGCAGCCCGACTTCGCTGCGAAGTCGGGCAGCGGCCAACACTTAGCCATTTTTTGCTTTTTTTTTTTTTCTTCACCTAAGCAGCCCGAACTTCGCCCTTCTCGAGGGCGACAACAGTACTTCGCCGCGAAGTCCGTTTCTCTCCCATGTCGCAGTTTGGCTCAAAAATAAAAAATTAAAAGCCGAAAGCTGGAAACTGTACATGCTGGAAAACAAAAATGCATAAGGGAAATTTTTACAAAGAAGGGCCACTCGGGCACCTTCAGAGCGGTAAATTTTTAAGTGGAACCCGTTAACAGGGATAGGTAGGAGCTGACCCTCCATATCCCGAAGTACATAGGCATTGAACTGGTTCACCCGGCAATCCGATAAGGGCCCTCCCGCAGGGCATCAAACTTCCCGTGATTGCCCGGCTTTGCCTTATATGAGTCCCACTTCAGCACCGTGTCCCCGATTTCAAAAACTCGGCAGTGGTGCCTTTGCAAACCAGCCTTGAGTGGCCGCAATATGATCGCGTGAAGGCCTGGTATGCTCTTTCTCTGTCTTCTTCCAACTGCAGGAGTTGGCACAGTCTGTCGTCCACCGGGTCTCCGCTGCTCCTGTCTTCGTCCAACATCCATAGGGCAGGGATTTCAATGTGGGATGGCATGACAGCCTCTTTGCCATAGACAAGCGCATAGGGGGACGTTCTGATGGATTTCTTGAATGCAACTCTGTCCGCCCACAGCGCCCGGTTCAGGAGTAAATGCCAAGTCCGCTTGTTTCTGTCAATGGTCCTCCGGATGATTTTCAGGAGGTTCTTGTTAGTAGACTCGGCAAGGCCATTCCCCTGCGGGTAGTAATTAGAAGACATCTTGTGATAGATGCCAAGTTTGCCAGTTGTACTCCGTGAGTACAGCGCCCGCGAATCCCGGACCATTGTCCGTCACAATTGACTCGGAACCCCGAAGCGGGTAATCATGCTCTCAATGAACCTGATGACCGTTTCTTGGTCTGCGTTCTTGGTCGGGATTGCCTCTGCCCACCGTGTGAAGTAATCGGTGGCTGTAAGAATAAACTTGTGTCCGGCAGAGGAATTAGGCGAAATCACCCCAATGAAGTCTAGACCCCATTGCTGGAACGGAGTCTCGGCCTGAATCGGCTGAAGGGGCAGGGGTGCTTTTCTGGCTTCGCCAAACAAACCTCTGGCATTGATCACATTTAGAACAGACCGCATGAGCGTCTGTGAATAGAGTGGGCCAATAGTACCCAGCTCTAATTATTTTTAAGGCCGTTGGCCTTGAAGAATGATGACCCCCAGGCATCCCGGAATGAAAATCTCCGAGGACCCTAGGCTGGTCTGATTTTCTGACGCACCGCAACAGGATGCCGTCGATGTTTTTGAAGTAAAGCCCCTCGGGGCGAAGAGTGTACTTAAGTGCACCTAGCCGAAATCTCCTTCGTTGTGAGGCGTTCAGTGATCGGGACATCTTCCGGTGCAGAAATATCTCACCAGTTCATCTGTCCAATCACTCCCCTCCGATAAGGAGTTGGCTAGGTAGATGCGTGTCGCTGTGTCCTCCCACTTACAAGCGGAGATGCCGGCTACAGCGCTTCGGGCCAATTCCTGACACAAGGCTCGGCCTCTGATAAGCTTGGTGGGCCGCACTTCGATGTCGAACTCCTGGATTTTTGCAATCCATCCCGCTCTCTTGTGACCCGGTTCTCCTTGTAAGATGAAGCTTCGAACGTCCGGGTGAATCACAAAGACAGTCGTTTTGCTCTGGGAGACAAAATGCCTGAACTTTCGGAGGGATTTCATAACAGCGTGAACCTGCCGCTCTATAAAGTTGTACTTTTCCTCATGCGGCTGAATCACTTGGCTCAGGAACGCTATGGGGCGCTCCTCGCCATCGTCTCCCTTCTGAGTTAGGACTGCAGCGTAACTTTCGGGTTCTCCCACTGCATAAAGGATGAAGTCCTTGGAGTAGTCCGGGTTTGTCAACACCGGAGCTTGCGCAATTCGAGCCTTGATTTCCTCGAAGGCTTGCTCTCTCTCATCAGTCCATTCGTAATTTGTATCTTTTTTCAGCAGCTCGGCCATAGGCTTGATCACCTGTGCGAAGTCCGGAATGAACTTCCGCACGAAGTTAATCTGACCGAAGAAGGACTGCAGCCCTTTTTTATCGATGGGGCCGGCAAGCAAACGAGGGCTTCCGCTCCGTCAGGGTCAATGGCGAGGCCTTCCTCGGAGATGACATGTCCCAACAGCTTTCCTTCCTTTACCGCGAAGACAGACTTCTTCGGGTTTATAGAAATGCCGAATTCTCGACACCTCTCAAATATTTGCCGTAGGTGTGAAACATGATCTCCTCGTTGGTGAGAGAAAATGATCATGTCATCAAGGTAGATGACAATGATCTTATTGAGCAGCTCTCTGAAGGCCAGGTCCATGGCCCTTTGGAATGTGGCACCAAGCATTGGATAAGCCAAACGGCATGCGCTGATAGGCGAACGTCCCCCACTTGGTGGTGAACGCCGTCTTATGCTGGTCCTCGTCTTTGACCCAAATCTGGTTGTAGCCGGAAAATCCATCTAAAAGTGAGAATCTCTGGGCTCCAACAACGATATGTAGAATCTAGTCGATTTGGGGAAGCGGATAGTGGTCCCCGAGGGAAGCCTCGATTTAGGTTTCTGAAGTCGACACATAGACGAATGTCGCCATTCTTTTTCCTCACGGGCACCAAATTCGCGACCCAGGATGAATGTTTGATGGGGTAGATGATCTTGGCCTCCAAAGATCTTCAAGAGCTCGGCTTTCATCATGGCCTCAATCTTCGGATTCACGGCCCTCTGCTTCTGTCGGAATGGCTTGGCGCCATCCTCTAGCTCAATGGTATGCTGGATGACAGTTCTGTCATACCCCTTCAAATCCTCGTAGCACCAGGCCACGATGTCGGGGAACTCCTGGCACAGTGATCTGATCTGCTCAAGTTCCTCCGACGTGCAGTCTGTTCCGACCTTGATAGTTTTACCAGGTTCAAGTTCCAGGTCAGCATACTGCCTCGGGTCTACTTTGATCCTGTGAGATATTGCTCTGTCATTCTGATCAAAGAGACTCTCCAATGTAATCAGTCCTTTTGGGACATGATTATTCCTTAACTGTATCAACCCCTCATATTGCTCGTCATCAGGGTCTCTACCTTCGATTACACAAACTTCGTTAACCAGGAATGTGACGATCTCCTCGTCACAACTGAACACCTGCCAGTGGGTGTCCTTATCAGGCACAGAAGGCCTGTAAATAGTGCGAACCGGCTTCGGTTTCTGGACAACGTCATCAGCCGGAACGTACTCGGCTCCAACAGTACGCCGTAATGTCAGCGTGTTTGTTTTTCTCACGCGATATCGCCTTGACATTCAACGAGTCGAATGACTCCATCAGGTCCCACACCCGGTTGCGGTACGCTCTAAGATAGTGCTGTTTGGAGGCGCACTTGTTCGTAACTTGGTGACACACCAGCTCTGAATCTCCAAAGATCTGCAGTGTTTGATTCCCAGCCTCTCCGCCTTTCGCAAACCCAAGCACAGGGCTTCGTATTCCGCCGAGTTGTTAGTGCAGCTCCAGGCCAACCTGTAGGTATAGTCCTTCTGGATTCCGGTTGGAGAAACCAGAAGTACCCCTGCACCGGCGCCATTTTTGCATCGCGCGCCGTCAAAGAAAAGCTTCCACAGCTTCTCAGGTGCAGGTCCCACTTCCTTTGCAGCTGACATGTCAAGCCTCTCGGGCTGTACAATGGAGTAACAGCCCTGCTCCGTCTCAATTACGGCATTGAAGTCCCGCAAAGAGAACTCATCTTCAAGCCGTAGCACTTCGAAGGCTTGCTCGCCACCTCTACCGTCACCAGCTCTTCCTCCGACAACCGGACCATGCAGCCAACTCTCCTCCGGTATCCTCTCTACTAGGAAGGTGGAAGGCTTCTCATTGAAAATTTTCAGTCTCCTTCCTTTGAAGGGCACTTCCATGTGTGAGTAGTCTAGAGACAGGTACTCGCCCAACTTCGCAGTGAACTCCCGAGAGAGACACATGCCGAAGTAGGGAGCCAGGTCAACAACCACGACCTCTTGGATGACCACGATGTCGAGAGCCTTGTGCAGCCGGATAGGGATGTCCTTTATGACACCAACTGCCTTGACAGGGGTGCCGTCTAATTGCAGCACGCCTTGGCTGCTCCGTGTGTATTCCATCCCGATCTCATCGCAGACGGCCTTCGGCATCACAGTCGTGGAAGCACCAGAATCCACCATGCAGTTAGGAACTATGTGCCCTTGCATCCGTAAAGACAGATAAAAGGGTGGCGGTCCTGCTCTTCCCAGTGGCCGAGACTCGTCAAAGGTTGGAACCAGGACAGCGGGCCGTATCCGCTTGCCGCTCTTCATGTTCTTCGTGATTCTTGCAGCAGATCCACTCGGCCTCGGGAGCGTAAGAGCATCATACATGCCGATTCTAGCAGTGTTCTTTTCAACTCGTCTACAATGTCGTAGCCCGAGGTACTAGCTCCTTCCGCTTGTTTTGCCGGCTCATACTTCGTCCGGATCGCTGGGTAGCCTCAACTCGCTGTCTCTTGGTCGAGACGGGTACTTCAGCCTTCTCCTGGGCTTGTTCTTTGGTTTCAGCTGGAGGCTGAGGTACGGGAGCTTTAGCCGGAGTTGGGGCTTTTGCTATAGGAGGCTTGGCTGGAACAGGGGCAGCCTTTGCCGGAGAAGGCTTGGCTGGAGCTTTATCTTTGGATGCCTTCTCCTGGGCTGTGTAGGGCCACAGCCGCTTGTACGGTGGCAGCCCACCCGGCTGCGGTTTTTCTCTTCTTGCATAAACTTGCAAAGGCTTGGCCGCATCTGCAGCTTTCTTTTCTTCCTTGGCGGGCGGCACTAGATTCTCTTTCGGGAGGGCAAAGTTGGCTTCGCCGTCCAGGATCATGTACGCTCATCGTCCTCTATGGCGCCGCCGGCCAAGGTCCTGGATGTAGTGCCGGTGCAAAGTGCGCCTTCCTCCGAATGCGGGTCATTGCACGTAGTGCACCGGCTAACCCGGTCGGAAGGACCAGCGGGTCTTCTATAGCAAGATTTCTGAGGCGGACGCCTCGCAACCGATGCTCCGGGGCTTGTCTTTCGTCGCGCCGGGGCGCATATGGCCTCCTAGGAGCGAGGTCCATCCGGGCCCGCTTTTCTTCGCAGCGGTCATGTCATTGGACATGGCATGACATCCCGAGGCCAAAGCCCGCACCTCCTGGAGAATTGTGTTCTGAATGCTATTGTCAGGAGGCGGCAACTGTGCCGGTGGAGGCAATGCGGCTAATGGAGGAGGGTTAGAATAAGGTGCGCACTGCGGGGGAGCAGGAAGTGCTGGAAAATGCGGAGCAGGAGGAGGCGGGTGAGGATAATGCAATTGAGGCGGGCCGTAAGGAGTTATGACCGGCGCAGGATTCCACTGCTACTGGGGTTGCCGTCCTGATGTGGACGGCGCACCACCAGAAGCAGGAGGATACTGGGATCTGGGGAAGTCGGGATGAATGGGTTCCCCGCACCCCGGACGGGAGTCCCGCCGATGGAAATAATGTCGCCTTCAGCTTGCCGGGCAGCCTCGTACAGACGCAGAAACTCGTCTATTCCGGCAATCTTCAGCAGCAGTGCATATGTCCGAGTTGAAGGATCTCGGATAGTAGTGAGCAGCCATGCCGCCGAAGGCCGAAGTTCGCGAGGTACCCGTTTCCAGGATCTCGCAAACCCGATGTTAAAATCGTACACCTCCTCTTGAGGATGTCTCTCGGATAGCTTGGAACCGATGCAAAGAAAGAAGTAGGGTCGCAGCACTCGCTGCATCCTTTCACGAGCCTTCCGGCAAGCCGGGCCACCCCGTGATGGATCCCTCTGGCGGCGATCTCCACCAGTAGAGAAGCTTTCCCCTCAGGGAAAGGGCCAGCAGACGGGTCTTCACACTCTCATCGGTAATGGAATGCAATGCGGCCAGGGCAAGGATGTCCTGGATGTGCTCGTACGCCGTCTTGCCGTAGCCGTCGTATGTAGGGATAGACTTTAAAGCAAGCAGGGGCACAGCCTTGCTGTCCGACCAGGGCCAAGGGCCCCGTAGAGTCCACCGCCGGGAAGAGATCATCGTCATTTTGCTGCTGGGCAGCCATTTCTTCTTCTTCTCCGCCGTCGGTTGTGTACTCAGTGTCGGTACTTTCCGAGGATGCAGGTGCTTCTTCTTCCTCGGCCTCTTCTATTTCGTACTCAGCTCCGCCGACTTCAGCTTCGGCTTCTTCTTGGATTTCAGCCTCGGCTTCGTCGACACGAGCTTGCGGATCAGCCAGCCTGGGAATTTCGCCTCGAGCGTTGATGTCCAGTTCGTAAAGTCAGCGGGCTTCTCGGATCCCTTGCTCGCCACCTTCTTGTTTGCATGAAGGTGCTGGGACCGGTCTTTCGGACTCAGAGGATTTGTTCGTGCATAGTCGCCAGGTGTTCAGATTTCGAACAGCAATGAAGCGAACACCGGTGCTTCAATTCTGTTGGGGGTGAGAAACTTCCTTGTCTCACCAAGTGCTCGTAAACCACCGTCGCCGCTGTGGAGACCGATCAGAAAATCTCTCTTCAAATGTGGGACCCCGGTCCCACCGGCGTGCCGAGAAACCGTTGGTTACGAATCTGCCATGAGGAAAGGATTTTGGGTTAATGCGCCCGTATTCGCCCACCAAAGATGAAAGGCCGGAAGGAAGAGATGCCTTCCGTGCCAATCTCCGGAGAAGGCCGGCTCCTTTTGGGGGGTTTTAGTTTAAGCTAAGAGTGCAGGAAAGAGATAAATGAACGTAAAGAATTTACAAATGTACTTGGAGTTGGTGGGGGAACTAATAAGACGGCAACCAACGAATCACCAATACTTACCGCATTATAAATACAAAGCATGACTGAGAACCGCAAAATCTAAGTGTACTTTCCGTACTAAGCAATATACGCACAACTACAATGGTCCCCTAGCAAACATTCTCCCTACAAGGAGAACTAACAACACGGCAATGCATCAATCACCACTACGTACGGAAACTCAAAACAGAAAGTAACTAAGAGATGTCAGAACTAGGTATATGTGTCATGCAGAGAATTTAACCGCACAGCTACAATGGTCCCCTAGCAAACATTCTCCCTACAAGGAGAACTAACAACACGGCAACGCATCAATCACCACTACGGACAACAACGTAACACACAACTGATGGAACTGCTACCACATCTAGTCTATGAAGTTCAAAAGTGCTTGACCACCAAATGCTAAAATAAATTAACAAGCCATGGCACAAACAATGCTAAAGGCGCCTGATCACCAAATGCTGAAACGAATCAACGAGCCGTGACACATGGAAGCGTAAAGCATAAAGCATAAAGAAATAAAAGCAAGCAGTAATGCAACCATGCATACAAATTATATTTATAAGGTAAGCACGGTTACAATGGTTCCCTAATGTACATTCCCCTTCCACCCTTTACAATGAAATCATGGTGGGTTTTTATAGCCCGAGTCCCTCCCGTTACATTAATGGGCACAAGGTCCCAGTCAAACAATAGCTGACAAAAGCGGCGAAAGAGCTGCAAATGCTGACCTTTGTCGGACCGGACTGTACCCGCAAGATGGTCTTCCCGGAAGCCGGACAGCTACGTGGCGGTGTGTTGGGCGGAACTTCTTCTCGGCAGGAATGCGGGTAGCTGGAGCAGTAGAACCTCCAATCAGCTTTAAATGAGGTCACTGGCATAGGTAGTGCAACCCATGCTCGTCCTTTTGCTCGGCACGTCTTGGCTCAAATCCCGAAGCTGGACACTTGTCAGATGATGGATGATGCTGTTTGACACGTGTCTGCCTTGAAAGGCGCTTTATCCAACTTCGCCCGGGATCGTAGCGCCTCGGGTTGCGCAGCAGAGAACAACGCAGCTGGGAAGGCCTTCATGCCTTAGGTGTATTTCCGAGTTTGTTTCCTCATCACGCACTCGTCAAGGGCGCGCTCCGACTTCGCTGCGAAGTCGGATCGCGCACAGGTGAAAACTGGTATCTGCCGCCGTACGGACTTTGCCCCAGCACTTATCATTCTTCTCGTCACCGCCACCGCCGCTATAAGGTGCGCCTAGAAGAGGGGCGAAGTCGGACTTCGCACCAAAACTGGGCGAAGTACGCACTTCGCACCAAAACTGGGCGAAGTGCGAACTTCGCACCAACACTTAGCCATTTTTCAGATAACTGCCGCCAAGTTTAAAATTCAACTGAGGGGCTCCAAGAAAGGGGGGAAGAAAGAGAATGTAGGAAAGAAAGAGAAAGGGAGAGAAGAAGAAAGGAAAATAGAGGAAGAGGGAAAAAGAAGAGCAGCACTGTTACAAAATTGAAAACATTGCACCCCGTGCAAAATGTGGCAACAGGATCGTACCTGCAGCATGGTCTCCCTGAAAGCTATACAACTACGTGGCGACACGTTGGGTGGAACTTCAAATCAGCGGATATGCAGGTAGTTGCGGCAGATGGCACTTCACATCAGCTTTAATGGTGGCAGTTGGCGTAGATAGTGCGGTCCATGCTTGTCCTTTTCCCGGTCATGTCTTGGCTCGAATCCCGAGGTTGGACACTTGTCGGATGCTGATGAGTGACACTTGGCTGCCTTGAAAGGCAGTTTATCCAACTTTGCCCAGGATCAGAGCGTTGTCGGGTTGCGCAGGTGAAAAACAGTGCAGTTGGGGAGGCCTCCGTGCCTTAGTCAATTTCTGGGCTTGCTTGCCCAACTGCGCACCGGTCAGAGGGCGCAGCCCGACTTCGCTACGAAGTCAGGTTGCGCACCGACACTTTGCTGTCTTTACCGTCGTTCGGACTGCGCACCAAAAGGGGGGCGCACCCCGACTTCGCTGCGAAGTCGGGTTGCGCCCCAGCACTTAGCTGATTTTTTGCCATACTGCTTCCCAAGTGCACCCAGGAAGAAGGGCGCACCCCGACTTCGCTGCGAAGTCGGGTTGCGCCCTGACACTTAGTCAAATTTCGCCTGTTCTTGTCTGCTTGCGCACTTCGCATTCCCTACTGCGCTCCAACTGGAGGGCGCACTCCGACTTCGCTGCGAAGTCGGGTTGCGCCCTGACACTTAGTCATTTTCAGGGAACACTTGCTGGAACTTTAAGAAACTGAAAACATGGCACCCCGTGCAAAATGTGGCAACAATACTATTATCAAATTTTTCCACTTTGAATTCTAAGGACCAATCGATAGTAGTGATGACGAAACAGATAAATGTTACCGACAATTACCCATTAGATCGAGGTGTTTCTTCAAAGCCTCTGTGACAAGATTAAGAAATCTTAGTTGGAATTACACTGATATGAACATGCGGTAAAATTATTACAACAGACTGGATTAACTGGAATGCAAATAGCAGAAAACACAAAATGAGGAGCAAATGAGAGAAGATGGCCGCTAAAACTGGTGAAGTACACTCTTCATTAATAAATAGATTTACAAAAATGAGGTTGAAGGGTTGCAAACTGCCCTCGAACTACGCATACGGTTAGTGATCTCTACATGCGTATAGAAACCTCATTCAATCCAACTGATTTATAATGGTGATTATTCCTAATTGCCCCTCGCTATTTGCATTCAATATAGTGCATTCTGCAGTTATAATTTTACCGGAGGTTCATATCATAAACTCAAGAAAAGCAACAAGCAGATGGTCCAGAACAGTAAGCCAAACACTGTTCCTTAAGAAATCATTCTAAGTTCCCGTCTGTTTTATTTTGCATGGTCTTTAGCAGTTTCCTGCTTCAGAATTGGCAAAAGCGTCTGATGAATTCCATAGTTCTGGCTTTATGGGCACAATCACAGGTTGGGGATACTAAACCTCCAATTATTATTCCAAATTCCAATTTGGAGACGCTCTGCCCCTTCAAATTTTGAGCAACGTTTCTGCATATTTTACACTTTTCCAGGAAGGTTTTGTCTTAGGGTTTTCCCGTTTTCTTGTCTCTTTGATACTTATAATGTCATAGGTATAATTAATGTCAGGCTCTGTCTGCACCCAGAGCTCTATGTCCTGGTTTTTTGAACATATTTAACAGAAATTCAATTATAATAGTAATAATAACAGGCAATTAATAAATTGTCATATTCGTATTTATCAAGATAATTCATTTCTCAGTGGATCCTTTGAAAGGTCTTCGACATGCTTAGAATAAAACAAAAATTAAAACCGTAGCTAAAGAGAATATTACAAAGCCTGTAAATAATAGTTATAATAAGAAATTTTAACAGGTTAAATTCTCTGATGTTATAAGCAATCTGATTTTATAACAAAGAAATTTTAACCTGCCAGTTTCAATTTTATCAAATAATATATGCATAATTATTGTTGTTCAGGTGGTATTTGATATTATTGGCATTGTATGGTTTATGATGTGTTTTGCCTGGATTCTCAAAACAATTTTTATGTGTTTTGGGAAGAAGAAAAAGAAGTATTAATGTGGAACAAAATTCCATCATAGGTATTAAGGGAGAGAATAGGAAAGTAAATGTGGTAATTTTTGTTCCAGATTATAATGTTACTGTTGCAGAAATGCTTATTCCTAACAGTAAACTTTCTCAACATATCAGGTACATTTGTTTTTTCCTTTTTTCTTTTAAAATTAAGCTTTTCATAACCATGCATGTCCATTCACCAATTCAAGTTCTTAATAACATAATTTTAAATCTCTTTGTAGCACGGCTGGAATGGAAGCCAGTGGAACTGTTGTCACATTTTGCACGGGGTGCAATGTTTTCAATTTTGTAACAGTGCTGCTCTTCTTTTTCCCTCTTCCTCTATTTTCCTTCCCCCTTCTCTCCCTTTCCTTTTCTTTCCCACATTCTCTCTCTTCCCCCCTTTCTCGGAGCTCCCCAGTTGATTTTTTAACTTTCCAGCAAGTTACCTGAAAAATGGCTAAGTGTTGGTGCGAAGTACGCACTTCGCCCAGTTTTGGTGCGAAGTACGCACTTCGCCCAGTTTTGGTGCGAAGTCTGACTTCGCCCCTCTTTCTGGGCGCACCTTGCAACTGGCAGGCTGACAGAAGAATGATAAGTGCCGGAGCAAAGTCCGTACGGCGGCAGACACCAGTTTTCACCTGTGCGCAGTCCGACTTCGCAGCGAAGTCGGAATGCGCCCTTGACAGGTGCGCAGTAGGGAAACAAACTCAGAAATACATCTAAGGCATGAAGGCCTTCCCGACTGCGCTGTTTTCTGCCCGCGCAACCCGAGACGCTCCGATCCCAAGCGAGGTTGGACAGACTGCCTTTCAAGGCTGACACGTGTCAAACAGCATCATCCATCATCTGACAAGTGTCCAACTTCGGGATTCGAGCCGAGACGTGCCGAGCAAAAGGACGAGCATGGGCTGCATTACCTGTGCCACCGACCTCATTTAAAGCCGATTGGAGGTTCTACCTGCTCCAACTACCCGCATACCTGCCGAGATGAAGTTCTACCCAACACACTGCCACGTAGCTGTCCAGCTTCCAGGAAGACCATGCTGCGGGTACAGGCCGGTCCGACAAAGGTCAGCATTTGCAGCTCTTTCGCCGCTTTTGTCAGCTTGTGTTTGACTGGGACCTTGTGCCCATTAATGTAACGGGAGGGACTCGGGCTATAAAAACCCACCATGAATTCATTGTAAGGGTGGAAGGGGAATGTCTGTTAGGGAACCAATGTAACCGTGCTTCTGCTTATAAATATAATTTGTATGCCTGGTTCCGTTCTGCTGCTTTTATTTCTTTATGTTTATGCTTTACGCTTCCCCGTGTCATGGCTCGTTGATTCATTTCAGCATTTGGTGATCAGGGGCCTTTAGCATTGTTTGTGGACTTTTAAATTTCATATAATAGATGTGGTAGCAGTTCCATCAGTTGTGTGTTACGTTGCTGTCCGTATCTGGTGATTGATGCGTTGTCGTGCTGTTAGTTCTCCTTGTAGGGAGAATGTTTGCTAGGGGACCATTGTAGCCGTGCGTGCACTGCTTAGGTATCGGAAGTATACATAGATTTTGCAGTTCTCAGTCATGCTTTATATTTGTAATGCAGTAAGTATTGGTGATTGCTGGTTGCCGTACTGTTAGTTCCCCCCCACCAACTCCAAGTATATTTGTATATTCTTTCTGTACATTTATCTCTTTCCTGTACTCTTAGCTTGAACATAACCCCCCCAAAAGGAGCCGGCCTTCTCCGAAGATTGGCTCGGAAGGCATCTCTTCCTTCCGGCCTTTCATGCTGGTGGGCGAATCTGGGCGCATTAACCCAAAATCCTTTCCTCATGGCAGATTCGTAACCAACAGTTTCTTTGGCACGCCCGGTGGGACACGGGTCCCACATTTGAAGAAAGATTTTCTGATCAGTCTCCACCTGGCGCTGACAGTGGTTTGTGAGCACTCGGTGAGACAAGGAAGTTTCTCACCCCCGACAGAATTGAAGCACCGGTGTTCGCTTCATTGTTGTTCCAAATCTGAACACCTGGTGACTCTGCACGAACAAATCCTTTGAGTCCGAAAGACCGGTCGCAGCACCTTCATCCACAGAAGAAGGTGGCGAGCAAGGGATCCGAGAAGCCCGCCTGAGTTCTACGAACTGGACATCAACGCTCGAGGCGAAATTCCCAAGCTGGCTGACCCGCGAGCTCGTGTCGACGAAGCCGAGGTTGAGATCCAAGAAGAAGCCGAAGCTGAAATCGGCGGAGCTGAGTACGAAATAGAAGAGGCCGAGGAAGAAGAAGATCCTGCATCCTCTCAAAGTACCGACACTGAGTACACAACTGACGGCGGAGAAGAAGAAGAAATGGCTGCCCAACAGCCAAACGACGATGATCTCTTCCCGGTGGTGGACTCTACGGGGCCCTTGGCCCTGGTCGGATAGCAAGCTGTGCCCCCTGCTGCTTTAAAGTCTATTCCCACATACGACGGCGTACGAGCACATCCAGGACATCCTTGCCCTGGCCGCATTGCATACTATTACCGATGAGAGTGTGAAGACCCGTCTGCTGGCCCTTTCCCTGAGGGGAAAGCTTCTCTACGGGTGGAGATCGCTGCTAGAGGGATCCATCACAGGGTGGCCCCAACTTGCCAAAAGGCTCGTGAAAGGATGCAACGAGTCTGCTGACCCTACTTCTCTACTGCATCAGTTCCAAGCTATCCAGAGACATCCTCAAGAGGTGTCTGATTTTAACATCAGGTTTGCGAGATCCTGGAAACGGGTACCTCGCAAACTTCGGCCTTCAGCCGGCATGGCTGCTCACTACTATCTGAGATCCTTCAACTCAGACATATGCCTCGCCGCCGAAGATCGCCGTAATTGACGAGTTTCTGCGCCGTACGAGGCTGCCCAAGAAGTCGAAGCTGACATTATTTCCATCGGCACTCCCGTCTAGGGTGCAGGAACCCATTCATCCCGACTTCCCCAGATCCCAGTATCCTCTCGCTTCTGGCGGTTCGCCGTCCACATCAGGGCAGCAACCTCAGCAGCAGTGGAATCCAGCGCCGGTCATAACTCCTTACGGCCCGCCTCAATTGCATTACCCTCACCCGCCGCCTCCTGCTCCGCATTTTCCAGCACTTCCTGCTCCCCCGCAGTACGCACCTTATTCTAACCCTCCTCCATTAGCCGCATTGCCTCCACCGGCACAATTGCCGCCACCTGACAGCAGCATTCAGAACACGATTCTCCAGGAGGTGCGGGCTTTGGCCTCAGGATACCATGCCATGTCCAATGACATGACCGCTTTGAAAAAGAAGCAGGCCCAGATGGACCTTGCTCCTAGAAGGCCATATGCGCCACCGGCGCTGAAGAAAGACAAAGCCCCAGAACACCAGCCACAGAGGCGTCCGCCTCCGAGAAATGCTGCTATAGAAGACCCGCCTGGTCCTCCCGACCAGGTCAACTGGTGCACTACGTGCAACGACCCGCATTCGGAGGAAGACTGCACTCTGCACCAGCACTACATCCAGACCTTGGCCGGCAGCGCCATAGAGGACGATGAACTGTACATGATCTTGGACGGCGAAGCTAACTTTGCCCTCCCAGAAGAGAATCTAGTGCCGCCCGCCAAGGAAGAAAAGAAGGCTGCGGATGCGGCCAAGCCTTTGCAAGTTTACGCGAGAAGAACCGGGTCACAAGTTTACGACTGTCTTTGTGATTCACCCGGATGTTCGTAGCTTCATCTTACAAGGAGAACCGGGTCACAAGAGAGCGGGATGGATAGCAAAAATCCAGGAGTTCGACATTGAAGTGCGGCCCACCAAGCTTATCAGAGGCCGAGCCTTGTGTCAGGAATTGGCCCGAAGCGCTGTAGCCGGCATCTCCGCCTGTAAGTGGGAGGACACAACGACACGCATCTACCTAGCCAACTCCTTATCGGAGGGGAGTGATTGGACAGATGAAATGGTGAGATACTTCTGCACCGTAAGATGTCCCGATCACCTGAACGCCTCACAACGAAGGAGATTTCGGCTAGGTGCACTTAAGTACACTCTTCGCCCCGAGGGGCTTTACTTCAAAAACATCGACGGCATCCTCGTTGCGGTGCGTCGAAAAATCGGACCAGCCTAGGGTCCTCGGAGATTTTCATTCCGGGATGCCTCGGGCGTCACCATTCTTCAAGGCCAACGGCCTTAAAAATAATAAGAGCCGGGTACTATTGGCCCACTCCGTTTGCGTACGCTCATGCGGTCTCGCTCTAAATGTGATCAATGCCGGAGGTTTGTCGGCCGAAACGTAAAAGCACCCCTGCCCCTTCAACCGATTCAGGCCAAGACTCCGTTCCAGCAATGGGGTCTAGACTTCATTGGGGTGATTTCTCTTAACTCCTCTGCCGGACACAAGTTTATTCTTACAACTACCGACTATTTTACACGGTGGGCAGAGGCAATCCCGACCAAGAACGCAGACCAAGAGACGGTCATTAGGTTCATTGA
This sequence comes from Wollemia nobilis, assembly GCA_028583015.1. NCBI lineage: Eukaryota > Viridiplantae > Streptophyta > Pinopsida > Araucariales > Araucariaceae > Wollemia > Wollemia nobilis. Next base: position 205,149 of record JAQPPZ010003054.1, on the reverse strand, counting down.
GAGCCTGATTACCCGCTTCGGGGTTCCAGAGTCAATTGTGACAGACAACGGTCCGGGATTCGCAGGCGCTGTACTCACGGAGTACACTGGCAGACTTGGAATCTATCACAAGATGTCTTCTAATTACTACCCGCAGGGGAATGGCCTTGCCGAGTCTACTAACAAGAACCTCCTGAAAATCATCCGGAGGACCATTGAAAGAAACAAGCGGACTTGGCACTTACTCCTGAATCGGGCACTGTGGGCAAACAGAGTTGCGTTCAAGAAATCCATCAGAACGTCCCTCTATGCGCTCGTCTATGGCAAAGAGGCTGTCATGCCATCACACATCGAGATCCCTGCCCTATGGATGTTGGACGAAGACAGGAGCAGCGGAGACCCGGTGGACAACAGACTGTGCCAACTCCTGCAGTTGGAAGAAGACAGAGAAAGTGCATACCAGGCCTTCACTGATCACATTTCAGCCACTCAAGGCTGGTTTGTCAAAGGCACCACTACCCGAGTTTTCGAAATCGGGGACCTGGTGCTGAAGTGGGAATCATATAAAGCAAAACCGGGTATTCATGGGAAGTTTGATGCCCTCTGGGAGGGCCCTTATCAGATTGCCCGGGTGAACCAGTTTAATGCCTACGTACTTCGGGATATGGAGGGTCAGCTCCTGCCTATCCCTGTCAACGGGTTCCACTTGAAAATTTACCGCTGCTGAAGGTGCCCGAGTGGCCCTTCTTTGTAAAAATTTCCCTTATGCATTTCCATTTCCCAGCATGTACAGTTTCCAGCTTTCAGCTTTTAATTGTTATTTTTCATTTTTTGAGCTTAAAATGCGGCATGGGAGAGAAGGACAGACTTCGCAGCGAAGTCTGTCATCGCCCCTCAGGAGGGGCGAAGTTCGGGCTGTGCAAAGGAAGGAGGAAGCAAAGCAAAGAAAAAAGGCTAAAAAAATGGCTAAGTGTTGGCCGAAGCCCGACTTCGCAGCGAAGTCGGGCTTCGGGCCAGCCAAAGTGCGAAGCTTGAAGGGAAAACTGCAAAGCACAAAAGAGAGCGGACTGCGCCCAACTTTGGGCGAAGTCCGACTTCGCACGCGAAGTCCGACTTCGGCCGGCTTGCGTGCGAAGTATGCACTGCGCACAACCTCCGCGCGAAGTGCAAACTTCGCGCGAAGTTCGTACTTCGCCCAAACTTCGGGCGAAGTCCGAACCTGCTTCAATGTCGCGCTGCGCAGCTCGTACGGTTCGGTCTAAAGGAGCAGTAAAAATGCTAAGTGTTCGCCTCCTCCGAAGGTTGCAAAGGACCCAGACTGCGCTCAATCCTTGGGCGCGGCGAGAAAGAAGAAAAGAAAAAAGGAACAGTTCAACGCGCACTTCGCGCGAAGTTCGAACTTGGCCCAAAATTCGGGCGAAGTCCGACTTCGCCGGCGAAGTCGGATCGCGCTCAACTTCGGGCGAAGTCCGACTGCGCCTCGTTTTCTGGGCCAGTTTGGGCAAAGGTTTAAAAAATAAATAAAATATTCAAGAAGGTCCCAAGCTGGACCCAAGGCGCATTGTAACCGTTCTAAAGTGGGTTTCCGCACCAAAGGTCCTTTCTTGAGCAGTGTGCCCGGATTGCGGCAGTGACGTCAGCCATGGCGCAGCGTCCAAGACAAAATTAATGATTGCACAGTCTTCAAGGAAAAGTGCAATAAAAGGAACATGACACGTCTGCCGGAGTACACTTTTTTCAAACATTCTCCTGCGCAGCCACCCAAGAAACATAACTCAGCCGACCTACCCCCTCCTGCGCGGCATTAATGGCGCTGTCATTATCTAGAAAAGGGTGTCAGATGCATTCAAACATGCCAGACTGCACAGATTATTCCTCAGACGGTGCAAATTATTCCCCGTGACAAATAAATCGTCGCAAACGCCCTGAACTTGTAATTATTGCTGATTCGGAGAGATGGACAGAGGAAAGATGCCAGTGTCAGCGCAATCCAGCGAAGGGAGCGAGCACAAGGATTTACCACAGCCGGGTGTTTTCAGAAGTAAAACACCGCCAGAGCCAAAGTCAAAGTCCCGGTCTAAAAAAGTACAGCGTGGGCAAGCCCCACCACCTCCGTTAAATTACTTGGCGGGATACGTGGACGGCTCGTTTTCTATGAGCCTGACTAAGCTGCGGACAAATGTGGAGAGCTAGGCTGACAAAGTTTCGCCCTCTCATCATTTTGGAGCGGTGTACAAATCCAACCTTTTCAGATTCTTGTGCCCTCCTGTCCATCAATGCCCGGAACTGGTAGACATCATTGTCAGACACTACGGCACTCGCCTACCCGGCAAATTTGCAGCTCCAGCTGGCAAACCCTTGTTCACGCCGCGCAGGAGACTGTCCAGCCAGCTTTCGCCCCAGGGTTGGAGTATGACTCCAAAGACAATTGTCAGGAAGATAAATCTGGGCGAGCAAGCGGGATGTTTCACGCAAACAAAACGAATGAGGGATTTCCTCAATTCAGAGCTGAACGCCCCTCTTGCAGCTGGACAGTGGCCAACCGGCCCCATGCCCTTGGCAGGGTTTCAGAGCAAATATCTATATACCATCTTGGCATGGATTCTCGGCTGCGACTCCGATGAGCCGGGTACAACCAGTACTCAGCTAGCGCCGCGTAATGTCTCCTGTGTGGAGAATCCTACGAACCAACGGCGCAGAGAAGTGGAAAGCATCCCATCTTTTTCGACTGGGCAGACTGGCTGGCATACGCCATCCACTCCAGCCTAGTCAAGATCCAGAAGAAGCAGTCCACCGACTTTCGGTTCAGTTCTGTTCTAGCCTGGCTTTGTTTGTATCATTTGCACTCCCGGATGCCTATCCCGAACCTGAAGAAGGTCAACGAGAAGGGAGAGCCACAACCCGTCTATAACTGGACGGATGACCTATACCGGAAAGGGTCCTACTACAAGTTTAACTTCAACTTTCTGGGATTGGTCATGTCAGTCTTCAGCGAAAGCGAAATCCCCCGCCCCCCGAGAGAAATGACGAGCGCTTTGCTAAATCAGAAGCTCGGGGACGTTTTCAAGCTGACGCAGGGAATTGTGGTCAGAATCTACGGATTCAAGGGCAAACCCCATTTGCTGCCCTACTAGTGCTCGGAGCATCTGTTCGGGATGGAAGTTGCCCGGAAAATGGACTATGTTGAAGAGGAGTTCAGCCTAGGAAAGAAGAGAGGACAAATTTTTCAATATCCTCTTTCCTGGGCAAACGTTGAGATTTTTGAGGTAGGACAGCATGTCTACCTAGAGCAAGAGTTTTCCCGGATTGGCCTGGTTCTGTTGCCGCAGCGTTGGAAGTACGACCCGTATGGGATAAGGGGAAAGTTCACGCATCTCTGCCCCCGAGCAGATATAACTGAAGATAGATGCGATGTGGTCCATGTGGACCTTGACTGGGAAATCGAATTAATGGAAGCTTCTCCTCCTTGGCAGGATTTTTACTGCGAGGAGGTGACATATGACCCCAAGCGAAACCCGGACCACCAGTTCTCATCTCCAGGGTTCAGAAAGTTCCTATCCAAGATAGCAGGCCTTAACTGGCCAAAAGAGAAGATTACCGAATGCTGGAAGATGAGATGCCGCACGCAGCACGACAAATCCACCAGGAGAAATCTGGCCGTGGATGACGACTTTTCGGTTCTCTATGACCAACACCATGACAGCTGGCGGCCGTTCACATATCAAGGTTACATTCCCCGAGGTCCCTTTGAGGACTATAAAGGAGGGTCTTCCTCCCAACAGTTGTACACTTCGGCAACTGCAGCCGTGGGCCCAGCAGACATCCAGGTCGATCCGATGCAGCCCGTGGTTTCCAAGGCGGCGCCTGAGAAGGCGAAGAAATTGGTCAAGGCAACGCCTGAGGTGATCCCCCAGGCACAAAAGACGCCAGCGCCGCCAGAGGGCAGACCGGTTGCGGCAGACCTTCTGCAAGTCAAACCCCGGTACAAGTTTACCGTGGGAGCATCAGCGCCTGCTGCACCTGCTTCATCTCCTTCCCCCGATCCGACCATTGTTCCAGAAGAAAAGAAAAGGAAGAGAGTGGAGAAGATCAGGCGACCTAGCCTGATAGTGCAGCAGCCAGTCGCAGAACCGCAGCCGCGTCCTGCCGCCGCAGAGACAGTTTCTCTGGGCAGTCCCAAGCCACCCGCCGGAACCAAAAGCGCAGACATCCATCCAACATCGGCTCAGGCGGAGCCCGCAGGTACGTTTGCTGCCCCTGTCTCTTTGGTCTCATCCAGTCCTACTCCCACTCCGTCTCCCGCTCAATCTGAGCAAGTCATGGCCGCATCCTCCTCCCCGTCTCCACACCCTTCTAGCGGCCCCCATTCTTTTGATCAGTTTGCTCATAACCCCAACGTTTCCCTATCTCTGAGTCAAACTCCAAACCCTTCGCCTGAAGTTAGTGCTGAAGCCATCCATTCACCGTCACATCCACCGTCTCAGCCGCTTCTAACCCTTGCAGTATCAGCCGCTCCCATCTCCATTTCCCGGTCGCCCCCAAAAGCGGCCGATTCTTCCCAGGTCCATCCGGTTCCTCCTGATCCCATTCCCGCAGGAGAGACGTCTCAGCAGAACCCTAGGCTGGAGGAACCAGACTTCATGGACGACCTCCAGAATACAGACGATTTGCCTCTGGCAACGAGAGCCGTAGAATACTCTATCTCTTTCCTCCAGAACCTGAAGCGGAGGAGACCTGAAGAGATAGCCGCCCCGGTAAAGCGCACCAAGTACAATTTCGAGAGGAGAGTGCTTACGACAGAGAAAATAATCCCAAAAGTGAAGAAGCCTCTCCGGGAAATGACCAGGGCGGACTACGAGCTCCAAACAAAGGAGAAGAGCTTTGATGACATCAACAAGCGATACGAGATTCAAGGAATCATTCGTAGAGCTGACAATCTCCTTGTCAAGAGTCTGGAGGAGCAGGAAGAGCTCTTCGGGTTGCAGGATAAGACGAGACAGCTTGAAGAGGACCTGTCCAGGTCCACTGAGCAGCTGGAAGCGGCGCGGCAAGAAATAGATGAACTCAAAGCCCAGCTGGCCGCTTCTCAGCAACAAGCCGCAACCGAAAAGCAGGCAGCCTTGGAGCAGATTTCTCAGCTCCAAGAGTCTTTGAAACAGGCGCAGTCGCAATCTGCAGAGAGAGCATCTCAAGCAGCGGCCTTTTCGAAGAAGAAAGTTAAGGAAATGCGAGCTGGTTTGCTGCGGGGATGCAAGCCCCACACCTATAAGGCGATGGCAGTTCTGGATTTCGCATCCAGAATTCAAGAAGTTTCTGCCCAGGGAAAGCCTGTGGTAGAGGAGGCCGAATGTCAAGCGAAGCAATGGCTGGACCTGGCGATAAATCTTCAGGAGCGCGAGCGCGATGGCCTCCAATTTTCTCCCGTGTCCTCATTCGCTGCAGAATGGGCAGATGCAAGGGTAACCTTGCATAAATATTTCAAAAAATTAGAAGAGGTGAGAGTTGCCAGACGAATGTTAGACGCATTCGGACATGAAAGAGACATTTGTATGGCTCCCTTTCGCGCTCTTTCAGAACTAGGGTGTCCAGGTTTTGTTGAGAATGGCGAGCTTCTCACCCTAGATCAGGTGAAAAGGAATTGGCAGTCCTTTGAAGCAGATACAGCTGAAATTGATAGCTGGACTGAGCCAATTCAGGAAAGTCAGGTCACTCAGATGGTGTCCAAATATTGTAAGATCAGCTCCTACTTCCAGGAGCTAGAAAAAAGATACCACACCATCGACCTGCACGCGGTCGCTGCTTTCCACGCAGCATTAGAAGAAGTTGCTGACCGCCGGCCATTCGAGGCAGAAGCCTGGGGCCAAGCCCAGGCCGCATACACTCGCATCTGCGAGGCAGAAGCAAGAACTGGAGAGCCTTCGGAAGGCGATTCTGAGGGGGCAACTGACAAAGATGAATCTGAAGAACAGTTGCCGCGAGGAGAACAGCTAGAGCAGCAAAAGGCAGGGGAGGCAAGTTCCTCTGCACCCAATGGATGAAGGCATGGATTCTTTGCGCCGAGGCGAGCTCGACACCCCGCGAGCCGCCAGAAATGTTGTCACATTTTGCACGGGGTGCAATGTTTTCAATTTTGTAACAGTGCTGCTCTTCTTTTTCCCTCTTCCTCTATTTTCCTTCCCCCTTCTCTCCCTTTCCTTTTCTTTCCCACATTCTCTCTCTTCCCCCCTTTCTCGGAGCTCCCCAGTTGATTTTTTAACTTTCCAGCGAGTTACCTGAAAAATGGCTAAGTGTTGGTGCGGAGTTCGCACTTCGCCCAGTTTTGGTGCGAAGTACGCACTTCGCCCAGTTTTGGTGTGAAGTTCGCACTTCGCCCAGTTTTGGTGCGAAGTCTGACTTCGCCCTCTTTCTGGGCCCACCTTGCAACTGGCAGGCTGACAGAAGAATGATAAGTGCCGGAGCAAATTCCGTACGGCGGCAGACACCAGTTTTCACCTGTGCAGCAGTCCGACTTCGCAGCGAAGTCGGAGTGCGCCCTTGACAGAGCGCAGTAGGGAAACCAACTCGGAAATACATCTAAGGCATGAAGGCCTTCCCGATCGCGCCGTTTTCTGCCCGCACAACCCAAGACACTCCGATCCCAAGCGAGGTTGGACAGACTGCCTTTCAAGGCTGACACGTGTCAAACAAAGACCATCCATCATCTGACAAGTGTCCAACTTCGGGATTCGAGCCGAGACGTGCCGAGCAAAAGGACGAGCATGGGCTGCATTACCTGTGCCAGCGACCTCATTTAAAGCCGATTTGAGGTTCTACCTGCTCCAGCTACCCGCATACCCGCCGAGATGAAGTTCTCGCCCAACACACCGCCACGTAGCCGTCCAGCCTTCCAGGAAGACCATGCTCTCGGGTACAATCCGGTCCGACAAAGGTCAGCATTTGCAGCTCTTTCGCCACTTTTGTCGCCTTGTGTTTGATCGGGACCTTGTGCCCATTAATGTAACGGGAGGGACTCGGGCTATAAAAACCCACCATGAATTCATTGTAAGGGTGGAAGGGGAATGTCTGTTAGGGAACCAATGTAACCGTGCTTCTGCTTATAAATATAATTTGTATGCCTGGTTCTGTTCTCTGCCGTTTTTATTTCTTTATGTTTATGCTTTACGCTTCCCCGTGTCATGGCTCGTTGATTCATTTCAGCATTTGGTGATCGGGGCCTTTAGCATTGTTTGTGTACTTTAAATTTCATATAATAGATGTGGTAGCAGTTCCATCAGTTGTGTGTTACGTTGCTGTCCGTATCTGGTGATTGATGCGTTGTCGTGCTGTTAGTTCTCCTTGTAGGGAGAATGTTTGCTAGGGGACCATTGTAGCTGTGCGGTTAAAATCTCTGCATGACACATATACCTGGCTCTGATATCTCTGGGTTGCTTTCTACTCATGTTAGTGTCCGTAGGAGGTGATTGATGTGTTGCCGTGCTGTTAGTTCTCCTTGTAGGGAGAATGTTTGCTAGGGGACCATTGTAGCCATGCGTACACTGCTTAGGTATCGGAAGTATACATAGATTTTGCAGTTCTCAGTCATGCTTTATATTTGTAATGCAGTAAGTATTGGTGATTGCTGGTTGCCGTACTGTTAGTTCCCCCCCACCAACTCCAAGTATATTTGTATATTCTTTCTGTACATTTATCTCTTTCCTGTACTCTTAGCTTGAACATAACCCCCCAAAAGGAGCCGGCCTTCTCCGGAGATTGGCTCGGAAGGCATCTCTTCCTTCCGGCATTTCATGCTGGTGGGCGAATCTGGGCGCATTAACCCAAAATCCTTTCCTCATGGCAGATTCGTAACCAACAGGAACCAACAACATGAAATTATCTATGAATGGATGTATCTTGATTGGGACATTGGATGGTGGGCATGTTGAAATACATGAAGAAGCTGGAGAAGAATTTTTTTTTTTTTGTTTGGTGCTAGGGCTAATGAAATTGATGGTTTAAGAAAAGACAGAGCAGAAGGCAAGGTATATGTTCTCCCAACTTCTCAAGCCTTTCAAGTTCCTGCAACTCAAGGCATTGAATTCTGTTTCTTCTGAGAGTTTTATATTTGTCCATATTTTAATAAAGACACTTTTCCTAGATCTTTGAACGCCTGAGTTTTCTTTTGTTTTTAAGGAAGCACTTGTGTTATGCTATTACTAACTAGTATTAACAAATTTATTATTTACCAATTATAGAGATTGATATGCTTTTTCAATTTATTGAATATAAATATGTGCTTAAATAACCATATTTATTTTAAACCAAACCCAAGGTTTGAAGAGGCAAAAGACTTCATCAAGAGTGGAGTTTTCCGTAAAAACAACTATAACCCTTTGCTTGATTCTCTTGAAGGGAATAAGGACTATTGTTGTGGTGACTATTTTCTTGTTGGCAAAGACTTTCCATTGTATATTGAATGCTAAGAGAAAGTGGATGAGATATACAAGGATCAAGAAGTAATTTGAATTTCTAGGCTTAATTCCTTGGCATCACTTGTACAATTAAATAACTTTGGATAATGATTGGGGATATGAATTGTGTACATGTTTGTTGTATGTGTAACATATAAATATTTCATGCAGAAATGGATGAGGATGTCTATCCTAAACACAATTGGTTCGTACAAATTCAGCAGTGACCAAATTATACATGAGTATGCCAAGGATATATGGGAAATCAAGCCAGTTAAATTACCTTACAACCACTTTTTTATCTCTTGAGAGTGTGATTTTAATATAAGGCACACATCAAAGACCTCTAATTTTATGTCAATTTTAGTGAAGCTTATGATGCATCCATAGTTGATGAGTTGTTATAGTTGTCAAGCTCCAAGCTCTGTGGTTGTATGATTCCAAAACAGTAGTACCCCTTCAGATTCACTGCAGTTTTGGTGAGGAACAAAATATATAATTAGAAGTATGAATAAAAGGGTGCCTTTAATTCCCTCTGTCATCTTGTAATTTAAATTTTATGAAGATTTAAATTTGTGTAAAAATAAACCTTAATGTGATGACTCTACATTGTTATCTTGATTTTTTTGCCCAACTGCGCACAGGTCAGAGGGCGCACCCCGACTTCGCTGCGAAGTCGAGTTGCGCACTCCAGCACTTAGTCAATTTAGCTGCTTCTCGGACTGTGCGCAAGAAGGGGAGCGCACCCCGACTTCGCTGCGAAGTCGGGTTGCGCTCCGGCACTTAGCCGATTTCTGGAGACACTGCTTCCCAACTGCGCACAGGAAGAGGAGCGCACCCCGACTTCGCTGCGAAGTCGGGTTGCGCTCCCATACTTAGCCAAATTCTGCTCATTTCCAGCCTGCTTCCGCACTTCGCATTCCCTAGTGCGCTCGTACTTCGGGGCGCACCCCGACTTCGCAGCGAAGTCGGGTTGCGCTCTTAGACTTAGAATTTTTCAGGGAATGTGAGATCTGTTTTGGGAATTCTGACCGCAGAAAGAACCGGGGGAAAAAGGGAGGAATGCAACTGATACAAGGGGAGAAAGGGAACAATGGAGAAAGGGAAAGGAGATGGAGGGAAGGAAGAGCAGCATACTTACAAAATTTGAAAACATGGCACCCCGTGCAAAATGTGGCAACATTCCTGGCGGCTCGCGGGGTGTCGAGCTCGCCTCGACGCAAAGAACCAGGCCTTCATCCTTTGGGCGCAGAGGAACTCCCTTCCCCTGCCTTCCGCTGCTCTGACGGCTTCTTCTTGGGCAACTGCTCCTCTTCAGATCCGCTTTCAGCAGTTGCTTCTTCTGTTTCTCCTCCTTCTGAACCTGAATGGTCGCCGCTGTCACCTTCTTGCTCGGCCGGCTGCTCCCGCTCACGGACAAGGTTGTATGCGGTCCTGGCTTGGTCCCAGGCTGCTGCCTGAAATGGCCCTAAGTCGCTGACATCTTTCAGCGCTGCTTTGAATGCTGCGACCGCATGCATGTCGATGGTGTGGTATCTTTCTCCCAACTCCTTAAGGGAGGTGTTGATCTTGCAGTATCTCGACACCATCTGGGTGACCTGAGCTTCCTGGACTGGCTCGGCCCAACTGTCAATTTCTGACGTGTCTGCCTCAAAAGACAGCCAATTCATCTTCACCTGCTCAAGGGTCAGAAATTCTCCATCCTTGATGAAGCTCGGGCAACCGTGCTCAAAAAGAGCGTTGAAGGGGGCCAGGCAAATGTTCATTTCGTGGTCTAATGCGTCCAGCATTTTCCTGGCGGCCCTTATTTTCTCTACTTTTTCAAAATAATTATGCAAGGTTACCCTTGCATCTGCCCATTCTAGGGTAATTCGGGACATAGGGGGAAATCGGAGGCCCTTGCGCTCGTACTCCTCAAGTTTCATTGCCAAGTCCAGCCACTGCTTCGCTTGGCGTTCGGCCTCCTCTACCACAGGCTTTCCCTGGGCAGATACTTCTTGGATCCTGGACGTGAAATCCAGGACCGATATGGACCTGACAACGTTGGCCCTGCAACCCTGCAGCAAACCAGCCCGCATTATCTTGATCTTATTCTTCGAAAAGGCCGCCGTCTGGGATGTTTTCTCCTCGAGCTGAGACTTAGCCTGCCTTAACGAATCCTGGAGCTGGGAGACCTGCTCCAGCGCTGCCCTTTTCTCCTCCCGACAGCTGTTCGGTCTGTCCGTCTTCGCGCCGCGGCCTCCCGCCGAGAGGCGGCGAGCCGGGCTTTCAGGTCACTGATTTCTTGCTGTGCAGAGTCCAACTGCGCGGTGGCCCTAGCCAGATCTTCCTCCAGCTGCCTTGAAGTATTCTGCAGCTGAAACAGCGCCTCCTGACTCTCGAGTCGCTTGACGAGGAGATTATGGGTTCTGCGACGAATGCCGTTGATTTCATACTCCTCGTTTATATCGTCGAAGCTCTTCTCCTTGACTTGGTGTTCATAATCCGCCTCGGTCATTTCCCGGAGGGGCTTCTTCACTTTTGGAACCAACTTTTCAGTTCTCAGCACCCTCCTGTCCAAGTCGTACTTGGTGCGCTTCACCGGGGCAGCTATTTCCTCGGCTCTTCTGCGTTTGACGCCCTGAAGGAAAGAGGCGGAACACCCTACGGCCTTTGCTGCGAGGGGCTGATCGTCTGTGATCTGCATGAAGTCAAGGTCTTCCAACATCTGATCTTGTTGCGGCATTTTTCCTGCAAACAGCGAAGCAGGAGGTATTCCAGAAGCCGTGGTCGCTTTTGAGGGCGACCGGGTCCTAGGGGAAGCGAGCGGCTGAGTGGAAGGCGTTGGTGGGGTTTTGAACAATGGAGGTGAGCGGCGCGGCGATGTATGCGTAGCTTCGGCACTGGCCGCAGGCGAAGGGTCTAGGGTTTGGCTGAGGGACTGGAAAGCGTTTGGGTCTTGGGCGAACTGGTCAAAGGAATGGGGGCTGTGAGAGGGTTGGGTGGTCTGAGACGAAGAGGATGCGACTATGGCTTGCCCTGATACAATGGGGGATGGCGTTATGGCAGGGCCGACTGGGATTTGGGGGAGCGGGGAAGTGGACGTACCTGCGGGCTCCGCCTGAGCCGCTGTTTGGAGGACGTCTGCAGCCCAAGTTTCTGCTTCTGCTTCAGGGCTGTCCAACGAGACGATTTCCGGCGCGGCTGTCCCTGTCCGCGCTGCGGCCGTTTGCTGTGCAGGCTCCCTAGGCCGCTTGGCCTTTTCGCTCCTCTTCCTTTTCTTTTCTTCTGGCGCTGCGGCTTGTTCAAAGGAGGGAGAGGAGGTTGGGGCGGCAGGCTGCGATGTGCCCACGGTAAACTTGTACCGGGGTCTAGACGGGAGGATGTTCGCCGCGGCCGCTCCACTAGCTGGCTGTTCTGGCGCTTTTTCCACTTGGGGGGCCACCTCTGGAGTTGACTTTTCTGGCCGCTGCGCCCTTTCGGGTAATGCTTCAGGAGCTGGAGGCAACATTGGGCCCACTTGACTGCTCGTTGGCGTTGCACTGGAAGTTCCGGGAGTAGACAATTGCTGGGACGGGGACCTCCTTGTATACCTTTTCCTAGCGCCTCGGGGAACGCAATCTCGAAATGCGAAAGGCCGCCACGTGTCAGCGTATTGATCATATAGGGCCAAAAACTCATCATCAACGGCCAGCGTTTTCCGGTTGGATTTATCGTGTTGCGTGCGGCATCTCATCTTCCAAAGATTCAACGATTTTGTCCTTTTGCCAGTTGAGGGGCGCCACCTTGGAGAGGAATTTCTTGAAGCCCGCCGAATCTAACCGGTGATCCGGGTTTCGCTCTGGATCATACGCCACCTCTTCGCAGTAAAAATCATGCCATGGAGGCCATGATTGCATCTGCTCAATGTGCCATTCCAGGTCTGCACCTGTTCTGTTGCCCCTTTCCTGCATGATCTCTGCTCGCGGGCAGATGTGCGCAAATTTACCCCTGACCCCAATTGGGTCGTACTTCCAGCACTGCGGCAGCAGTATTAGGCCCATGTCGATGAGCTCCCGTTCGAGGTAGACATGCTGTCCAATCTCGCGTACTTGAATATTCGCCCAGGTAATAGGATATTGGAAAATATGGCCCTTTTTCTTTCCCTGGCCGAACTCTTCCTCGACATAATCCATCTGGCGCGAAATCTCCATTCCGAACTGATGGTCAGTGCAGAAATAGGGCAGCAGGAACGGCTTCCCCTTGAATCCGTAGATTCTGACTACAATGCCCTGCGTCAGCCGGAAGGTGTCCCCGTACTTGTGCTTCCTCAGATAGCTTGTCATGACCTCTGGTGGGCGGGATGCCTCACCATTGAACAGCCCCAGGACCATACTCAGAAATTTGAAATTGAACTCATAGAATGACCCTTTTCTGTACAGGATCTCGGTCCATTCGTACACGGGCAGCGGCTCTCCTTTTTCATTTACCTTCTTCAAGTTAGGAACTCTGATCCGGTAGTGCGTGTGGTACAGACACAGCCATGTGAGGAAGGAGCAGAACCGGAATTCCGTTGTCTGCTTCTGCTGCAGCCTGACTAGGTTTGAATGAATGGCGTACGCCAGCCAGTCTGCCCAGTCGAAGAAAATAGGGCGCTTCCCACTCCTTTGCGCCGTGGAGTCGTAAAACTCCCCATGCAGGATACATTCTGCCAGCGCCAGCTGGTACGGGCGTACCACTCTGTCAGAATCGCAGCCGAGTACCCATGCCAGGATGATGTATATATATTTGTTTTCGAATCTGTCCAGGGGTATTGGGCCTGTGGGCCATTGTCCGGCTGGAAGCGGAGTCTTCAGTTCTGAGTCGAGGAATTCTCTCATCCGCTTGGTCTGGGTGAATCTGCCCGTCTGTTCGTCCAGGTTGATCCTCCTGACAATTGCGCTGGGGTCGTACTGGAGCCCCGGGGCGAAAGCTGGCTGGACGCTCTCCCTGAAGAGTGTGAACAAAACTCTTCCCTTGTTGTCGCAGACTTGCCGGGCAGCTGGCTTGTAATATGTCGCAATGGATTCGACCAGCTCCGGGCATTGGTGGACAGGAGGGCACAAGAACCAGTACAGGTTCGATTTGTAGGCAGCCCCGACATGGTGCGAGGGCGAAACCTTGTCAGCCCACTTCGCAATATTCGGCCGCAGCTTGGTGAGGCTGATAGAAAATTCGCCATCTTTGTACCCGGCCAGGCGATTGATGGGCGGCGGTGGAGCTTGCCCTCGGCTTTTCTTTGACCTGGTCCTCCTTTTTTGCTCTTGCGGCGCTTCGCTCTCATGAGCGCTGGATTCTGTCTGCTCCTCAGCTTCATGTTCTGCGTCACTGGACTGCGCCGGCATTGGCGCTTTCCCCTTGTCCATCGTTTCTTTTCTGCTCGAATTGGCAGAGACAGGGATTCTGGCTACTGATTGCTTAATTCTGGACCTTGCAGCACAGAGTTAGCTTGACAACTTGGATGTTCTGAGTATGCCAGGGCCTCCTTTTCTAGGCAAGGGAAACAACATTAATGGCGCAGGAGGAGAGGTTAAGGTGATTTGCCTGAAGTTGGTGGAAGCGTTATAATATTTTGGCGGCTGTGCGTGGGTTTAATCTTGAAAAGCGTACCCCGGTTGCAGTTGGTCCTAATGCGCCTTGCTTTCTTAATGACATCCCTTTTGAAAGTCGCGCAATCATTATTAAACATTCTTTGGACTTCGTGCTTTTGATGACGTCATAGCCGCCGCCTGGGCACACGTTTCGAGGGAGAACTTTGGGCCCAGGGTTTTCAAGAGGGACGCAACCCAACTTCGCACTATGCCAAACTGCGCTGTCCGGGCCCACACTTAGAAACATTTTATCATTTTTTTCTTGTTTCCCGCGACAGGTCACCCAAGGTGCGCCCGAAATTGAGGGCGCACTCGGACTTCGCCCCAAAAACGGGCGCACTCCGACTTCGGCCAGATTTTGCTGCGCAGTCGGACTTCGCCCAAAAAAATTGCGCAGTCTGATTTTGACACTTAGCCGTTTTTAGCTCTGCTTTCCCCAACTGCGCTCCCAAGACGGTGCGCAGCCCGACTTCGCTGCGAAGTCGGGTTGCGCACCCAACACTTAGTCAAATTTTGGCCTTTTTGTCAGCTGCTTTCTTTCAAACTCCCGATGTCGCACTGTTCCGGGAGCGATGCCCGACTTCGCTGCGAAGTCGGGGTTTGCTCTAGGCTTCACTTAGGCTCTGAAAACTAAAAGCTGAAATGCTGAAATAAATATGTACATTGATAAACTAAAATGCAGAAAAGAAATCTGTACAAAGAAGGACCCATTGGGTGCCTTCAGCGGTGGTAAATCTTCAGGTGGAACCCGTTGACGGGAATGGGGAGAAGCTGTCCCTCCATGTCCCGGAGCACGAATGCATTAAATTGGTTCACCCGAGCAATCTGATAGGGACCCTCCCAGAGGGCATCAAATTTACCATGGTTGCCCGGCTTTGCCTTCAGTGAGTCCCACTTCAGCACCAGGTCCCCGATTTTGAAAACTCGGGCGGTGGTGCCTTTTGCAAACCAACCTTGGGTCGCTTCAGCATGCTTAGTAAAGGCCTGGTATGCTTTTTCCCTTTCTTCTTCTAACTGCAGCAGTTTGGCACAGTCGGCATCCACCGGATCCCCGTTGCCTCTTTCTTCATCCAAAGCATCCGCAGTGCGGGTATCTCTACGTGGGTAGGCGGAACTGCCTCCTTGCCGTACACGAGCGCGTAGGGGGATGTCTTGATAGACTTCTTGAATGATATGCGATCCGCCCACAACGCCCGATTCAGGAGTAGGTGCCATGTCCTCTTGTTTCTCTCTACTGTCCTTCTGACAATTTTCAGTAGATTCTTGTTGGTGGACTCGGCCAGGCCATTCCCTTGCGGGTAGTAGTTAGAAGACATCTTGTGATAGATGCCGTATTTGCTGGTGTACTCCGTGAGTACAGCGCCTGCGAACCCCGGACCATTGTCTGTCACTATTGACTCCGGGACCCCGAAACGGGTGATGAGGCTCTCGAGGAACCCAATGACCGTCTCTTGGTCCGCATTCTTAGTGGGGATCGCCTCTGCCCACCGGGTGAAGTAATCGGTGGCGGTAAGGATAAACTTGTGCCCCGCTGCAGAGTTAGGCGTGATGACCCCAATGAAGTCTAGACCCCACTGCTGAAACGGAGTCTCGACTTGGATTGGCTGGAGGGGCAGGGGTGCTTTTCTCGCTTCCGCCAAAGAAACTCTCTGGCATTTATCACATTTGACACAGACCGCATGTGCGTCTGTGAAGAGAGTGGGCCAATAGTACCCAACTCTGATGATTTTCAAGGCCGTAGGCCTTCCAGAATGATGTCCCCCAGGCATCCCGGAGTGAAACTCTCCGAGGACCCTGGGTTTGTCAGTATCTCTGACGCATCGCAACAGGATGCCGTCAATGTTTTTGAAATAAAGCCCCTCGGGGCGAAGTGCGTATTTCAAGGCGTTTAGCCGAAACCTCCTTCTTTGTGAGGCATTGAGGTGATCTGGGCATCTTCCGGTGCTGAAATACTGCACCAGGTCATTTGTCCAATCACTTTCCTCTGATAAGGAGTTGGCTAGGTTGGTGGTTGCTATCGGATCTTCCCACTCGCAGGTGGAGACTTCAGCCGCAGCGCTTCGGGCTAGCTCTTGGCACAAGGCTCGGCCTCTGATCAGCTTTGTTGGCCGTACCTCGATGTCAAACTCTTGGATTTTGGCAATCCATCTTGCCCTCTTGTGGCCAGGCTCTCCTTGTATGATGAAGTTCCTGACGTCCGGATGTATCACGAAGACCGTTATCCGGCTCTGGGAGACGAAGTGCCTGAACTTTCGGAGGGATTTCATGACTGCGTGAACCTGCCGCTCAATAAAATTGTACTTTTCTTCATGCGGCTGGATTACCTGGCTTAAGAACGCTATGGGGCGCTCTTCGCCATCGTCTCCCTTCTGTGTCAGGACTGCGGCGTAACTCTCGGGTTCTCCCACCGCGTACAGGATGAAGTCCTTGGAATAATCCGGGTTTATCAACACCGGAGCTTGTGCAATTCTGGCCTTGATCTCCTCAAAGGCCTGCCTTCTTTCGTCAGTCCATAAGAATTCGGCATTCTTTTTCAACAGTTCGGCCATGGGCTTAATCACTTGTGCGAAGTCCGGTATGAACTTCCTCACGAAGTTGATTTGGCCGAAGAAGGACTGTAGCCCCTTCTTGTCGATTGGGATGGGCAAGCGGAGGAGGGCTTCTGCTCTGTCAGGATCCACCGCAAGGCCTTTCTCGGAGATGACATGTCCCAGCAGCTTACCTTCTTTTACCGCGAAGACTGACTTCTTCGGGTTAATGGAAATGCCGAATTCACGACATCTCTCAAATATCTGCCGCAGGTGGGAAGCATGGTCCTCTCTCCTGTGAGAGAATACAGTCATGTCATCCAAGTAGATGACAATGATCTTGTTAAGCAGCTCTCGGAAGGCCAGGTCCATGGCTCTCTGAAATGTAGCGCCGACATTAGACAAACCGAAGGGCATGCGCTGATAAGCGAACGTTCCCCATTTGGTGGTGAACGCTGTCTTATGCTGGTCTTCGTCTTTCACCCATATCTGGTTGTACCCAGAGAATCCGTCTAAGAGGGAGAATCTCTGCGCTCCAGCAACTATGTGGAGGATCTGATCGATTTGGGGAAGCGGGTAATGGTCCTTCAGCGGGCCCTGATTCAGATTTCTGAAATCCACGCAGAGACGGATGTCTCCGTTCTTCTTCCTCACAAGAACCAGATTCGCAACCCAAGATGAATGCTTGATGGGGTAGATGATCTTGGCTTCCAGCATTTTCAGGAGCTCGGCTTTCATCATGGCTTCAATCTTCGGGTTTACAGCCCTCTGCTTCTGCCGGAAAGGTTTCGCACCATCTTCTAGCTCTATGGTATGCTGGATCATCTGTCTGTCATACCCCTTCAAGTCCTGGTAGCACCAGGCTACAATATCGGGGAACTCTCTGCATAATGATCTGATCTGCCCGAGTTCCTCTTCAGTGCAGTCCGTCCCGACCTTGATTGTTTTTCCAGGTTCAAGCTCCAGGTCGACGTACTGCTTGGGGTCTACTTTGATCCTGTGAGATATTGCTCTATCATTCTGATCAAAGAGACTCTCTAATGTAATCAGTCCCTTTGGGACATGATTATTCTTCAATTGTATCAACCCCTCGTATTGCTCGTCATCAGGGTCTCTACCTTCGATTGTACATGCTTCGGTAACCAAAAAAGTGACGATTTCCTCGTCACAGTCAAACACCTGCCAGTGGGTGTCCTTATCAGGCACAGAAGGCCTGTAGATGGTACGAACCGGCTTCGGCTTCTGGACAGTGTCATCACCGAAACGTACCTGGCTCCAACAGACGCCAGAATGTCAGCGTGCTTGTTCTTCTCACGTGATATGGCTTTGACATTCAACGAGTCGAATGACTCCATCAGGTCCCAGACACGATTACGATACGCCTTGAGGTAATGCTTCTTGGAGGCGCACTTATTCGTAATCTGGTTGCACACCAGCTCTGAGTCGCCAAAGATCTGCAGATGCTTTATCCCCAGCCTCTCCGCTTTTCTCAAACCCAAGCACAGGGCTTCATACTCCGCCGCGTTGTTAGTACAGCTCCAAGCCAGTCTGTAGGTGTAGTCCTTCTGGATCCCGGACGGGGAAACCAAGAGTACGCCTGCGCCGGCGCCATTTTTGCATCGGGCGCCATCAAAGAAAAGCTTCCATAGCTTTTCTGGTGCAGGTCCTACCTCTTTCTTGGCTGACTGGTCAAGTCTCTCAGGCTGAGTGACGGTGTAGCAGCCTTGCTCAGTCTCGATCATGGCATTGAAGTCCAGCAAGGAGAACTCATCCTCTACTTGCAACAGCTCAAGAGCTTGCTCTGTCATGTCTACCACCACCAGTTCTTCCGTTGTCAGCTGAACCATGCAGTTCTGTGACTCTTCTCCGGGTATCTTCTCTACTAGAAATGTGGAAGGCTTTTCGTTGTAGATCTTCAGCCTCCTTCCTTTGAAGGGCACTTCCATATGTGAGTAATCCAGAGACAGATACCCACCCAGCTTCGCAGTGAACTCCCTGGAGAGACACATGCCGAAGTAAGGTTCCAAGTCGACAACCACGACCTCTTGAATGACCACTATGTCAAGAGCTTTGTGCAGCCGGATCGGGATATCTTTGATGACACCAACTGTCTTGACAGGGGTGCCGTCTAGCTGCAGCACACCTTGGCTGCTCCTTGTATACTCCATTCCGATCTCGTCGCAGACGGCTCTCGGCATAACAGTCGTGGAGGCACCAGAATCCACCATACAGTTGTGTACTATATACCCTTGCATCCGCAATGACAGATAGAAGGGAGGTGGTCTGTTCTTTCCAGTGGCGGAGACTGTCAGGGGTTGAACCAAAACAGCAAGCTGCGTCTGCTTGCCATGTTTTATGCTCTTCAAAGATTCCTGCAGCAGATCAACTTGACCTGGGAGCAGAAGAGCATCATACATACTTATCCTTGCGGGAGTCCTCTTTAGCTCATCCACTATGTTGTAGCCTGAAGTGCTAGCTCCCTCCGTTTCTTTCGCAGGCTCATACTTGGTCCGGTATTGCTGCGTGGCTTCGACTCTCTGTCTCTTTGTCAGAGACGGATATCTCAGCCTTCTCCCTGAGCTTGTTCTTTTGTTTCAGCTGGAGACGGAGCTGCGGGAGCTTTCGCTGCGGGAGGCTTGAGTGCAGGAAATTTTTCTTTGGCTGCGGGATGCCATAGCCTTTTGTCCGGTGGTAGCCCAGCAGGTTGCGCCTTTTCTCTTCTGGCGTATACCTTCAATGGCTTTGCTTGGGCCGCAGCAGCTTCAACAGGCTTTCTGTCCTCCTTGGCGGGGAGCAATGCCGGATCTTCTTCTGGGACGGCAAAGTTGCCTTCATCGTCCAGGATCATGTAAAGTTCATCCTCTTCTATGGCGCTGCCTGCCAGGGTCTGGAGGTAATGCTGATGCAGCGTGCAATCTTCTTCTGAATGCGGGTCGTTGCACGTGGAGCACCAGTTAACCTGGTCAGAAGTGCCAGGTTGATCCTCAATGGCCGCATTTCTTGCAGGGGGTGCCTTTGAACTTGCCGTTCTGCGGCTTGATCTTTTGTCAGTGCCGGAGGAGGATATGGCCTCCTTGGAACAAACTCCATCTGGGCCTGCTTCTTCTTCAGTATAGTCATGTCATTTGACATGGTATGGTATCCAGATGCCAGAGCCCGTACCTCTTGGAGGATTTTGTTCTGAATATCATTGTCTGCAGGTGGCAACTGAGCTGGCGGAGGTAATGCAGCCAATGGCGGGGGTGCAGAATACTGCGCGTACTGAGGGGGAGCTGGGAGTGCGGGATACTGCGGAGGAGGAGGCGGCGGGTTAGGATAATGAATTTGTGGCGGGCCGTAAGGGTTTACGACTGGCGCCGGATTCCATGGCTGCTGGGGGTGCTGACTTGAAGATGACGGCATCACACCAGAGGCCGATGGGTACTGGGACTGAGGAAAGTCAGGGTAAATGGGTGGCTGTACCCTATGCGGGAGCCTGCCTATGGAGATTATATCCATTTCGGCTTGTTGGGCAGCTTCGTACAGGCAGGGAATGAATCGACTCGGGCTATCTTCAGCAGTAGGCAGATGTCAGAGTTGAATGACCTCAAGTAGTAGTGCGCAGCCTGACCCGCTGAAGGTCGTAGTTCGCGAGGTACTCGTTTCCAAGACCTCGCAAACCTTATGTTGAAGTCCGACACCTCCTCTTGGGGGTGTCGCTGGATGCTTTGGAACTGATGCAACAACGAAGAGGGATCAGCAGACTCGTTGCATCCTTTTACAAGCCTGCCAGCCAGCTGGCGCCACCCCGTGATAGATCCCTCTGGCAGAGATCTCCACCAATAGAGAAGCTTCCCTCTTAGGGAAAGAGCCAGTAGACGGGTCTTGACACTCTCGTCAGTAATGGAGTGTAGCGCAGCCAAGGCCAGAATGTCCTGGATGTGTTCGTACGCCGTCTTGCCGTAGCCATCGTAAGTAGGGATGGACTTTAGGGCAGCGGGGGGCACAACTTGTTGTCCGACTAGGGCCAAGGGCCCCGTGGAGTCTACCGCCGGGAAGAGATCGTCATCATTCTGCTGAGCAGCCATTTCTTCCTCTCCTCCGGTAGTGTACTCGGTATCGGTACCGTCCGAGGATGTAGATTGCTCTTCAGCCTCGGCCTCTTCGATTTCGGGCTCGGATTCGTCTATGCGAGCTTGGTGGTCGCCACCCGACGCGCTCTCCTGGAGCGGCAATGTCAATTTCGTAAAGATCAGGCTGGTTTCCCGGATTCCTTGCTCTCCACCTTCTTGTATGCATGAAGGCGCTCGGACCGGTCTTCACGGACTCAGAGAATATTCAGGTACTTGCAGAGTCGCCAGGTGTTCTGATTCTAACAACAATGAAGCGAACACCAGTGCTTCGATTCTGTTTTGGGGTGGGAAACTTCCATGTCCCACCGGGCGTGCCAGAGAAACTGTTGGTTACGAATCTGCCATTAGGAAAGGATTTGGTTAAATGCGCCCCAGATTCGCCCACCAGATTGAAAGGCCGGAAGGAAGGAATGCCTTCCGTGCCAATCTCCGGAGAAGGCCGGCTTCCTATGGGTTTTCTCAGTTGTTTTAGCTAAGAGTACAGGAAAGAGATAAAAATGCGGAAAGAGATTCAAATGTGATTTGAGTTGGGTGGGGGGAATAAGCAGCACGACAACGATCAATCACCACTACTAACAACAATCCAATACAGAACACACAATAGAAACTACCACTGTCATGCACCCTATGTATCCTCTATCTATGCATTCCAGGAATACTTAATCATCAAATACCGGAATCCAGAATTCAGAATAACAGTAAGCAATGAAATAAGAAACATGAGGCAGAAATGACAAGTAAAGGCAGCATAAAGAATGATAACAACAAAATAGAGCCAAGTGTGTGTCTTGCATTCAGAAGCAAACGTATAGCTACAATGGTTCCCTAGCAGGATATCCCCCTTCCACCCTTTACAATGAAGTAGTGCGGCTATTTATAGCGCAGTTTCCCCCATTACAATCCTGGGCACAAAATCCCAGAGCGACAAAAGCGGCGAAAGAGCTGCTGATGTTGACTCCTGCAGACAAGGACTGTACTGGCAGCAAGGTTCACCTGAAGACTTGGCAGCTACGTGGCAGTGCGGTTGATGAGACTTTGAGTCAGCATGAATGCGGGTAGCTGCGGTAGATGGAACTTTGCGTCAGCTTGAATGAGGGCAGCTGGTGGAGGTGATTTGGCCCATGCTTGTCCTTTTTCCCATCACATCTCGGCTCGAATCCCGAGGCTGGACACTTGTCAACTTCTGATGAGGGACACATGTCTGCCTTGAAAGGCAGTCTTTCCTCTTGTGTCCTACTTCGCTCGGGAACGGAGCGCAATCGGGTAGCGCAAGTGGGGAACAACGCAGCTTGGGGAGGCCTCCGTGCCTTAGCCTGTTTTTGGGCTGCTTGATGGATCTTGCCCAACTGCGCACAGGTTCGAGGGCGCACCCCGACTTCGCTGCGAAGTCGGGTTGCGCACTCCAGCACTTAGTCAATTTAGCTGCTGCTCGGACTGCGCGCAAGAAGGGGAGCGCACCCCGACTTCGCTGCGAAGTCGGGTTGCGCTCCGGCACTTAGCTGATTTCTGGAGACATTGCTTCCCAACTGCGCACCAGAAGAGGAGCGCACCCCGACTTCGCTGCGAAGTCGGGTTGCGCTCCCATACTTAGCCAAATTCTGCTCATTTCCAGCCTGCTTCCGCACTTCGCATTCCCTAGTGCGCTCGTACTTATGAGCGCACCCCGACTTCGCTGCGAAGTCGGGTTGCGCTCTTAGACTTAGAATTTTTCAGGGAATGTGAGATCTGTTTTGGGAATTCTGACTGCAGAAAGAACCGGGGGAAAAAGGGAGGAATGCAACTGATACAAGGGGAGAAAGGGAACAGTGGAGAAAGGGAAAGGAGATGGAGGGAAGGAAGAGCAGCATACTTACAAAATTTGAAAACATGGCACCCCGTGCAAAATGTGGCAACAGTTACATCAAGTACTATTATCAAATTTTTCCACTCTGAATTCTAAGGACCAATCGATAGTAGTGATGACGAAACAGATAAATGTTACCGACAATTACCCATTAGATCGAGGTGTTTCTTCAAAGCCTCTGTGACAAGATTAAGAAATCTTACTTGGAATTACACTGATATGAACATGCGGTAAAATTATTACAACAGACTGGATTAACTGGAATGCAAATAGCAGAAAACACAAAATGAGGAGCAAATGAGAGAAGATGGCCGCTAAAACTGGTGAAGTACACTCTTCATTAATAAATAGATTTACAAAAATGAGGTTGAAGGGTTGCAAACTGCCCTCGATCTACGCATACGGTTAGTGATCTCTACATGCGTATAGAAACCTCATTCAATCCAACTGATTTATAATGGTGATTATTCCTAATTGCCCCTCGCTATTTGCATTCAATATAGTGCATTCTGCAGTTATAATTTTACCGGAGGTTCATATCATAAACTCAGGAAAAGCAACAAGCAGATGGTCCAGAACAGTAAGCCAAACACTGTTCCTTAAGAAATCATTCTAAGTTCCCGTCCGTTTTATTTTGCATGGTCTTTAGCAGTTTCCTGCTTCAGAATTGTCAAAAGCGTCTGATGAATTCCATAGTTCTGGCTTTATGGGCACAATCACAGGTTGGGGATACTAAACCTCCAATTATTATTCCAAATTCCAATTTGGAGACGCTCTGCCCCTTCAAATTTTGAGCAAAGTTCGTTTCTGCATATTTTACACTTTTCCAGGAAGGTTTTGTCTTAGGGTTTTCCCGTTTTCTTGTCTCTTTGATACTTATAATGTCATAGGTATAATTAATGTCAGGCTCTGTCTGCACCCAGAGCTCTATGTCCTGGTTTTTTGAACATATTTAACAGAAATTCAATTATAATAGTAATAATAACAGGCAATTAATAAATTGTCATATTCGTATTTATCAAGATAATTCATTTCTCAGTGGATCCTTTGAAAGGTCTTCGACATGCTTAGAATAAAACAAAAATTAAAACCGTAGCTAAAGAGAATATTACAAAGCCTGTAAATAATAGTTATAATAAGAAATTTTAACAGGTTAAATTCTCTGATGTTATAAGCAATCTGATTTTATAACAAAGAAATTTTAACCTGCCAGTTTCAATTTTATCAAATAATATATACATAATTATTGTTGTTCAGGTGGTATTTGATATTATTGGCATTGTATGGTTTATGATGTGTTTTGCCTGGATTCTCACAACAATTTTTATGTGTTTTAGGAAGAAGAAAAAGAAGTATTAATGTGGAACAAAATTCCATCATAGGTATTAAGGGAGAGAATAGGAAAGTAAATGTGGTAATTTTTGTTCCAGATTATAATGTTACTGTTGCAGAAATGCTTATTCCTAACAGTAAACTTTCTCAACATATCAGGTACATTTGTTTTTTCCTTTTTTCTTTTACAATTAAGCTTTTCATAACCATGCATGTCCATTCACCAATTCAAGTTCTTAATAACATAATTTTAAATCTCTTTGTAGCACGGCTGGAATGGAAGCCAGTGGAACCAACAACATGAAATTATCTATGAATGGATGTATCTTGATTGGGACATTGGATGGTGGGCATGTTGAAATACATGAAGAAGCTGGAGAAGAATTTTTTTTTTTTGTTTGGTGCTAGGGCTAATGAAATTGATGGATTAAGAAAAGACAGAGCAGAAGGCAAGGTATATGTTCTCCCAACTTCTCAAGCCTTTCAAGTTCCTGCAACTCAAGGCATTGAATTCTGTTTCTTCTGAGAGTTTTATATTTGTCCATATTTTAATAAAGACACTTTTCCTAGATCTTTGAACGCCTGAGTTTTCTTTTGTTTTTAAGGAAGCACTTGTGTTATGCTATTACTAACTAGTATTAACAAATTTATTATTTACCAATTATAGAGATTGATATGCTTTTTCAATTTATTGAATATAAATATGTGCTTAAATAACCATATTTATTTTAAGCCAAACCCAAGGTTTGAAGAGGCAAAAGACTTCATCAAGAGTGGAGTTTTCCGTAAAAACAACTATAACCCTTTGCTTGATTCTCTTGAAGGGAATAAGGACTATTGTTGTGGTGACTATTTTCTTGTTGGCAAGGACTTTCCATTGTATATTGAATGCTAAGAGAAAGTGGATGAGATATACAAGGATCAAGAAGTAATTTGAATTTCTAGGCTTAATTCCTTGGCATCACTTGTACAATTAAATAACTTTGGATAATGATTGGGGATATGAATTGTGTACATGTTTGTTGTATGTGTAACATATAAATATTTCATGCAGAAATGGATGAGGATGTCCATCCTAAACACAATTGGTTCGTACAAATTCAGCAGTGACCAAATTATACATGAGTATGCCAAGGATATATGGGAAATCAAGCCAGTTAAATTACCTTAGAACCACTTTTTTATCTCCTGAGAGTGTGATTTTAATATAAGGCACACATCAAAGACCGCTAATTTTATGTCAATTTTAGTGAAGCTTATGATGCATCCATAGTTGATGAGTTGTTATAGTTGTCAAGCTCCAAGCTCTGTGGTTGTATGATTCCAAAACAGTAGTACCCCTTCAGATTCACTGCAGTTTTGGTGAGGAACAAAATATATAATTAGAAGTATGAATAAAAGGGTGCCTTTAATTCCCTCTGTCATCTTGTAATTTAAATTTTATGAAGATTTAAATTTGTGTAAAAATAAACCTTAATGTGATGACTCTACATTGTTATCTTGATTTTTTTTCCTTAATTTTTTTTTTTATACCAGTTTTCCATGGGCATTTTGTCATGAACCAACCATAAAATTCAATAATGTTCCAAACAATGCATTTTCTTTTAGGAGAATTTTCGTGCAGGTGAATTTTAGTTGCAAAATCTTTGAGGTGGAAGAGTGTATTTAAAAATGAATTAGAACAATATAACATATTGTCCCAAAATGTAAATCCTGTTATATATTCCACATCATTTGAAGATAAATAAACTTGAACAGAAAGAAAATTAGGGAAAGAATGTGTAGATAATATCTTTCCATAAATTGCACTAAGCATGTTATCCAATGAGACATTCTGGTTGAACATTATAATTTATAATAAAATGATGGAAAATTATCCTTAGAAGATGGAAAATGGAGGGAATCATATTGACCATAGATGATGAAAGGAGCTCATAGAATGATTATGTAGAACATATTTGAGATATTGCTAGGGGCAGTTGTGGCTTGAGGAATGACAATACAATAACAATACTAGTAGTCATCAAGGTATATGAAATACAATTCAGTAGTTTACAAGCATAGATAACCAATGTTGTGGACATAATGAGAATTGAATTGTGGGTTCATATCTAGCCCTTGCTTTCATCCAATTGTTGTTGTAAGATTTCAAGATGGGGGCAAAAAAAACATAGCTACACTTCTAGGTTTTTTTTTTGTTATACTATCACCTAGACTATGCTCTTACTAATGTAATTTCTAGAAATGAGTTACTAAGATTTTCCTATAAATCTTGCGGACATCTCGTAGAGGATGATGCTTAAGTTTTGCATGGCTTTAAAAATGCCTCCATCCCTCCCAAGTTGGACCTATGAGAGGTTCATTGTCTGCCTACTTGTCATTTGACATGCCTTATTTGTTAATATGAAAGAGGAATGGTTGAATACTTGTTTCTCATTGGTGAGCACTTGTTAATTCTCACATGTATAAGAATGACAACTCTTGGTTAATTTTGCTACCTAAACTAGCTATGATACAAGGTTGAAATTATATATTCTATTTAGATGTATTTGGCCTCTAAGATCACATTTCAGTGAGAGATAATAATCTACATCTAGACACCAACACTTTAGTTCATGACAAAACACCGCAAAACTTATAAAAGTTGTCAATAAGAAGGTTTATCAATAATAAAAAATTTGGATTGATGGGTAAGGATGACCATCAAATTGGTTTCTTGAATATGGAATGGTTGGAACATGACCTTTACAACCATCCAATGGAGGCATCTGGAAAGACTTTTGGATTAAACAAGAGCCATTGTTGGTAGCCTCTAGTGATTGCAAATTTAGAAAGGTTGGTGTTTATATGTAGATTTATAAATTCAGTTAAAAGTTGTGTTCTACTTGGATGCATTCCTAGGGATCAAGGATGTCAAAGGGCATGGTTGGGGATATGCTCATTGTGTTCCTCATTATCCTCATTTGTGTAGGATATAGAGGGGATGCCTAGGCATCCCCTGGAGGGAGGGGGGAAGCTTAAATATCCCTTGTATGTGTCCCCATAAATATTTTTGCCATTTAATCAAACTCAACCTTTTCCCAAAAAGCAAATAATAATAGTGGAGATACAAGTTTATGTGCAGATGATTACTTTTTTATATAGTGCCAATTGGGAGAGACTTGCTCCTCAAGAGCAAGCCTCATATTTTCTTATTTAGATCTTTGGAGAAGAGTGGGGAATGATTAATGAAGTGAAAGCAGGAAGTGAGTGTAAGGAGTGAGCCTCCACATTTTGGTTCTAGATCTTTGGGGAAATTCAAAAAATGAAGGATTCTTATGAGGAAAAGCTAAGTAGCATCAGAGAAAATTCATTTTTGAAAGTCCTAACTAGAAATAAAAATTTCCTAATTGGAAGTATGGATATCCTATTTGGAGAAAGGAGGAAGAGTGAATATACAACAAACCCTATCGAGGTAGTAGATGTCATCATAAGTGATCGTCAAGGATGAGATGATCAAGCTTGACATAATGGTTCTTATAAAGCAATGGATTAATCTCAAAGTTCCATGTATACTAACCAATTTTTTTAGAAATTTAAAACTAAATCAAATGGAAGTAGGGATTGAATTCAAATTACTCCATATCTTTACTTCCAAAAGAATATTTCTCATCATCTTTAGCTTGGAAACTAGGGATAAAATAATGGGTGTTGGCCCATGGTTTAGGGGAAGAGATGTATTAAAAACCATGGAGTGAGAATTTATGTATGGAGATAAACTATTAAAAGGCTTTTAGTGTGGGTTAGGTTTTTTGGACTTTCATATCAACTTATTAATAAGGATGTTTTGAGGGTTGTTGGCAATACTCTAGAGGAGCTCACCTAAGAGGGAACAACTACTAAGGAGCAAAGACATTGTTGACACAAATATTTCAAAACCTTTGTCGCAATATATTAAAATTAAATTTGAATCAAGAAAATGAAATAACTAGTGGATTATGAAAACATTGCATTTCAATTTCGCAAATATTATGGGATTGGATACATGGCAAAGAGATTGAAAAGTGAAATTAATGAGAAAGAGACAAAAATTTTGGGCATGAGACAAACTTCAAGATGAAGCAAGGATATCATATCGAAGTAGAAGCTAGAGTAGATCAAGGATTTTACTCTTCCAAGAACATGGTAAATATAGTCCCTTTGCATCATCAAATGGCGAAGACCATACTTAGATCAAACATTAGAAGAAACAATGGTCACAAGGGATGAGGAAGTAGAATGAAAAAGTTCAATTATAGAAGTAATTAAAGAGGCGAAAGATGTGGAGGGTAATTTTAAAACAAAGGAAGCAAAGTATATCATCTTCATTTTCCTCAAGTAGTATAAATCATCTTTGTGTAAAGAATGAAAGTAGATAGAACTTATATTTCGAACTCTGGGGTTTCATGAGCAACATACTAAGGAAGTTAGTATGGAGGATATCCATGGATATTTAGGATTTTTAGGGCAACATAAGCCAAAAATTACAATGAAGAATCATCCTTGCATTTTAGGGTTTCTAGGAAAACATAAAGAAGAAAGTGTCTACAACACTATTCCTTGCACTCCAAGTTCTCTAGGATAGCATAAGCATAAGTCTCATTATGATTGCACTTTATGGTTTCAAGAGGAGTATAATAAAGAAAGAAGTATGAATGATATCCATGAAAATTTAAGTTTTTTGAGGCAATATAAAATAGTTAGTACTAGGAGGATGATCCTTACACTTTAGAGTTTCCAGGGCAATATTTTTTTTAGGCTATTCTTTGCAATTCAAGTTCTCAACAACTTATAGATGATAAGTCTCAAGATAAATAGTCTAGAAAATACAAAGAGATTGATGAAGATAAAGTATTGGTGGGAGTGGAAAAACGAGAGGATCAAAGCGAGAATAAAGAGAAAAATAAACTTAGAGAGATTGATATGGGAAACCCAAAAAAAATCACAAGTATTAACAAAAGGTGGAAATAAGCTAGCAAATAAGAATAAAAAATGATGATGAAAACAATATCTTGGAATAGGGATATTAATAAGACCCCTTAAAAAAGGTTATTAGAGAATTAATAATTCGTTATAATCCAATGTTTGTTTTAATACATGAAACAAAATAAAGTAATGAAGAATGTAAGAATGAATTAAAAATATTTGGATGGGGGATTGTCTAGTGGTTTTTGTTATACAAGCTTCAAGAGGTATTACAACAATATCAAACAAACACAAATAAGAAGAACAATTGCTAGAAGCAAAGAGTAATGGGGTTGTTTTTTTTTTGCAAGAAAGGAAAATATCAAATTCTGGATTATGGATTCGTGAAATCATTTGATGATATGTGCGGTTGTGAGATCATAATTCAATCTACAAAGGGGTTTAAATAAATCATGAATCTCTAGTTCAACAAAATGAATCCCAACTAAACTAATTAATCTAAACAATATTGTAGGAAAAAGGGATGAATGAAAGTAAAATAAAATGTAAATAAATAACAAATATAATATTTCAACCATAACAATTTAAGTGGTGATCTAATGAAAATAATCAAAAGTGATTGAATAACTTTGATGTGATCAATGTTGGCTTTTTAGCCAGGTTATCACATGTCCCAATGTTCAGGATCAAATATAAGATTAATATTTGAGTATTCAATGTATATGGCCAATATTTTTTTTTGCTTGATAAAAAAGGGTTGTACTCGGGTCCCCCACCCTTAACAAATTATATCTCTTATTTAGAGCTTGAGAGCTTACAAATAGATACACTTCTCATCTCAATTGAGATGCTATAGTTAGAAACCTACATCATTTTACATAAAATGTTTGAATTCTTGATTTTCATTTTTTGGATATTTTCAAATCTTTATATGAATACAATTACTCCAAAATTTAGCATCTTTCTTGACATTTTCCTATAGCAGCCTTCACAAAGCCAAAACTTCACCTCTACTATATATGCCTTGCATCTTAGTAGAGTAATATTTTCAGAACATCGCACTAACATAGTCTGCATTACCAAATCTGGATTGCTAGTTTCCTTCCTGAAACACAAGAGCAACAACAAAAATTATAATAAATAGTCTAAATGATCACACATTATTGTTACAAAATAAAATAGATATTACCAATAGAAAATATTAAAGTAAATCTTAATCATTAATTGATTTAGGCAATCAACAATTTTTGTCAGCTTCAACTAAACTTTCTACTTTCTCTAACCATGGAAAGGAAATGTTAACTTCAGGATCCTCAACCAAAACCCCTCTATTGGCTAGCTTATCTGCACATTTGTTTCCTTCCCTTAATATATGTGTAAACTTGATTTCTTCAAACTCTTTAGCAAGATCTTGAATTTTCATAATTATCTCTTGTATGTTCCATGGAGCCTTTGCTTTCCTCAAAATTGCATTTATTACTATGAGAGAATCACCTTCCATCCAAACTCTATTCCATTTCATTTGTTTACATATTTTTAACCCTTCTAAAGTTGCCCAAGCTTCAACTTCATTATTTGTCTTAAATCCACAATTGAAAGCATAATGAGACAAAATCTCTTCTCTATTATTTCTAATTATTCCTCCTCCTCCTGCTGGTCCTGGGTTTCCTTTAGATGCTCCACCAAAATTCAACTTAACCCACTCCACATCTGGTGGTTTCCACTTTATATTCTTTACCTTATTTTTTCTTCTCTTGTATCCAATATCATAATTCCATTTAATGACTTGACTCCATCTATCAAGACTCTGTGCTTCCAAATTAGGGATAGGGTGAGTTGATAGGGTTGGTTTAGACTCCTCTATGGCTAAACAAATCTTCTTTTTCATTACCTCTAAATTGCTTTCCTTTCCTTTAAAAATTATTATATTCCTTTCTAGCCATATAGTCCATAGTATTGTATCTTTTGAAATATCCCATATTGTCTGTAAAGCCTCACTTTTATAAGTGCTCTACCATTGCTTTAACCAATCTTTAATTTTGCTATTCATCACCATGCATTTACCAAACATATTAAGAATCCATTGCCATAGATTCCAGATAATTGAGCAATGTCCTAAGAGATGGTCAATACTCTCCTCCTCCTTATTACAGAAAACACATTTAGAGGGGCCATGAAAACCCCTTTTCATAAGGTTATTCCAGGATAAAATTCTTCTATGACCTACTAGCCAAACAAACATTTTGACTTTAGGAATGCTTGGGCTGTCCCAAATATCTCTCCAAATTTTAGTGATATTATTATTATGTTGGTGTTGAACATTATATCCACTTCTTGTAGTGTATTCTCCTGAACTATTCAACTCCCAAATCAATTTATCCTTGGCACTCCTCGGAATAATTACAGTTGTTATCTTTCTACTCAATTTCCTCCTAGCATCAATGTCTTGTATACTTGTAAAAAATCTTCTTTCCATTTGTATCTTCCTTCTTGATCCTTGTACAAAATATTTGAAACCCTATCACCGTATTTGTATTGAAGCAATCTCATCCAAGGTTTCAAAACTGGATCTAAATTGAGTGGTTTTTTATCACCAAATAGAAATTTTTTCTCCAATTCCCACCACCCATCTTAAACCTTTAATCATAAGATCAATAAATTTTTTTAAACCATTCCAAAGAGCAAAACCATTTGGAAGAGAGAAAGCAGTAAATATTAAACTTGGGTTATTGGGATCAACATACTTAAAAGAATTCTTGACCATTGTCTTTGACTCTCTTTGTACACTCTCCGGATAACTTTTCCCCTAAGAGCTAAGTTTGCATCTGGAAGAGCTCTTAAACCAAGACCTCCCCTAGTTTTGTCATCACACAACTTGCTCCATTTTACCAAAGAAAAATTTCTTTTATCATGTAAATCTGACCATAAAAATGATTGCATAATAAATATTAAACATTTTTCAACTAATTTTGGTATAGAATACAAAGACATATAATAAGTTGGAATGGCTTGTAATATTGACTTAATTAACTGCACTCTTCCTACTAAAGATAACCTTCTACATTTCCAAACTGGAAGATTATTTTAAACTTTACTAATAACTGGATTCCATAAATCTATCCTTATTCTCCCCTCAAATAAAGGCATCCCTAGATAAGTTGGTTAATTTGCCTCCTCCATTTGAAGCAACCTACAAATTCTTGCTTTGATATTAGCAGAAGTGTTAAGAAAGTAAATATTGGATTGTCCTAATAATTTTTTGTCCTGAAACTCTTTCGTACTCTTTTAAAAAGTTATTCAAAGCTCTGGCCTCATTTATCCTTGCCCTTCCAAAAAGGGTTGTATCATCTACAAACTGTTGATGGGTGATGTTATCGATGTTATTACTAACCTTAAGTCCACTTATAAACCCATATTTGTAAGCCTTCTTTAAGTTCCTACTCAAAAATTCTGCCATAATAATGAGCAAATAAGGAGACAAAGGATCTCCTTGTCTAAGGCCTCTCTTAGCTTTAAAATATTCTATCACTAACCCATTGACCAACACTGAATAAGAAACCGTAGAGACACAAGCTTTAATCCATCTAACCCATTTCTTCCCAAAACCAAACTTATCTAAAACTGCAAAAAGAAAATTCCATTTAAACCTATCATAGGCTTTACTCATATCAAGTTTTAAGATCATAGCTTTCTCTTTTCTTGAAGCTGTTGAATGTATAACTTCATGAGCTACTATAATCCCATCCAAAATTTGTCTCCCTTTCACAAAACCTCCTTGCTCTTATGAAATGATTTTGTCTAACAATGGCCTTAATCTATTCGCCATCACTTTGGAAATAATATTATAAGCCATATTACATAGGCTTATGGGTCTAAAAGAATCAAATAATTCAGCATCCTTCTTTTTTGGAATTAGGGTAAGATAAGTTGCATTTATTTTATAAGAAATGTATTGTTTTACCCTAGACTGTTCCACTGCCACCAACAAAAAATCCTTCACTATATACCAATTATGTTGGTAAAAAGCTATAGAAAGCCCATATGGACCAGGGGATTTATCCTTATTAGAGAAAAGAGCTAAATGAACTTCTTCTAGAGTAATAGGCTCCATCAGTTTCCTATTGTCTTCATTTGTTATAACTGAAGAAACATCTTGAAGAAGTTTATCATTAAGAACTTCGGTCTCCTCTGAACCTAGAATATTTTGAAAAAATGACTTAGCCTCTTTTTCAAATTTCACTCTGATCTTCAATCCAAACCCCTTCTATTGATTTAACTCTACCAATTCTAGAAGAAGATCTTTGTACTATAGCCATCCTATGAAAAAACTATATTTTTATCTCCTTTTAACCAAGTCTATCTTGATTTTAATCTCCATAATTTATCTTCCTTACTCAAAATATTATTTTTTTGGTAGATAAGATACTATAGCATTAATATCGGGTTTTACAGGTTGACCCAAAACCTTTTACAAAAATCAGCCCAGGGTTGTTGATGAACATGTCCCTATTAAGGATCCTATATATGTAAAATCTACATGCCGCCAAAGCCATTACATCCGGTAAGGCACATAACCTGTTATCAAAAAGAAACTTCCCATACAACATTTTGGGTATACCCCGAGAAAACACACCTGCATCATAATTACAAAAAAAGAAACAGACACGGATCCCTTCCTTGAAACAGTGGAGAAACAAAAAGTTGCAGACACACATAGCAGAGTACTGAAAAAAACTCCCACAAGCTCTGTATTGACAGTTACTCTTAATAATTCTTTGGTAATTGCTTTCTTCCATATATGACATGCTTTGGTACCACATCCCGTCTTGGCCAATCAGCCTTGGAGAAGTGAACCTGCTGTCTAGATTTATGGCGGTGGCTATCTGGTGGTCCACGTGGCTCTGGTTCGAAGTCTTATATTGTCATTTCTTTCCTGCCCTGTGATTATCAACCAACCTCAAATTACTAAGATGACTAGGAGCCATGTTATCTGACATGTGACTGTCCCCATTAGTCTTTGTGGTATTTCCAAGCAACATCCACGAAGACTGACAACTCGGATAATTTTTATTGTGAGTCCATTTCAAAAAAGAGATGGGAATACTCCTAGCCTTCGAACTTACAATGCCTTCCCTGTTGGTAAATTCGACTATCATTCTTGGCATTCTTGTTGAATAAGCTCCTCTACTTCGCTCGGGATACCGTGTTCCCATTTGAAAAGTCCGTCACCATCGACACCCAAATTGGCCAGCTTATCAACAATTTTGTTAGCTTCCCGAAAGACATGTTGGGCTTTTATGTCCTGTCTTCCCTGGAAAAGGATCCTAGCCTCTTCAACAATTGTTTTAATCCTCCAAGGAGGTGTTTTCCAATTATTGAGGAGATTTATAACATGCATAGAGTCTCCTTCTACGATCAAATTGCCTTCTAAGTCTTGAGTCATTTGAAGGCCTCTCCACATAGCTCTAGCTTTAGCTTCGTTGTTCGCCTTTGTTTCCAAATATTCAGAAAATGCAAGCATCATATTCCCATTATGATCTCGTACAATGCCGCCAACGCCTGCTCTACCAGGATTTTCCTTAGCCTCTCCATCAAAATTAAGCTTAAACCAACCCGTAGGAGGTGGGGACCACTTAACATTGGCTCTGGGGTTGACTACCCTAGGCATAGACTCATCTAACAAGGTTAAGCTTAAATATTGAGCAATCGTGGTCTCCTGCAGATGAGGTTTACGGCTATCAAAAGGGATAAGGTTCACATTCTCATTGGCAAAGGATAGGATCCTGGCAATGATAGTTTGATGATCATGGATAGACTCATTAAAGACTCTATGGTTCCTTTCTAACCACACCTGCCAAAGATAGTGATTGAGACAAATTTTCCACATGTATCTAAGTCTTTGGCTTGAAAAGGGGCAAGGCCACTAGACGAACAAATCAAGTACGATGGCTGGTTTAACCCAGGAAATATTGAAGGCCTAAAAACCCCACTTAGGACAGTCAAGGAAAAAGGGCACTCAAGGAAAATGTGATAAATGGTCTCCCAATTAGCCCTGCACAGATAATAGTGATTAGTGATACAAATACCTTTACGCATCATATTATCAATGGTTAGAATTCTTCCTTGGATAACCAACCATGAAAAGACTGCAATTTTTGGAATTAAATTTTTTATCCAAACTAAGTCCTTTTGGAGGACAAAATCCTCGTCATCAAGCATAAGCTTGTAAGCTGATTTAACAGTGAACTACCCATTTTTCGTAGGAGCCCAGGTCACTTGATCTTCCTTGGGTCTCATGGGGATAAACTATTGCCCGAGAATGTTACAAAGATCATTTGATTCCGCTTGAAATCCCTGAATCCTTATTTGTTTCCACTTCATTCTGCCTCTGTCCTCAACCATATAATGAGAGACTTTTCTGCCAATGAGTTCTTCCGTGATATCTCTGATTCGGGCTAAGTTAGGATATTGCATCAGTGGTTCGTCCTTAGCCCACCCATCATTCCAACAATTTATCCTCTCACCATTGCCTAAAACCCATCTTAAACCTTTTTTGATGATTTCCTTACAATTGAGAATTGCTTTCCAAAAATCAAAACCTCTGATTGGAACTGAGTCACTTAGAAATTCTATATTTTGAAGATACTTTCGTTTGATGATAGTTGTCCATTCATTTTCTTCACCAAAAATGAGGCGCCACGCCTGCTTAGCTAGTAAAGCTAAATTCATATGAGCAATTCTCCTCAGACCTAAGCCCCCATTTTCCCTAGGTCTGCACACTTTGGTCCATCCTACAAGGTGTATCCTTTTTTTCTCCTCTGATCCAGTCCATAAAAATTCTTTTTAGAGTTTCTCAATTTTTTGGAAAACTTTCACAAGGGCTTTGAAAATGGAGAGGAAATAGACTGGAATGCTCTGAAGAGAGGCCTTAGTGAGGGTCAACTTTCCTGCTTGAGATAGAAGATGACCTTTCCATCCAACAAGTTTTTTTTGAATTCTTTCAATAACCCTATCCCACATTGACTCTCTTGGAGAACCAATGAAAAGAGGGAGACCAAGATACGAAGTGGGGAGGTTTGCTATATCACACCCTAAAATTTTTACAATCCTTCCTTACCTCTAAATGGGGGTGTTCAAGAAATATAACTTGCTTTTACTAAAATTAAATTTTTGGTCAGCAACATCCTCATAGAGTTGCAGGATGTATTTAATTCTTTTGGCCTCAACCACCGATGCCTTAGTCATTAGAAGGGTATCATCGACGAATTGTTGGTGAGAAACAACCCTAGTGAGAGATGTTGCCTTGATTCCCGATATTAGCCTTGAACTGCAAGCATTTTTTATGGTTCTACCTAAAGCTTCTACCACAATGATGAATAACATGGGGCTGATAGGGTCCCCCTGCCGAATTCCTCTATGACTTTGAAAGTAACCAACAGTTGTTCCATTAACCAGAATCGAGAACCATGCTTTAGAAATGCATTCTTTGATCAAATTAACCCATTGGTGGTGAAAACCAAACTTAAGGAGGACAACAATCAGAAAGTCCCAATTTAGCCTATCAAAAGCTTTGTTCATATCAAGCTTGAGGGCAAAAATAGACCTGTTAGTCTTATGAGCAGAGTGCAGAGCTTCATGAACTGTGATAACTCCATCCAATATTGACCTGCCCTGGACAGAGCTTCCCTGGCATGGATCTATGATGCGGGGTAGAACATCTCTCATTCTATTTGCAATGGCTTTAGTTAGGATCTTGTAAGAAACATTGCATAGACTGATTGGCCTGAAGTCAACCATAGATTCAGGGGTTTGCTTCTTAGGAATTAGAGAAATAAAAGTAGAGTTGAGACCTTTTGGGATATGATTGCTTGCTTGGAATTCTCTGACAGCAAAAATTACATCCTCACTTACGATGTCCCAAAAAGCTTGATAGAAATGAGGGGGAAAGTCGTTGGGTCCCGGGGCTTTGTTTGGCTCCATGCTAAACAAGGCTTCCTTAATTTCCTCATCAGAAAAGGGAGCTATAAGCTTAAGGTTTATATCCTCATTTATTATGCTAGGAATGGATTGCAAGAGAATATCTTTGGCCTCCTCATTGCACTGTGATTCCTGACCAAGGATAGAATTGAAATAAGTTATTGCCTCCTTTTTTATTTATGTTAAGTCCTGAGTAATAGAACCATATGCTTTTTTTAAAATTTTTATCTTGTTATTGCTTTTGTTTCTAAGCGTGGTGACGTGAAAAAACTTAGAATTTGAATCTCCATATTTCAACCAAAGAGCCCTTGATTTTTGCCTCCAATAAATTTCCTCACAGGCCAAAATGTTATGAAACTCTGCTAGTTTTATCCGTTCCTCCTGCCTAGTAGTTTCATCAACATCACCATATTGAATCCTCTGATCAATTATCTTCAAACTTTCAACAACCTATTTTTTATTTTCAAAGAGGTTCCCAAAGACCTCTTTGTTCCAAGTTTGAAGCTTTTCCTTAACAAACTTTAATTTGCCAGCAAGTTTAAAAGTTGCACTACCCCTAACAGGCTACTGCCACCACTGAATTAAGTTATCTCTGAAACTGAAATGTTTGATCCACATAGATTGAAATATGAAAGGTTTCTTAAAGGACAGAGAGTTAGGGATCTCCAACAAAATGGGATTATGATCAGAGGCAATTTTAGGAAGGGCTTGCAGGGTAGAATCACCGAACAGAGTTGTAGCCTCCTTTGATAGAAAAAACCTGTCAAGCCTTTCTTGAATGAGATGACACCCTATCCGTCGATTGCTCCAGGTATAATTCGCTCCTCTAAGTTTTACATCCATCAACATGTTGGAGTTCACAAAGTCATTGAACTCATCCATGCTCCTGATAGGTGGTCCATTTCCACCCATTTTGTCTGAAGGGTAAAGAGGAGTGTTAAAATCCCCAACCAGAATCCAGGGGACATTATGAAAGATTTCACTCAGATTGCCTAAGTACTCCCACAGTAGAGCTCTCCCTTGAATTAAAGTCGGGGCATAAATATTTGAAAGGATCCACGACTTGTTGTTTATTTCCTTAAATAAAACACTAAGAACCCTGTCATATTTCTGAATAATGGTGCCTTCTACTATCCGGGGATCCCATAAATTCATAAGGCCTCCAGACGCTCCTCTGGCTGATTTGCAAACCATCTCCCCTTGATTCCAGATTTTTTTTGCTACTTTTTTTGACTGAATCTCATAAGTTTTTGTTTCTTGCAACATGATAATAGTTGGATTCAATTGATTTCTTATTGCACTGACTTCCTTGTGTTTGGGTAGGCCATTGAGGCCTCTCACGTTCCATGAGAGGAACTTCATTTAGATTGTTTGGGATTTCTTCCTCTCCCCCTCCCTTGAGGGGGTTTTCCTAATTTGTTGTCTTCAGAACCCGGAATAACCTTTTGAAACAAGGTTCTCTATTTTCCATTGGCAATGTCATTATCAGTTTTAATTTTTTTATGCTCAACATTTGATATTCTCCCTCTTCTTTTTCACTGCCAAAATCTATAGGAGACTTCACAGTGCTCCTGGTTTGTTTAGGACTAAACTGGGGGGAGGCAATTTGTTGCAGAACCAGACTGCCATATTCCTCAGTCTGAAGAGTTTCACATATCTCCACCCCTACATCCAAATCTTCTCCTTTTTTCCTGTATTCCCCTAGTCTGCGAGACGACCCCTCAGTAGGATTCACCTGGCTCCTAGTGATGATGTTAGGGAGATGAGATTTTTTATTTTCCAATGCCTCAACTTTCTTCCTAAGTTCTTCAACATTAGGGTTTGGCTTTGGGATGCCCACTGGGCTTGAAGTATTTTTAGCATTGGGGTTTAAGGATCCCGACTTGGATGGGGATTCTAGAGATCGGGCATTAGGGTTTGGCTTTGTTATGCCCACGGGGCTTACAGTAATTTCAGCATTAGGGTTTGAGGATCCCGACTTGGATGGGGATTCTAGAGAGTCAGAAAGGTTAGCCCGAAGGTTCTGGGCTTCCATGTCTTTCGATAATCCTCCTACTCCCATATTGGATAGAATTGAAAATTTATTTGAAACTAGAGGATTGGAACTTACCTGAGTATTTTGGTTGCCAACAACCTGTTGTTTTCCTTTGTCTTGCTGGGACCCTGCACCCTCTCTTTTCTTTTTTTGGTAGACATAGTTTACCTGATTGAAATCACCTCTGCCAAGGAAACTCCTCAAATTTTCTCTATCTAGCATTCCCTGCTTCTGCTTTTCTCTATTCATTGCCAGGTTAGGGCACTGATTGCATAGATGTCCTTGATTTTTGCATTCTGCATAGAATGTCGGTCTGTTCTCGTATTCTACCAGCTATTTTCGATAGTATTCTCCATACTCTAGCTCCACAAACCTTGGCAATTCATTATCCAAATTAGCATTTACGCAGATTCATGCATGAGTCATCCTTGTCCTGGCCAAGGTCGCATGGTCAATGGAGATCAGGTCCCCTATAGTTCTGGCTATGCCCTGCAGCCAATATTCATTGAAGAACTGGGAAGGTAGACTCGGGAGACGAACCCAAATAGGGGCAATGTTAATATTTTGCTTTTCAAGGTCGAAATCTTCACCCCATCGTCTGAGAAAAAGGCTCCTTTTGCCCAGAAACCAAGGACCTCCTATTAAAATGCGGTTAGCATCCTCCATATTATTAAAATGGATAATGAAGAACCCTCGAGTTAGAGCTACCAACTCCAAGCTGCATACCTGTTGCCATTTACCCGTTGCCCAAGCCCTGATAGTCTCCATGTCCGGCCTACCTCCCAAAAACTTGCCTACCAGGGAGAATTCTTCCATTACAAGAAAAGGGCTCATGGAACTTGTCGGGGCCAAAATTTTATTATTTACTGGAACTAGGGGCGGAAGAGAGAGAACCTCCTTTATTTTTCCTCTAAGAGTCTCAACAAAAGACAACCACTTCTTGGGCCCCGCATTGTCCTTCGTATCTTTTTTGTTGGGGTCTTTCTGAGGAGGGTCGGGCCCCCACGTGATGCCCACCTCCAAATATGTCGTAGCCTGACCGCCTTCCTCTGGATCCTCGCTTGATCCATGCTCGAGGTTCCCACCCACCCCTTCCATACCTGCTCTACCTCTACCGCCTTGGCTGAGATTCTTGCCCAAAAAATTCAAACCCTCACTCCTGCCGCACCCGCTAAACCTCAACTCACTCATTTCTATTCTTACTCAAAATATTATGATATTCACTAAGCAACTCCCTTTCCTCTGAGCTTGTATTATTTTCATCACTTTTTTGGAGTTTTGAAAGTTTATCTTTTAGTTCTTCTTTCTTATCAAAACTATTTCCAAAGGTGTTCTTGTTCCATTCTTTTAATCTAGATGTCATAGCTTTAATTTGGTTTGGAAGAGCATACAACCCACCATTACCTAAAAATTCAATGTTTGAGTTATCATATCAACAAATTGAGGATGGTCTTCCCACATCTGCTCATATTTAAAATATGATATTTTTTTTAATTCACTAACCACCATTTTAACTCTTATTGGCCAATGATCTGAACCAATCCTAGTTAAGGTATTAATTTTAGCACAAGTTCCTTCATCTAGCCAATGATATGAGAGAATGCATCTATCTAATTTTTTTGCTATTATGTTCTGCCCTCTCCTGTTGTTGGTCCAAGTATAGTTGTCTTATTCAAACTCAACTTCCCAAAGATTGTTTTTTTGAATAAAAGCTGAGAAATCTCTCATACTTTGGATCAATTTTCTAATTCCCCCAAATTTTTCATTCAGTTTGGTAATGGCATTAAAATCTCCAATGATCATGAAATGGGTTTCTTGTTCTTTACTTCTCATAAAGGCGTCAATTCCACTCCAAACTTCTAATCTACTTGACTGAGTTTTAGGACCATACACATTGATAAGGATGAAGCGAATATCAGCAAAGTAGCAAGTGATTAAAGAGGCTATCCAATGTCTAGTTTTATGAATGGTTACACAAGAGGTTCTAGAAGGATTCCAACAAGTTAGAATTCCCCCTGTTGCTCCTTCAGAATCCATAGCATCCCATTCACATCTTGCCCAAACTACTTTCATAGTTTTTAAAAATTCTTCTTTTGTCATTTTAGTTTCCTGAATATAGAGAATATCAGGTTTATTACTTAAACATAGGTCCCTAATACACCTATGCTTTGAGGGGGCATTAGCACCCCTTATATTCCATGAGATGATAATAATATCTTATTAGGGGCTTTTGGCCCCTCTTGCGTATTACCAATATCATTTTGTTGTTTGGTAAAGAGAAGTTCAACCAACTTAGTTTGTGTTATTTTCTCTATGTTAACTCTTGCTTCCCTAGATCTTGCTTGATAATATGAGGGTTTTCCTCTTTTTGCCTCGCCTATATAAGGAGTAGGTCTTATTATTCTATTCCTCAATATTCTTTCACCATTTTGTTTTTAAATATATTTATCCTCTCTTGGCTCTATTATAGAAGCTTTTGACTTATCCTGCTCATTTTTTGGTATTTTCTTATTAATGGCAGAGGTATTACCTTCTAAAACTGCATTCTCTTTACTAATTATTTCCTCCTAAATGGTGCATGGCACTTCAAGAGAGTCCTCAAAATTTGATGAAACACATTCATGTTGGGATGAGAACAATATGAGATATTTTATTGATACAAAAGGTTACAATATATAGGCATAAGCCTATATGACAAGTGTCAGTGATGGTGACAAGTGTCAAAAATTAGGTAGGCATAGTGCACATTAGAATACATTAATTCTAACATTCCCCCTTAATGTGCACTATCCTAACTAAAGAAAAAAATAAGTCAACATTAGGTAACATTCCCCCTTAATGTTGACTTCTCTAAAAGAAACCTATCATCCTCCTTTATTGCTGATTTGGTCTAGGCTCGTGCTCTTTGCGCTTGGCTCTCCAACTGTGAATAATGCTAGATCAACGATGTATACATCTCGGTCTGTTGCCACAGGGTCAGCCACTTCCTTGGATCTGTTACCACTGGGTCAACCGTCTAAGTGCCTCAGGGTCATCATGGGTGCCTCAGGGTCAGCCACTTCTGGGTTTGTTGCCTCTGTAGGTCATCCTCAGAGGATGTTGCCTCTCGTAGGTCACTGACTAGATTCACCATGAATATCAAATCTCCTCATGGTGAACTCAATCTAGAAGGTGTCGGTCTTAGTCAAAAATGCACCTTAATACAATAGAAAAATGAGCCATGAAATACAATAAAATGAGCCATAGAAACCAAATGTGGAGGAGAAGAAGAAAGAAGAGAATAGAATCTTCTAAAGTGTCTTCGTCTGTAGTCTTCAGAAGTTGATCCGAAAAAGTCCTCGGATAGAGTCTAGGGTGTCAATATTATGTAGTCCCTAGAGTAAGTGTCCTTATTGTGACCATCTCATCCCACCAGAATGCATGGGTAACCAGCCGCTGCATCCGCCAAGTGCTATAGGGAAGGCAACTAGATACTAGGATCACTTACAAATTACCTTGGAGTGTCGGGTACAACCGAGAGTGCACTCCAAGGTACAAAAATTTGAGGCTAAAAAAATGTAAATTTAACAACCTCAAAATAAAATTTGGACACCACCATTGTATCCATCACAGAAAATCCTTTTCGATGACTATAAATACCCCTATGTTTTGTCATCAATGGGGCCTTCATCTTGCAGAAAAAACATGTCAACTTTCCCTCACAGGAGAATAATATGGCGGCATTACATTTCCATTGTTCATGTGGATAACCACTTTTAAAAATTGGCCAATAAATCATTTCCACTCTTCATGTGGATAACAACATTTAAAAATTAACCAATAATACCATATTATCGATCAAAATATTAAAGGCAATCCCTTCCACCTTAAAACAAACCATGCCCCTTAAATTGCCGCCTTACAACTTGTAACAGAAGATTTAAGTCCACAAAATACGATAGTATTCCTTTAAAAATAAAATGCCCCCTTTATCTTTAATTAAATAACCATCACATGCAGCCATTAACGAGTTTTACCCGGAGCCATTAAGAACAAAGGGACGCTTGGCATTGCCCACAACTAGGCGCGGGTGCCTCACACAACAACTGGAACGATCACCATTGCATTGGCACACAAACCTGTAATTCCAAATTTTGGGATGATAAAAATATGAGATATTTTATTGATACAAAAGGTTACAATATATAGGCATAAGCCTATATGACAAGTGTCAGTGATGATGACAAGTGTCAAAAATTAGGTAGGCATAGTGCACATTAGAATACATTAATTCTAACAATTCCTTGGGTTCATGAGGAATGTTCTTCCTTATTTTATGATCATATTGAATAGACGGTTCCTTGCTAATATGTTGAAATTGTTGTCTTGTGTCCTCTAAGTTTTGATCTACTTTTTCTTCATAGGCTAAAGCCTAAAAAGAATTGGAATTTCTTCCAATATCCTTTTTTATTGGTCTCCAATGTTCATTTTCTTTTATTTTCCTAGATCTATTTTTTGGAAGTTGAAAACCATCTTTATCCATACCCATTTGTAAATTTCTCTTACAATTTTCTACAAATGATTCTATTGGGCTCTTCTTAGGGTATGCTCTCTCAATATGCCCCACCTCATGACATCTTCTACATCTAAAAGATATGTTTTTATAATCTATAGTTTGGGTCCACATATTATCCCCATACTTAAGAATGATTGATTCTGGTAAAGCTTTTCTTATATCAATCATAACCAATATTTGAGCATAAATAGCCAAAAATCCATCTTTTGTTGTATCTGAAATCTCAAGGAATTCTCCTAGAGTGTTGCCTATTGCCTTGAAGGTATCTATTTCCCAAAATTTTATGGGTAATCCAAACATCCTTACCTAGACTGGTACTAGGGATAAATTTACATTTTCAGGTGAAAGCCTTCATACCAACGGGTAAGGAAGAGCAGGTGAAAAGCCTTCATACCAACGGGTAAGGAAGAGCCCTGCTCATCCCATAAACCAAGGACCCCATTTTAGGATTCTTTCTCTTTCTTCCCTAGAACAAAAAATGGCTAGGAAGAAACCCTTGGGAAGAAATGATAGAATCACTCCTGGAGACTTCCAACTCCTATCAATCCATTTTCTCAAGGCTAAAGCCCTTGGCTAATACCCATTAAATTTACCAAAAACTGCCCTATCTTGGAGTACTGAGGATCTATTTGAGGTGCGCTCACTAACCTCTACCACTAGGGATGATTCTAAGGATTTAACTATAAATTGAGCCATGGAAAGGAAACTAAAACTCAAAATCTAATGAATTTTATCATAAAGTTCTATAACAAATATAATATTTGATAAATACTTTATAAAATTTTCATGCACAATTTCTAAGATAAAGAAAGGGAAAAAAACTTAGCTGAAAAATTCTTTGTCCAGATAGAATATCTTGCCTCGTTGCAGTCTTAGCCCTTCATTTATATTCCCATCATTCGAAACCTAGTTGGCAAATAATTGCAATTTCGTTTTTCGCGACTTGAAAAATTGTCACTACCCTTGTTCTGGATGGTTGACTTCACAGGGTTGTATCTCCCTCAATATTGCTTAGATTGCTGTATTATGACCACTCATTTTAAAGCTATTCAAATTCTACACAAGTTGGTCCAAGAATCAACTAAATCAGATAACTCTTCGCGAAGATATGGCTCCTAAAAGATGAGACGTTTTTTAGGAAAAAACCCTGATGGTTTACATGTATATGGCCAATATTAAAGAACATAACATTCATATAAAATAACAATAAGATGAAGTAAAATTGTCAATATCATTCATGAAATAACATGAAAACTTACAATAGAATTGCTCAAGTTGCATACAAGCTCATTTATTATCAATTCTTGAGTATAATATTCGATATACAACATGGATCTTTGTCTCCATAAT
Source organism: Wollemia nobilis (assembly GCA_028583015.1). Classification (NCBI taxonomy): domain Eukaryota; kingdom Viridiplantae; phylum Streptophyta; class Pinopsida; order Araucariales; family Araucariaceae; genus Wollemia; species Wollemia nobilis. Next base: position 160,459 of record JAQPPZ010003054.1, on the reverse strand, counting down.
ATAACCTTAGAAAGGTGACTCTTGGACTCATTGTCTACTTCTCTCCTCATATATTCAGGAGATGCATCCTTTCCTATTCCATGCTTAAGATAAGTCTCTCATGTCTTTTTGTCTTCTCATCTTGCCACTTTATTTGTGCACTTTATTCTATGACACTTGCACACTTTACTATATGACACAATGCACACTTCTACATCTTACACATGCACACTCTATTACATGACACTTATGCACATCCTACAAATGAATACACACATAAAGATGAAATATAGATCACACTCCTAAACTATAGACTTACACCTTAATCTGTTACATATTTACAATTGAACCATAAAGGTACCATGGGGGTACATTAGCATGTACCAAATAATGTAATATTCTCCAACACCCCCTTGTATTACATTATTTGGTTATTGAAGACTTGAATTTTTAATCTTCGATTCTTGCTCTTGTCCTTCGCTCTGGATATGACATAATTAGGCAATCTTGTATTGTGCTTGATCTTCTATTTGAGATCCTTATTCATCTTCTTTCTTTGATTCTTCTATCTTTGGCTCTTTGCTTTTTTTTTTTTGTGGAAAACATCCCAAAAGGGATGCCACTTTCGGGTAAGACCCAAGGAGGCAGGGGTATCCATTCCACCAAAAATGCCCAGGACTCGGACCTGGCCTACCACCTTTGACATACTCAAGGAGCAAACAAACACACAAAACCAATTTAAAAATAAGTTAATAAATAAGTAAATAACAACAAAAATAATAAAATAAAATAAAAAACATGCTCCTTGAGTGTGTCAAAAACAAAAGCACAACCAAACACGCACAATAAGATAAAAGAAACCACAACACGAACCACATAGAAAAACACAAGAACCACATAACAAAACACAAACAAGACAAAAACAACAGAACACCACAAAGACATAACCCAAAAAAAACATGAAAAATAAACACAACCAAAACCTAAAAAATTAAAAAAATAAAAATAAAAAACAACCAACATCAGACAATAAACAAAAACAAAAAATATAGAAAACACTCATACATAAAAACACGAACTAACACAAACAAAGAGAAACCCAAGAACAAGAACAAAAAAAACACAAGAACAATAACAAAAAACATAAAAAAAAAACATAAAACAACAAAAACACAAGAACAACAAAAAACAACACAAAGAACACAAAAACAAAACAAAACAAAAGAACCCACCCACCTTAAAAAACTAAACAAAAAAAAAAAAAAAAAAAAAAAAAAAAAAATTGAACATAACAATGACCTATCTAGACCAGAAGACTATTAAGGCAAGAATCAACAGAGGAAACAAAATAAAGAATAGAATGAGCTAGGGAACTAAAAAAACTGAATGAACCAAAGAGAAGCAAAAAAAAAAAAACAAGAAGAAACTAGGTACCTTCATAACTGGAGCCATCCAAAGAAATGATAGAAAGAAGAGCTTCCCTAATTTGAGAAGCCCACCATCTAGGAGGGTGGCCATAACAAGTAAGATCACCTTTGTCCAAAGCCCAATTAGCTAAAGCATCAACACTCTTGTTTTGATCTCTGACCACATGATTGTAATCAACTTTCAAAAATCCCATCCTGGATTAATTGAATCTTCTCAATAATTCTTTTTATTCTCCAATCCACCTTATGATTCTTAGAAGGAGTCTTCAAGAGATTAATCATAAGTTGAGAGTCGGACTCAACTAACACCTTTTCCCATCCAACCTTAGTAGCCTCCTCGAAGGCCTCTCGAGGATACCATACCCCTCAACAAGGTTATTGGAAAGAATACCCAAATTCTCAAGCAAAAGTAAAAACTAGGGAGCCATCCGAAAGTCTACCAATTCCTCCCACACTGGCTTTTCTAGGGTTCCCTCTAGAGGCTCCATCAGTATTGACTTTTCCAAAATCCTTAGGAGGAGGTTGCCAATTTCTTGTCCTATCCATCTTACTAATACTCACATTCCCTTTAAGTTGGTTGCCCTTAGAAGATTTAATCTTCAATCTTTGCATCACTTGATCCCATCTTTGGTGGGAGTTTTGGGGGTGATTAAGGAGTTGATGGACTGATTCAACTAAGTTGGCTATGGTCTTTTGCCAAATATAGTGAATATCCTTCCTATCTTGATTAAAAATTTGGTTGTTCCTTTCATTCCAAATATTCCAAAGAAGAATGGTAGAACCCATCCAAACTAATTGCCTAATAAAATGATCAACACCCTCTTGATTAGGCCAATCCCTCCAAAGCTGTTCAAAAGTAAAAAAATTGGACCACTATAAGCCAAGTAAAGTGGCCATTCTCCTCCATAGCTCAGAGGCTAAAGTACACTCAATAAAAATATGGTTGAGAGTTTCTACATTCTCTTCACACATTTCACATCTAAAAGGGCCATGAAAACCACGCTTCATAAGTTGCTCACCAGTAAGCACCCTATGATGCAATAAAAGCCAATTAAATAACCTCACCTTAGGCCAGAGCTTTTGAGCCCACAATCGAGAAAATATGTCAGAAGAATGGTTGGGATTATTATGGCATAAGGTCAAATAACCTTGAGCAACTGAATACTCACCCTTAGTAGTGTTGTTCCATCCAAAACAATCTTTTTCATGGGACCAAGAGAGGGATCTCATATGAAGGATGCCTTGGATATCTTGTCTTTGCCTTTCTGGGATTTGAATAGGCCAGTCCTCAATAGGGATCCAATATCTACCAACCTTTGAATTACCAGTATGGTACCGACAGTAATTAGCCACCTTTATCCAATTAGCTCGGTGAAGCTCCTCCATCCAAGGCCTCCAATCAGGAAACTGAGTTATCAAAGGCTTGTGACCATCCCAAGAATCTATCCAAAAATTTGCCTGTTGACCATTATGAATGATCCAAAATAATTTTTTCTTTATCAAATCCTCACCAGTCTTAAGAACTGCTAAAATAGGAGAACCTTTGGTAGGAAGTTGATAGCGAACAAGGTCTTCAGGACTTTTGTTCTCAGCATATTTAGCACGGAGATTATTGGCCCAAAGAGCATTGGGGTTATGCAACATCCCCCAACATAATTTAGCAGCTAAAGCTTTGTTGTTATTAATAGAAGACCGGAATCCTAACCCCCCTTCACTCTTAGGAAGACATAAAGTATCCCATTTCACCAAGGCCCATTTTCTTTTCTCCTTAGTACCACTCCAAAGGAAACGATGACTGATTTGATCCAATTCTTGAAGAACAACCTTTGGGATATTCAAAATGGAAGAAACATAAATAGGAATAGCTTGAAGGACTGATTTTACCAAGGTGATTCTACCCCCAGAAGAAAGCCACCTGTTGGTCCACTTTCCAATTTTCTTCTTGACTTTGTCCAACAACCAATTCCAATCTTTATTTTTCTGCCTTTGAATATTTATGGGAATACCTAAATAAGTGATTGGAAGGGAGGTCTTCTTATATCTTAATTTATCCAAGACCATGGATTCCTGTCTAGCAGAGCAGTGAAAGAAAATAACTTTAGATTTGTCTTCATTGATCAACTGCCCAGTAGCCTTAGAAAAACAGCTAATGATTTGCTTAAAATTAGAAGCTTCCTTAACTGTAGCTTTACCTAAAAGAGTAGAGTCATCCACAAATTGAAGATGAGAGATAGGTCTAGCTCCATGAGCAATGGTAACTCCCTCAAGGGTTTTGTTTTCCCTCTTTTTGGTTATAGTCCTACCCAAGCATTCAACAAGAATGATGAATAAATAAGGGGATAGCGGGTCACCTTGCCTAATACCTCTGGAAGCTGGGAATGATTGAGAAGGCCTGCCATTGATAAGAACTAAGTAGGAAACTGAAGAGATACATCCCATAATCCAATCCATCCAATCCTTAGAGAAACCAAATTGCCTCAAAACTTTGATAAGGAAGTGCCAATCCACTCTGTCATAAGCTTTGGATAAGTCTAACCGAATGAACATGGAAGGAGATTTTTGCATATCCATGGAATGGATGGCTTCCTGAGCAAGAACTATCTCATCTACTATTTGACGTCCTTCCACATAACCCCCTTGCTCTGGGGAAATAATCTTATGCAAAAGAGGCTTCAACCTTTCTGCCATGATTTTAGTAATGATTTTGAGAAGAACATTACATAAAGCAATAGGTCTAAAAGCTGAGATATGATCAACCTCTTGAGATTTTGGAATAAGAGTAATATAAGTTTTATTGATAACCTTCAAAATTTCTTTGGCTTTCCTAGCTTCTTCCACCACCTCTAATAAATCAACATGAAGGATATCCCATAACTCTTGGTAGAACTCAATGGGAAAACCATCAAGACCTGGGGTTTTCCCTTTTTGCATTTTAAAAACTACTTGTTGAAGCTCATTGATAGTAACAGGAGTAGTCAAAATAGAGTTCTCCTCAGAAGTGATAAGAGAAGGGATTGCTTGAAGAACATTTTGTTGTGAAGCTGAGTCAAGAGGAGTAGCAACAAAAATATTGGAAAAGTACTCAACAACAATAGAGTTCATGCCATCCCAAGTATAAACAACATCTCCAGAATCTGATTTTAAGGAAGAAATAAAGTTGTGAGATCTTCGAGCTAGAAGAGATTTGTGGAAGAAATTTGTGTTTCGATCTCCTTCTTTGAGCCATTGAATTCTAGATTTTTTCTTCCATAATATTTCTTCTCTTTTTTCCCATTCCTCTAACTGAGTTGTGAGTTTAATTTCATCTTGCACTTCTCTTCTCTTGTGAGGCCATCTAAACGGATTTTCTTATTCAAATTTTCAAGATGAGCAATAACTTCATGTTTTTTTTTATGAACATCCCCAAACTCTTTCCGGTTCCAAGTCTTGATTTTGGATTTAATGTATTGCAGTATTTTGGCAAAACAGAACATCTTAGTCCCATGCCTAGGTTTACCTTCCTTCCACCATTGTTGCACACGAGGTCTGAAGGAAATGTCTCTAAGCCACATTAATTGAAAATGAAAAGGAGAGAAACTCACATTGGTTTTCCACATTTCCACCATGACTGGCCAATGATCCGAACCAACATTATTAAGAGTCTTCACTTTAGGAATGTGACCATGGATTAAGAAATTTTTAGAGAGCAAAAACCTATCCAATCTCTCCATTATACAAGCTAAGCCTTGCCTTCTGTTAGACCAAGTCATAAGGCCATTATCTGGTTGGATATCCACAAGATGGAGGTTTGCAATATATTCGCTCATGAGGTCAGTGCTTTTGTCCAAATTTCTATTTCCCCCCCTTTTCTCATCCAGAGAGAGGATGGTATTGAAATCTCCTCCGATCAAGATCCAAGCTTCAGGAAAATGAGAGATAATATGAGTAATATCCTTCCACTGTCTTCTTTTTTCCTCCAAAGAAGTCGGAGCATAAACAATAATGCAGAGCATAATTTGGTTGGAATGTCTACTTTGAATAGCTATAGCCAACAAACCCCAACTACCAACCATATGGTGAATAACTACCTCTTTTGGGTCCCAAAGACAAGCAATGCCACCAGAAGTCCCTTGGGAACTGAGGGAAACCACTTTTCCAACTGGCCAAATTTTATTGGCAATTGAGTCCATATCCTCCATTGACATCTTTGTTTCTTGAAGGAAAACAAGATGTGGATGATTTATCTTAATCATTCTTCTAATTTCATTTTGTTTTGAAAGACTCCCTTTGAGTCCTCTAATATTCCAAGTGATGATCTTCATTAATACCAGGGCTAAAAAAGTTGGGAAGGGCATTAATCTTACCTTCCTCTACAAGCTTTTCACCTTCTTTTACCATATGATATTGATTGGTCTTGCGACCTACTTTTTGATTAGAAGCTATCTTCAATTTTTTTTCCCTGTTTCTTGACTTATTCCAATTGAATCTGAGATGGCTTCTAACCTTGAAGAATGCTCGTACACAACCAAAATTTTACTAGATGGTTCAACGGAGTCTATATTGGGACCTGCATTATTTGAAGTTTTGACATTTGAAAGATTGTTTTTCTTGTGTAAATTTTCTCCCTTTTTTTTTGTTGAAAACCTTTGATTTGTTGGTTTGTCTCTGGAGTTCTTCCCTTCATATTTAAATTGTGTTTCTAAGATTTCAGTTTCCATTATTTCCTCTTCCTCACTTGGGACATCATTTGTGGAAAGGATTTCAAACATATTAGCAGATGACTTTGATTGATCCTTCATAACTGGTTTTTTCTGAGTGTTCTTCTTCTTAGGTATTTGGAAACCTACTGAGTTTATATCTTCTTTCTTTTGATCAGGAATTTTATTTGGGCAAGCACTGGCCAAATAACCATATTCATGGCAAATTCTACAACGAAAAGGAATGTTCTCATAGTCCACTACTTGCTCCCAAGTGTCTTCCCCAAATTGTAATGTGATATTTTTAGGTAGGGGTTTGTCAAAATCCATTAAAACACAAATCCGAGCATAAATAATATGTTCAAAATTTTGAGTACAATCAACGATCATCATAAAAGTTCCTAAAGAGTTTCCAATTGAAGAAAAAATAGTAGGATTCCAAAATTCAATAGGGAGGCCAAAGAGTCTAACCCACACGGGAGCTATAGAAGGCATCTCTTCTTCGACTTTAAATTTAGTATGCCAGGGCTTCATGAAAAGCCCCGCCCTTCCAAAAAACCAAGGACCCCCTTGAAAAGTTTTCTCTCTATCTTCATTATTAACAAATAAAACAAGAAAATAACCATTTGGATAAATAGAGATTTGTAACTCACCTTTAGTTTTCCAGATTTTTGCAGCCCAAACTTTGAAAGCAGATAGACTCGGACGAAAACCCACGAACCGACAAATTAGTCCTCTTTTTTCCAAATCTTCAATGCCAGTCTGAATGTTACCCATATCAAGCTTAACAATAGGAGTTCCATCAACTGCTTTAAGACATCCTGACTCCATTTTCCTTGGATCAATCTTAGGCATTCTTAGAGGTTTATGGGAAGCCCTAAGATTGATATTAGCATTGGGCTGAGGCTGTCCACCACGAAGGGCATCCCTAAAATTCATTTTTGGGGCCGAGTCTTCAAAATTCTTACCCTTGATAGGGGTTTTCATAGTAGAATTATTTTGTGGGTGCACCTTAGCACCATATTCACTTGAGATATGAGCCATTTTTTGATCAACTGCTTGAAACTTGTTTCGTGATCTCTTTAATCCTTGCCCTAGACGTCGTGGAAAGGTATGGTTTTCACTTTTCTTTTGTGCAGCAAATTGGAAGCCGTTGTCACTCAAGTTCACAGTATGATCTGTTGAAAGACAAATTTCTAACCCATATTGGATCCCCTGCAACATTTCTTGCTAAAATATTGAGCATAAACCACAAAAATATTGGCCGCTAGGGCCCGAAGGCCCTAAAAACCAACCTCTGGAGCTGCTTGCACTCAACCCAGATGAAACCCTCGCATAGCCGCTTGCCAAATATCTCGTTCACACATAGGGATGCGCTAGGATCTGTGTTGCTCCAAATGATATGAAAATTGGTGGAGACGTTCTAGGGTTTTTCAGGCATCTACCCTCAAAATTTCAGCTCAATCCGAGTCCGGATGAGTGAGATATGGCCGAAACGAGTTCGACAGTTTGGGCAGTCCTACGAAAAACGTCCCTCCCAAATATTTTTTGATTCTTTGGCTCTTTGCTTTGTTCTTAGAAATATGCTCTTGAATTGCTTGAGATTTTTCTTTGTTTCTAGCTTTTGATTCATGTGCTTTCTTTATTCATACTTATTTGATTTCATAATAGTATTGGATTTGATGTTTCCTGCAAGATTTGAATATTCACTTACAAGGGAGGTCCCAGGTTCAAATCTCCACCCTACCAAAAAGCTGAATTGGGTACCCAAAATCCAATTGATAATGTTGGTACGGGTAGGGCTGGGTGCGACCCTTGGGTGACTTTGACGGTGTAGAAACCCCTGTTCGTGGTCTCTTAGACCAAGGCGGCCCCGCAAGGGGTTTTTTGCTTAAAAAAAAATAATAATATGAAATAACTCACTTGCACCATGATCAATGTCTTTTATCACTGGTTTTCCTTTTAATGTTTTAATCAACTCTTCTTGTTTTTGAATTATGTCTTTGTAGTTTTCAAGAGTAAGCAATGCCATATACATTACACTACCTATATCAATAGGTATTATAATATCATCTTTAGAATTATCAATTGTTTCAACAAGTTTGGAGTGCAAACAACACACAAAAGTTTTAGAATTTTCATTCATATCTTCTTTGTAAATAAATCTCATTTCTATGTCTTGATTCTCATCAATTTTTTCAATCAATTATTGTATGTCAATTTTCAAGACTTCTAATCTTTCCTTTCTTTTTATAGCCTTCAAATTATTTTCTTCCATGATAATTCCTTTGAAGTGGAAGACCTTATTTCTCAAAATTTTAATTCAAACAAATCTATAAAATAAATTCTTTTGGAGATGGAAACCTTATAGATCTAAATTTAAATTCAATCATTCAACAAATTTTACAAATTAAATTCTTCAAAAACAAATTTTTCAAATTTTTCAAAAATCGAGTTTTTGAAATCAAACTGCAAAAATAATTGCAAATATAAAATATTCAATTTTGAAAAACTTTTTGGAGTTGAATTCCTTTTGACTCCCTAATTAATCAATACTAATTTTTTACTTTTTCAAATATCAAATATGGAAGTCAAACTAAAAACTTCCATATCACTCCAATTAACTTTAATAAATTCAAATTTCAAATTTAATAAATTTCAAACTTGAGTGTCTTATAACTCCTACTGACTTCAATCAAATCTAGTAGATTTCAATGAGCAACCTCCCTTATATTACACACCTACAATATTTTGAAAACATAAATCAATGGTGCATACCTTATGTTGGCTCTTTCAATTCCTTCCACTTGGTAATCATTTGTTTCATGCACTAAGCGTGACCTTGGCACAAGTATTTTGGATTTTGGTTTTTCTTACTTTCCAAAATTGGCACTTCCTCTTCCTTTTGCAATGTCAAGTCTTGGGTGGTTGTATTTTGAGGTTTCTATCGAACACAATCAGGATCCTTAATATAGAGATTTCCTCCGTTCCTTCTTCAAAAAATAGGGATAAATATGTGCAGAGTTGTTATTCTCCATACCTTCTACTAGATGGACTATCATGCCGAGTTTCTTCTCCATGCCTTCTTCAACAGTCTGGATAAACTTTTAAACAGAGTTGTTTTCTCTACGCCAAATAGAGATGTCTCATGTCTCCTATAACAGTTGGAATGTGTTGCCTTCAAACAAGAAAAACTTAAACATTCTCTCTTTTTCCTTATCTTCTTTTTTGTTGTAGTTATCATGCCCTATCATCTTGAATGAGTTCTCAACTTAGAGTTGTTCTTATTCTTCCTTTTTGCTAAATATATCTTCTATTTGGTAAGCTTCAATGGCTCCCTATCTTTTGGTACAATGCCTCTTCAAAATTTCTTTTTTTTGATGGCTTAAGCACTCTTTATCTAGTTCTTTTTTTAGAAAATCCTCTTTTATTAGGGTGACTTTGACTATATCCTAATGTCCAACTTCTTTAGAGTTAGCTCTTGCTACTATTTTGATTTAAACTTCTTTAAGACACTTTCTTGCTTTTGCACTTCTTTGTTGCTTCTAAGGTCCTCAGATTCAAACATCCTTTATCAAATATGGCATTACTCTCAAATGTTGTCAAGCACTCATTTCGCATGGCTCTAGCCACTAATATAATTCACACTAGAGATCTCTTCTCTGATGCTAACTTTTATCCTAAACCTGTTTCCAAATTAAATTCACACCGAAATCCTTCTCCAATGCTAGCTTTCAAATATACCTCTTTTAAAATGATGGAAAGAGTGTGGTAACTCTGATAACACTATTGGATTTTTAGCTAGGTTATCACATGTCCCAATGTTTAGGATCAAATATCATATTAGTATTTGAGCATTCAATGTATATGAACAATATTAAAGAACATAAAATTCATATAAAATAATAATAATATGAAGTAAAACAACCAATGTCATTCATGAAATAACATGAAGAAAACTTACAATATAAATTCTCAAACTACACACAAGCTTATTTATTATCAATACTTGAATGTAATATTTGATATACAACATGGAGCTTTGTCTCTATAATATAAACTTAGAAAGGTGACTCTTGGAGTCTTTGTCTATTGCTCTCCTCACATATCTAGGATATGCATCATTTCCTATTCCATGCATAAGACAATCCTCTCATGCCTTTTTGTCTTCTCATCTTGCCACTTGTATACATGACTCTTGAATCTCTATTTGCACACTTGCACATTTTATATGACACATTGCACACTCCTACGTCTATACACATGCATAATCTATTACATAACACTTGTGCACATCCTACACATGAACACATACATAAAGAGGATATATAAATCACACTTTTAAACTATAGACTCACACCCTAATTTATTACATATTTGTAATTTTACCATAAAGGTACTATGGGGATACATTAGCATGTACCAAATAATGTAATATTTTCCACAATCAAATTCAGGAATAACATATAATATCAAAGTGAAATGACTAACACGAGATGAGGTGGGACCAAAGCATATAAATAAAAATCTCAAATTACATAGTTGATCTATAGAAACCATGCACTGGCTCTTCATAAATTGTAGTTTGATATCAATGTATAGTATTTCACCACAAGGAGAAACTCTAGTGTTCTAAAATAGCCAAAGCATCCTTATAGTGAGCATAAAGCTCTCATTTATATAAAGTGTAACTAAAGCTACTCCTATCCATGGTAAATTCACTTTAGCCTTAGTTACTGATTGACAATATTGTCACATTCCACCAAGGGGCAGAAAAATTAAAACTTTGTATGATATTTGTTTTGTTGAAAGTTTTCTTTTGTTTATAAGTTATAGCAATTTTGGTTTTCCCTATCGCCCCCTGGTGGACAAAATGAAAAGAAAAGAGCTTCGGGCCTGAAGCGCTTCAAATCATCACTTCGGGCGAGAACTTTGCCGAAAAGGGTATGAGGGAAACGCTTCGCACCCGAAGCATTCCCAGTGGCTACTTCGGGTGAAGAGTCTTGCGAAGCGGCATCCAAGCAACTTCGTCGAAGAAGAAAAGATAGCCCGAATCAGCTAAGGCAAAGAAATTACTTCGGGCCCGAAGTATTTCTAAAATCCACTTCGGCCAGTTTTCACCCGAAGCAGTAGAGGTCGAGAAAGTGCTTTGGCCAAAACTCCCCCGAACCGCCATTTCAAAAGAAGATCGGCCCGAAGCATTTTTCCCGACCCATCAGCGAAGCAGTTTCACCAGCGAAGCAGCGAAGGATAGAGGGAGATCGGCTTCGGCACTCCACGCCCCGAAGTAGTTTTGCAAAGTGAAAATCAGCGAGGCGCTTCCCAGGAACGCTTCCCAAGTTGGGCATTTTCTCGAGGCAGTCAGAGAGCCTCATAAATGCATATTTTCTTGCCCGATAAGCCCGCTGCTCATTTTTGGCAATTGGATGCGAAGTATCAGCCCGAGAAGAAGAGCCCGACAAGCATGGCCGCCACTCGAGCACCGCACCTGCAATCCAAGGACACCCAGGTGGCTCATTTAATGCATCTTTCCTCGGCTGACTCGGTCACCCTTACCAGTTTTGGTAGCCGATTTGAGGGATCATCCGCAACATCAATGAGGAGCCGATTTCTCAGGGCCCGAGGGTGTACTCCGTCATTTTTGTAATAATGATTCAGAGGGCCGGGTCCTCTATAAAAACCCAGGCTTTGCAATGTAAAAGGGGGGGAAATTTCTGCTAGAAAGCCGTTGTAACTTGATGTCCTGCGTCTAATACTAAAGATCTTTTGTGCTCCATTTCTCTCTTTTATGCCGCCTTCGTGCTTAATTCTTTTGTCTTGTCTCGTTCGCATACCGAGACTCGAATCCCGAATCCGATGTGCGATCGGGGACTCGAACCCCTAAAATTCGCCCTGAAGGATACATAGGAGAGGAAAAATGTCATGTCAGCTTTCTTTTATGCTCGCCCGGTGGATCGAGGTTTCTGTTATTCCCTTATCTTAATCGTTGTTACTCCGAACCCCGAATTCCAACGAGAGAGGAAGGAGAACCCCGTGAACCCGTCCAGAGGATACATAGGAAGTGCGAGTATCACGTTTCTTTCATCTATTCTTGGCGTTCTTTGCTACTATTCGAGTTATTAGCGAGTGATCGTGCTTCCTATTCTCTCCCACCTCAAATCATCATCTCCTAACCCTTACTCTTTTTATTTCTTTCTCTAACCCTTACCCCTTTTTATTTCTTTTCCTAACCCTTACTCTGTTTATTTCTTTCCTGCACTCTTGTCTCAAACCCCAAAAGTAGATTAGTATAGGATCCGACCTTTCTTCGGAGATCGGCACGAGGGGCATCTCTTCCCCTCGGCCTTTCAATGTTGGTCGTAGGTCCAGGGCACGCAAACCCACCGAAAGTCCTTTCCTATGCGGATTTGATGACCAACAGTTTCTAGCACGCCCGATGGGACACAAGGTCCCATATTTGAGAAAATTTCTAGCCCGTCTTCACCGGAGCCAGTAGTTCTAACAAGTTCCCGGTGAGATCCGATCAGTCTCATCCCCTGAGTAGTAGTGAGAATCGATGCTCTCATTACTAAGAGACTCTTAGCATCTGGCGACTCTGTTTTACCCGAGAATCTTCAAGTCGTAAAGACCAATACTAAAGCCTATGCCTTCATGCAAACAAGATGGAGAGTTAGGAATAGAGGAGAGGAAACCGAGTTCTTTGAGCTTGATATTGATGCCTTTGGGGAACGCTCTAGGTTAGTTACCCCCGAATATCTCTTACGCGGGACATCCTCGCAAGAGGCTGCTATTGACGAGCAAGGCCTAACTTCTGATAGCACAACAGCTAGTTTTCCTCCGAATCCTCCCAACTCACCGAAGCATCCTAGTGCCTCCGTTCCCATTGGCCTTCCGATGAGCAACCCAAGAGGGACTTCGGGGACCTCTGTTCCACATAACCCAGGCACAAATATGGCCCAACAACAACAACAACAACAACAACAAGCAGCAATCGCCACCCAGATTATTTCCAACATGGAATTCTTCGTCACCGTTGAATCTCGTGGGCCAAGGGCAAGTTCCACCTGCTGCAATAAAAAAGCTCCCGACGTTCGACGAAACCGGAAAGACTGCTCTAGAGCATATCCAGGACATCATTTCCTTGGCGGCAATCCACGATATCATGGAAGAGCGAGTGATGGTGAAGCTCTTGGTTCTCTCCCTTAGAGGAAAACTCCTCTATTGGTATAGATCTCTGCCATCCGACACTATTACAGGATGGGACCAGTTAGCCGGATAGTTGATGCAAGGCTTCAACGAGTCCGTCGATCCAACTTCTCTTCTGCAGCAATTCACTTCAATCCAAAGACATCCACAAGAAGAGATCGCAGACTTCAATGTTAGGTTCGCTCGAACCTGGCAAAGAGTCCCAGTTGGGCTTCGCCCAACCGACGAAGCCGTGACATACTACTTTCTTTGGGCTTTCAACCCTGATATCGGTCTTATGATAAGGTACTCAAATGTCAATACTTTTCCAGAGTTGTATGGGTTAGCCAAGAAAGCAAAAATGAACCTCATAGCCATGGGTAAACTCCCTCAAAGAATGCCAATGCCCATACTCCCCGAGTTCCTTCAAGCCCAGTATGCGAGCGCAGTCGCTCCACAGATTTTTGCAATCCCTGCATATCCGATCTCATCCTGGAACCCGAATCCCATTGTGTCGCAGATCACCGCTCCACAGATACATTTCCCCACACTTTCAACTACGTCCCCCACCATCACTCCAACATTTCCAATGTTGCCAGCACCCTCCAACATCCTGCCCTACCTCCGATACCGACTATGGCTTCTTTACCATTAGTTCCCAAGGTCGATGATATGCAAGCCAAGATACCGCAAGAAATGCAATCGTTAAATGCCACAGTGCAGACCTTGTCCAACGACATGACCGTTGTCAAGAAGAAGCAAGCGCAACAAGAGTTTCTACCAAGAAGGTCTTATCCCATGCCTGCACTTACCAAAGATCAAGCGGTCCATCAAGGAAAAGCTTCGACAAGAAATGCTGCGATAGAAGAAGTCCCAAGCACTTTCGATCATGTATATTGGTGCTCTACATGTAATGATCCTCACGAGGAGAATACATGCATGTTGCATCAACACTACGTGCAGACACTAGCAAGCAGCGATCAAGGTGGTCAAGTCAACGTCATCAAACAATTGGATCAAAATTTGTCCATCGACGAGGAAGAGCCAGTCACAGTCCTTACTAGGGGAGGCAAAAGGTCGATAGAGGTGGATGCTACTCAGATGGCTCCTTTGAAGGTACACGCTCAATTTGAGAAGGGACAAATGTCCTCTTCGGCCCCGAGCGAAGCTCCTCCACCAGCTCCAGTCAAGGAAAAGGCCCAAAAGGCCACTGTCAAACCACCTCAAGTGGAAACCAAAGAACAGGCTAAGGAGAAGCTCAAGTTTCCCTCGCTCACCAAGCGACAAAGGGTCAAAGCGACAGAGCAATATCGCACCAAGTACGAACCAAGAAAGGAACCTGAGGTGCATAGCTCCCCAACCTACAACATTGTAGAAGAGTTGAAGAGAATTCCAGCCAAAATCAGTTTGTATGATGCTCTGCAACTTCCCGGACAAGTGGACCTGCTGCAAGAATCATTGAAGAGGATCAATACAAAGAAGGCAGAGCCGCTCGCCTCGGTGCAGACCTCGTCCGCGTCCATCATGGGGAAAAATAGACCACCACCGTTCTACTTATCCTTACAAATGGAAGGATATATCGTGCATAACTGCATGATAGATTTTGGAGCTGCGACGACAATAATGCCGAAGGCGGTATGCGAGGAAATAGGCATGGAATACACATGAAGCAGTCATGGAGTCCTCCAGCTGGACGGTACCCCAGTGAAGACTGTAGGTGTCATCAAAGACATTCCTATTCGGCTACATAAGACACCTCAAATCATAGTCATACAAGAGGTGGTAGTCATGGACCTCGAGCCCTACTTCAGCATGTGCCTATCGAGGGAATTCACGGCAAAGCTAGGCGGATATCTGTCCATGGACTACACTCATCCTGGAGATCCCCTTCAAAGGGAAGAAGGTGAAGATCTATAATGAAAAGCCTTCTACGTTCCTGGTTCAGAAGATGTCCGAGGAAGAGAGCAGTGGCCTTGTGCATACGATCGTGGAGGAGCTAGAGCAAGTGGATCTGGTCCAGGAATCCCTCGCACAGTTGTGTTGTGAAGATGAATTTTCATTGGTAGATTTCAATGCCATGATAGAGACTGAGGTGGGGTGCTACACCATCGCCAAGTCCGAGAAACCAGCCAAAATGGAGGGAAAGGTTTCTGCTCAAGAAGGACTATGGAAATTGTTCTTCGACGGTGCCCGATGCAAGAATGACGCTGGGGCAAGAATCCTTCTGATTTCCCCATCCAATGAGCAAAAGGAGTATTGCTACCGATTGACATGGAGCTGCACCAACAATGCAGTAGAGTATGAAGCCTTGTGCTTGGGACTCAAGAAAGCTGACAAGTTAGGCATAAGGCATCTTCAAATCTTCGGAGATTTCGAACTAGTTTGCAACTGTGTCACCAACAGATGCTCTTCAAAGAAGCACTATCTTAAATCATACCGCAATAGGGTATGGGACCTGTTCGACCAGTTTGAATCTCTCAATCTATAGTCTATTCCACGTGAAAAGAATCGACATGCAGATGTCTTAGCATCCATCGCAGCCCGATATTCTCCAATGGATGATATGGTGCATAAGCCGAAGGCTGTAAGGATGATCTATAGGCCCTCTATCCCGGACAAAGATTTACACTGGCAAGTTTTTGACAACGATGAGTAGATTGTCAATTTCATGATCCAAGAAGCCGCTATAGTCGAAGACCGAAGCCCTGATGAGGAAGAATACGAAGGATTGGTCCAGTTGAAGAACAACCACGTTCCCAAGGGATTGATCACGCTTGAGAGCCTTTTCGATCAAAATGATCGATCGCTCTCTCACAGGATCCAGATCAGCGTGCAACAATATCAAGATCTAGAACTGGAACCTGGGAAAGTAATAAAGGTCGAGACCGATTGTACCTCAAAAGAAATAGAGCGAATCCGATGTTTGTGTAGGAAGTACCCAAATATCGTGGCTTGGTCTTATCATGACCTCAAGGGATATGATCGATAGCTGATCCAACATACAATCGAATTACAAGAAGGGGCCAAACCTTTTCGATAGAAGCAAAGGCCGGTTAATCCAAAGATCGAGGTCTTGATGAAGGTCGAACTGCTAAAAATGCTCGAAGCAAAGATCATTTATCCTATCAAGCATTCTTCCTGGGTAGCAAACTTGGTCCCTGTCAGAAAAAAGAATGGAGACATCCGATTATGCGTGGACTTTCGCAACCTGAATCATGCTTCCCTCAAGGACCACTATCCTCTCCCGTAGATCGATCAGATCTTGCATTCGATGGCTGGAGCTCAACGATTCTCCCTGCTTGATGGTTTCTCTAGATATAATCAAATCTGGGTCGTGGACGAAGACCAAGCATAAGACCGCGTTCACAACCAAGTGGGGCACATTCGCCTACCAGCGAATGCCCTTTGGCCTCTCGAACGCGGGAGCTACTTTCTAGAGGGCGATGGACCTAGCTTTTGGCGAGCTTTTGAACAAGGTTATTGTTATCTATTTGGATGACATGACCATCTTCTCCCGAAGGAGAGAGAACCACCCAGAACATCTTCAACAAATTTTCAAAAAATGCCAAGAATTTGGCATCTCAATCAATCCAAAAAAGTCTATCTTCGCAGTCAGCGAAGGAAAGCTGCTGGGACACGCAATTTCAAAAAAGGGTCTCATCGTGGATCCTGACAGAGCCGAAGCTCTAATGAAGCTCCCAATCCCAACGGATAAAAAGGGCCTTCAATATTTCTTCGGATAGATTAACTTCGTAAGGAAGTTTGTCCCAGACTTCGCCCAGGTCGTTAAGCCGATGTCTGAGCTTTTAAAGAAGGGCGTAGAATTCATCTGGATAGAAGAGAGGAGAAAAGCATTCAAAGAAATCAAGGCCCAAATTGTTCAGGCACCGGTCTTGATCAACCCCGACTACAGTCGAGATTTTATCCTGTATGCAATAGGAGAACCTGAAAGCTACGCCGCGGTCTTGACGCAAAAGGGGGAAGATGGAGAGGAACGTCCCATTGCGTTCCTCAGCCAGATAATCAATCCCCATGAAGAAAAGTACAATTTCATCGAGCGTCAAGTGCATGCAGTAATGAAGTCTCTCAAGAAATTCAAACAGTTCATTTCTCAGAGTCGAACCACAGTCTTCGTCATTCACCCCGATGTGCGTAGTTTCATTATTCAAGGGGAACTGGGAAGCAAGAGAGCTGGTTGGGTAAGCAAAATCCAAGAGTTTGATATTGAGATCAAACCTACCAAACTAGTTCACGGTCGCGCATTATGTCAAGAGTTGGCGAAGAGCGCAATGACCGAAATAACAGACTGTCAGTCGGATGACTCGCCAACAGGAGAATGCCTCGCTAATCAGGAAGAGGCCAAGAAATATTGGGTCGACAAAATAGTGGAATATTTCAACATCGACAGATGCCCCTCACATCTGAATGCTTTGCAGCGAAGACATTTCAGGATGCGGTCCGCCCGATACACTATGCGCCTAGAAGGCCTATTTTTCAGGAACATTGACGACGTCCTCCTCAGATGCATAAAAGATGATGATAAGAGGAGAATCCTGGGTGAATTTCATTCAGGACTATCTGGAGGACACTTTGCTGGAAGAGCGATGATGCTAAAGATAATCAAGGCGGGTTACTATTGGCCCACACTCTTTGCCGATGCCTTCTCCGTTTGTCGAAGGTGCGAGCAATGCCAAAGATTCACCGGCCGAAGCAGAAATGCTTCGATGCCACTCCGACCGATACAAGTGGAAGCCCCCTTTTAGTAATGGGGACTAGATTTCGTAGGGGCCATATCACCAAACTCCTCCGCTGGGCACAAATTCATTCTAGACTGTGAAAGATTACTTCACCAGGTGGGCCGAGGCAGTCCCCACAAAACATGCCGATCAAGATACCGTCGTCACCTTCCTGGAAGGATTGATTACCCGCTTCGGTATCCCCAAAGCAATTATTACAGATAACGGTCCTGGTTTCACAGGTGCAAAGATCAACGAGTTCCTATACAAGTATGGGATATATCACAAGGTGTCTTCCAACTATTACCCCCAGGGCAATGGATTGGCAGAATCCACCAACAAAACCCTGTTGAGGATACTGAGAAAGTTGATTGATCAAAACAAAAGAACTTGGCACCTCCTTCTGGATCGGGCCTTGTGGGCCGATCGGGTTTCTGTCAAAAGGTCGATCAAGACTTCGCCTTATGCTCTGGTCTACGGCAAGGAGGCCATCCTGCCCACTCACATTGAGATCCCCGCATTACAGTTGCTAGAAGAAGATGAAGCTAACCCGATGGAGGAACGCCTGGTTCAACTACTACAACTAGAAGAGGAACGTGAAAAGGCCTACCAAAACTTCGCACGACATGTTGAGGTCACCCGAGAATGGTTCAAAAGGAAATCATCCGATCGCACATTCAAAGCAGGAGACCTGGTATGGAGGTGGGATTCATGGAAGGCCAAGCTCGGGAATCATGACAAAATGGATGCATTCTGGGACGGACCGTTTGAAATAGTAAAAGTGAACTCGGCCAATTCCTTCATCCTCAAAGATGCGAATGGCCAAGTTTTACCAATCTCCGTCAATGGTCTCCACCTGAAGACCTTCAATCGCTGAGGTATTTATATCGCTTCTAAAAAAAAAAAAAATCTTGCATGTATTTTTGTATATAGGGTTTCAGTTCTTTGTCTATACTCTGTTCAAAAGATCATGGAGAGCAAGCGCCTTCAACCGCAAAAGCTAGATTCCTGGCTTTGGCTTCACAAAGCATGATCGAAATCGCCTTCGGGGGGTTTCGGTCCGAAGTAGCCGACGAAGGGAAGTTCGCCGCGAAGCAGTTCATCCTCGTAGAACCGAACCACATGCAGATCAAGGACGTGGAAAATGCTTCGCTAAAGAAATGTGCCGAAGGCATTGTCCGAAGTAATTCTTGGCGAGGCCCTCCTCGATGAAATAGGTTTTGGTCAGCGAACCGAAGCAACAGCATGGCAAAGGGGAACTTCGGGCCCGAAATGAAGAAAATCAGCCCGAAGAAGAACTTCGCGATGAAGTATTTTCTTCGCCAACTCCATGTCATCGAACCTCGATTTCGAGGTGGGCACATTTAAGATATGCCTCGAGAAACATGTCGACAATAGCCTCAAAAGGGGGCCAAAGCAGATGAACTCAATACGAAAGAAACGACACTCATCCCAAGGCAGTTCGTTAACCGAAAAGTCATGCAAGGGTACCAGGTGGCAACGATTTGCATTCTCGATACAAAATCAAATCCCCGAATTGCATGGCCCCACGTACGACGCCGCCATATGGCCAATCAGATGCCACAATGATACTTTCGGGCCAGGCCCATGAAGTAATTATGGTGGTTGCCATAAATGCCGAAAGTTGCCCTCCGAAGCTATAAAATGCAGATGCCCGTTAAGAACAAACCATTTGCAAGTGTGAGAGTCGAGTCTGCATTCTGTCACCTCGAAGAGCTTCTGCATCAAAGGCTCCATTGTTCGCCATGATTATCCCATCCCTTGTTTTGAGGTACTAAACTTTTCTACCTCACAAGTTATTCTGCTGTGATCGTTCGCAATGGGAAAGAAGACCCCCACTCAGAAAGGAAAAGGGCCAGAGACGATGGTTCTAGAGAAGGCGAGAGCCACAAAAGAAAATAAACAGAGACCTAGAAGGGTCAATCCTCCCCCATGCCTAAGAAAACAAGTGATGGAAGGAAGGGAAGAGTCCGATGATGAGCCCAACATAGAACCACCTGTCGATAAGTGGGCAAAAATCAGAGACCCAGAGCTCTCAAGAACCGTGGCCGAGCTTCGGCATACCATCGACTTCATGCAAAGCAGGCTCTCGACGGAGAACAAGAGGGCCACGATGTATTATTCCCACATATACTGGTATCTAGTTCCTCCTACACATCACTGCCCCGAGCTCATATACGCCATCGCTCAGAACTACCAACCACAAACCAGATAGGTGTTGGATGCCTCGGGAAAAAGGTTGTTTTCCATTCTGAAGGAGGATGTGCAGGCAGCGTTCGCACCACAACAAAGGCCACCAAAAGGCTATACCATTTGCAATGTCAGCCTGAGCGAACAAACGGATAAGTTCACCTCTAATCCCTTCATTCTAAGCTTTTTGCATGAAAACCTCAAGAGCGGACTTCCTTCCGGCAAGCGACCCCAGATGCCCCTGCCCTTGGAGGCCTTCAAGAACACAGATATATTCTCCATCATCGCATGGGTGGGAGGCTTGTCAAGCGATACTTCGGTATACCCATGGCAGGTGTCGCTAGCCGAATGCATTTCTAGAGGAGAGTTCTATGCTCCCGACGCTTCGCGACCGAACACCAACCCAGTTTTCTTCGATTGGGCAGAATGGGTGGCCCAAAATCTGCATGTGCGGTTGTCATCCATGAAGGATGCTAGCAAGGAGCCGCACTTCTAGCCTTGTTCCTTCTTGGTTTGGCTCTTCTTCTTTCATGTACATAAAGCCCTTCACCATTGTGATGTTTCACCAGTCGACAAGGATGGGATCCCTTTACCTGTATATCAGTGGACCCATCTCTTGCTGAGGTCGGAGTCCTATTACCCTTTCAATCAGCAGTTTTTGGGACCTGCGATGCATGTTCTGACAAAGTCTAGCCCTCGGGTGCCTCTCTGCCTTAGAGATAAAGTGGTACTAGAGAAAAGGGGGGATGTGTTTCAATTGACACAAGGGCTTGTGATCCGCATTTTTGGCTTCACAGGGAAGCCCTTCCTGCTGCCCTTTTTCCCTTCGAAGTACCAATTTGCCCTAGAAGTTGCTCGAAAAAGTGACGCGACCGACGAAGCCTACGGCCATGGGCGAAAGTGGGCACACACCTGCGATTTCCCCTTCAAGATGGGAGTGATCAAAGTTTTTGCCTTGAAGCAGAACATATACCTGGAGGAGAAGCTCACCGATTTTGGTCTGCTTCAAATACCACAGAGGTGGCTCTACGACCCATTGGGGGTGATGAGAGATCATTTGAAAAGCAAAAACTTCCACGTCTGTCCTCGCCCCAAAATTCTGGAGCAGAGGAATAACCCCAATGGCACGGACCTGGAGTGGCACTTAGAGGAGATGAGGACGTTGCCTCCTTGGCATGACTTCTATCCTATGGAGGTCGAATTCGACCCAGACCAGTACCCATTCCCAACTCCCGACTCCACTTTCTGGAGAAAAGCGAAGGATGATTTAAAAGAGGAGTTGAAAGACTGGGACGAGGAGCAGTTAAGAGAATGGTGGATTATGAGAGTCCATCGCCGAAAGATGAATTCTTATGGGCTTCTAACAATGGACAGGGAATTCGCAATTGTGTATCAGACCAATATTGGGTCTTGGGAACCCTTGTCCTTCGTCGACTTTGTTCCACCGACCACCCCAAGTTTGGGCAAAAGCCCCGAAAGGACTGATAATGTCCCCAAGGAAAAAGCAGCCAAGGCCACACCAAAAGCTTTACTACAGAGTCCATCCGAGGATCTTGAGACAACAATAGAGGAATCAGAGCAACCCCTCAAGAGGAAGAAAAGAAAGGAGCGAGAACCTACACAGGCACCCCCAAACTTCCCAAAGCGATCACGTACAAGCATTTCGAGCGCCCATGCCGAAATATCAGTATCGGGCTTGGCCAAAGCAAACGACGAAGGAACTCCACCAAGTATCGAAACAATCCCAAACATAGATGTCATCAATGTGGAGGAACTCGTGGAAGCCATGGAAGCCGAGAGTACCGAAGCCCAGAAGGAACAAGAGCCAATCACCCAAGAGATCACCATGGCCGCTCTGCCAAGAGGGCACGCAGGTACGTTTTCTTCACCTTATGCTCTAGTTGCTCATAAGTCTACCCTGACCCTAGCCGAAAGCTCTCACCTGTCCACCCTGCCTCCACAAGGTCAGTCACCTTCTTACGCCGTGTCCCTAACTACTCCCCCCAAGTCTTCCAGCCAAGACAAACCTGTTGAAGTTACTTCACCTAGCCACACCGCCAATCCTCCAATCATCAACCAGGGTGAAGCTAATAGTCCAGTGCCGAACCCCGAGGCTCATTCCTCCATTGTACATAACGTGCTCCCACTCGCCGAAGCCCCCGTCACCCCTGTTGCCAAACCTTCGGGTGAGGCTATCCCCTTCAACTCCTTATATTTGTTTGATCCCTCGGTTGTAGACCCAACCGCATTTGACTCTGAGCTGTCCTCGATACGGGAATCCCCCTTGGCCAAA
Organism: Wollemia nobilis; assembly: GCA_028583015.1. NCBI lineage: Eukaryota > Viridiplantae > Streptophyta > Pinopsida > Araucariales > Araucariaceae > Wollemia > Wollemia nobilis. Next base: position 137,952 of record JAQPPZ010003054.1, on the reverse strand, counting down.
AAATCCTCCAAGCCCGACAAAACACAAAGAGAATGTTGAAAGAGGCAAGAAAGAAGAAAGGGCGCTCGCTCGCTCAAGTTGAGAGATGCACCGTCTTTGATTTTGAGACGGGAAATTTGCATAAAGTAAAGAAGATACCCAAAGTCCAGAAGCCCCTGGATGAAATGACTCCAATGGACTATGAATATCAGGATAAAGAAAAGGACTTGGAACATTTGAACGTGGACAAGGAGTCCGCCTCTATGCACATTGGAATCGAGACCTTCAAGGCGCATGCCAACATTGCCAACAAGCACAGGTTCAAAGCCAAGAATGCTAACATCAAGCTAGAGGAGGAGCTAGCAAGGGCTCACTCCAAATTGGCAGAGGCCGAGGAGTAATGCAAGCTGATGTAGAAAGCACACGCCCTAAAGCTACGGATAGCACAATCGGAGTGCACAGCTAAGAATCAAGCACAAAGGCAGGCCAAAAATGATTTGAGGGCCAAGGAGCTTGAAAGTAAGATCTTGCAAGCTCAGATACAACTGCACGAGAAGGAAATCCTAGGGCTATTTGACAGAAGCAAAATCAAGGAGATTCACTCACATCTGCTCAGGAGTTTCAGGTCTCGGGCTGTTAGTGCCCTTTCAGTTTTAGTTTACACCATAGAAGCCCAGATTGTCGTCGCCGAAGGAGGGCCAATCATCGAAGAGGTCATCCAGAATGTCAGAGCCTGACTCAAGCTGGCCCTCAAGGTCCAAGATGCAAGGAATAAAATTTTTTAGCTCACAGCGATGAGTCAGATAGCGAGGGATTGGTCAACCGCCCAGGCCATAATTCGTGCATTTTTCTCCATAGCCAAGAAATCTCAAAAGGCAAAAATCCTACTGGATGCATTTGAAAGCAAGAGGCACGCATCAATGGGCTACTTCGAAGACCTCTTCTCCTTAGGCATCCCGAGCTTCACGGATAATTATGGGAAGCCCTTAGCCAAGGAAGAAATCATGCCAAAGTGGCAGTAGTTTGAAGGCAACGTTTTAGAGATAGACGAGTGGGTCGAACCAATAATAGAGAAGCAGGTTGTTGATTACATATTACTGTAGAATCACCGCTTCCCTAAAAAATCTGCATACCAGGTCCCAGCATGCATAAATCAGGTAGATCAATAGGTTTCACACTTTGGTCAAGTCCCTGGAAGATCAGGAGCTATTCATAAAAAGCGTCTAGTCTTAGGTTCACCGAACCTTGAAAGTGTTGGCAATTTTGGGTACCTTGGGTACATTGCCTTTGCTCAAGTGTAGTTGTTGTCATTGATGTCAAGGAGTTCTTGGAGCAATTTGTTTTTATGTCTAAGTATGTGTTTTGATGAAGGTTTCAGCTGGTCAGTAAGTCTCCAAGAAAATCAGAGTAGCCCAGTTGCAAAAGATCCAGAAAAAGATAAGTTAGAAAAAGTTTGCAGGTGGCTGGAAAAACTGTCGCGATTTCGCGACATGTTTTAGGAGAGAGAAAGTTTGGGCAAAACTGTCACGATTTCGCGACATGCTGGAAGGCAGAGGCATAGCGGGCAAAACTGTCACGATTTCGTGACATGCTGGAAGGCAGAGGCAAAGCGGGAAAAACTATCACGATTTCGTGACATGTCGCATTTTCGCGACTCGAGAAGCGCAGGAAGGCAGAGAAAGAAAAGTGTCACGATTTCGCGACACATTGCCAGGAAAGTTGTTCGGACGAGCAAGTGTCACGATTTCGCGACATGTTGCAGGAGAGAGAGTCCGAAAGGAAAAGTGTCACGATTTCACGACATGTTGAAGAAGAGGAAGTCTGCAGTGTTAACTGTCACGATTTCGCGACAAGTTTGAAGAGAGAGAAAGTGATTCAGGAACTGTCACGATTTCGCGACATGCTGCAAAAGACAAAGTGAGGACTGTTGCGATTTCGTGACAGGATGCAAAGTTCCAGTTGAGGACTGTCACGATTTTGCGACATGCTGAAAAGCTCGAAGTGAGAACTATCGCGATTTCGTGACTTGCAGCAAAGAGAAGAGCCTGAAAGGAGAAGCGTCACGATTTCGCGACAGGCAGTGGAGAAAGCGTACGAAAGCCAAAAGTGTCACGATTTCATGACAGGTGTGGAGAAAGCGTTCGAATGCTAGAAGCTTCACAATTTCATGATAGGTTGAGTTGGTAGCTTGCAGTTGTAGAAAGTGTCACGATTTCGCGACAGAAAGTGAGATGACATCAACAAAATTCATAAGTGTCACGATTTCATGACAGAAGCTGAGAGGAAGGCCATGAAGACTAAAGTGTCACGATTTCATGACAGAAGTGTGATGACATCAGCAACAGGCAAAGGTGTCACGATTTCATGATAGAAGCTGAGAGGAAGGGCATGAAGACAGAAGGGTCACGATTTCGCGACAGAAGAGAAGATGACGTTCAGCAAAGACAGGAAGTGTCACGATTTCGTGACATAAGCGGTAAGGAGGTCGACAAAGGCAGTAGTGTCACGATTTCGTGACAGCAAGCATAGAAGGTGTACGACAGGCAAAGATGTCACGATATCGCGACATGTTGTAGTTTCATGCTAGAAGCTACAGGGAGGCAATGAAGTCGACAGAGTTAAATCTGGGCCGACGCAACGCAGGGTTTTGTAGCCGACGTGATTGAAGGGTAAACAATCGACTAAGATCAAGGTTCTAATCTTGAGATTGCGAGTATAAAAGGAGGGTTGTTTGAGGAGTTTGGCATCGATCGAAGTGTGCGTTCGAAGTGCGATCTACGCAATTATAGTGCGAGGGAGAAGTTCGATCATCGAGAAGCAGAGTGTGCAAAGTTTGTGCTACTGTGGTTGCGCAAAGTGTGCGAAGACTGTACTATGGTGGATGCGCAAAGGAGCAGAAGCTGTTGGTGTTACGACATTCAGAGACAGCATGCAGAAGTGAGAAGTTCGATAGCCGAAGTGTTGTATGCTGCTGTGTTGCATAGTCTATGCAAAAGTTGGTTTCGTCTAAATACAGCTGTGATAGAATAGTGAAGACTTGGGGATAGCATTGAGCAAGCATTTGAAAGCTTGTGAACCATTTTTCTTTAACCAGTTTTGAGGACCAGATTGAGGATTGAGGCAGAAAGAGGACATTTGTGCTAGACCGAAGGACTACGTTTAGTGCAAATTCGAGGACCAGCTTTGCGGTGACAGAGTTGAGGACAGAGATCTCCAGCCAGAGCAGGGAAGACAGGTGTCTTCTATGGAAAGAGTTCCACTTGCTAAGGGCATAGGAGATAGAGGTCTTCTAGAGGGTCACCAGCCAAAGCAGAATTAGGGGAAGGTGTCTCCTTTGAGCTGAGGCTCATAAACTTTGTAATCGGGAAGGATTCCCAGAGGACTTTGATACAACTTTTAGAAGAAAAGTTTTATCCGTGGAGTAGCCCACCTTGGGTGAACCACGTAAATTGTTGTGTCACTTTGTGGATTATATTTTGTGCATTATTTTACTACTGTTATTGCTGCTATCTTTATTCTGCATGTTATTGATTTGAAAGCTACTTTGATAGATAAAGTTAAAAGTGGTCTTATACTGTTCACCCCCCCTCTCAGTATAAGCTTGTGTTCTTCAATTGGTATCAGAGCTGGTTCCTTCAAAAAGTTTAACAGCTTGAAGGAAAAGCTTGCAAAAGAACACAATGGATTATTCAAGTGGCAATGCAGCACCTGTTCTTGATGGATCAGATTTCGGTCTGTGGAGTGCAAGAATGAAAGTCTATCTTATGGCACTTGGTAATGAGGTATGGGAAGTTATTGAAGATGGGTACACCATTCCTGCAAATGGTCCTTATACTAAAGAAGACAGGCTCCTACATCACAGCAACTCAAAAGCCATGAATGCAATCCTGAAGGGTTTACAGAAGGCTGATCTTACCAAAGTTATTCACTGCAAGACAGCTAGTGAAATGTGGAAACAATTGCAAGTTGTTCATACAGGTGATGCAAATGTCCGAAAGGCCAAGTTGAGACACTTCAAAGGTATGTTTGAACAGCTCAAGATGAATGATGATGAAAATATTAGTGACTACATGCTCCGTATGGATGAAGTTGTTAATTCTATGAAAGACTTAGGTCTTGAACTTGCTGAAAATGATGTGTGTGATAAGATTTTAAGATCTCTTCCTAATAGATTTAGTGAAAATATTTCTGCTATTGAGGAAGCTAAAGATTTAGATAAGTTGAAAAAGGATGAGCTCCATAGTATTCTTGCAGCATTTGAGCTGAGAACTCAAGTGAAAATTGATGTAAAGAAAGAGGCAGCTTTCAAAGCTACCAAGAAATCAAAAGGCAAACAGATTCAAGAGAGTGATGAGTCTTCTAGTGAGGAAGAGGCATATTACAGCAAGAAAGGCAAGTTCTCTAGAAAGCACAAAAGCAAGAAAAATATAAGATGTTTCAACTGTGGAAAATTTGGTCATTATGCTACTGACTGTACTGTTTCCAAGAATGAAAGTGATGAAGATATACAGGATGTTAAGAGCAAGGATTCTGAAAAGCACAGGTATTACAAAAAGAACAAAGATGAGCACAACAATCAAGGAAAGAGGTATTCACACAAGAACAAGAAGAGCTTCTATCTGGACAAAGCAAGTAAGTGTTCTAGCAGTGATAGTGAAAGTTCTTCTAGTGATGATGAAAATGAGATGTTGTTCATTTCAGAAAAGGAGGAAGAACCGAAACATAAATTCATTGTCATGAAATGTTTTAGATGTGGAAATTTTGGGCACCTTGAGGATGATTGCACAAATAATGATTTGGTTGCTAGTATGTATGAGGATGCTTCAAAAAATGATAAGGAAAATGCATGTATGGTTTTTGAAAGGGGTAGCACCTCTAGTGATAAGAAATCTGAAAAAGGCCTTGATAATTCAAAGTGCAATCAAATAGAGGATCTTGAATGTGAACTCAATAATGCTCTTAGTGTTTTGAAAAAGGAAAGAAAGAAGAATGATAGACTCAAGATTAAGTTAGATGAATGTTGTATGGAGAGAGACGATCTTATAGAAAGTCTTGACTTCTCTATAGCTAAAACACAGGAACTCAAGGATGAGTTAGAGTCTAAGATTCTTGAGTATAATGAGTTAGAGCAGAAAATGGCTTCTTTGAAAGAAGAAAATAAAGAATACAAGGATAAGCTCTACAGATTTCAGGATAGCTCCAAGAAGGTTAAGTCTCTCATCAAAAGTCAAAGAAATCCAATAGATAAAACAGGTCTCGATTTTGTTGAGCCGCACAAGAAACAGGTTGGGGAATCTAGCAAGAGATTTCAAAAGGAAGAAAGTTCTGATGAAGAAAGTACTTCAGATCATGAGTCCGTGAGTGATGAATGCACAGAAACAGAAAACAGATTTCTGAATGTGAAACAAAAGTTTTCGGGACCCAAGAGATCGATTAAAAGAATATTTCACGGCAGATGTTTTGCGTGTTACAGGTTTGGACACATGGCTGCACATTGCATGTCTCAAATGAAGAAGGTTAACAACAATTTCAGAAGTTTTAATCTCTTTCAAGGATATTGCTACTCTTGTAATCAGTTCGGGCATAAGGCAATGTTCTGCAAAACAAATAACAGGAACACGGTTACTCATAACAGACGGATTCAAAAAGGAGGTATGCCAAACAGAAATAACTTTGTTACCTGTTATAAGTGCAACAATGCAGGCCACACAACTAGACAGTGTAGAGCTGATCTTCCAAGGTACAAGAACAGAAAAAGTGATATGAACAGGTCTAAGGATCAAGGTTTGGATAAGAACAGGGATGATAAAAGAAACAGGAACAACAATATGAACAGGTCTAAGGATCAAGGTTTGGATAAGAAAAGGGATGATAAAAGAAACAAGAACAGTAGTATGAACAGGTCCGAGGATCAGAACAGTGACAGAAAAAATACAGACAAAGAATTCAAGAGAAGGCATGGCAAAGAAATTGTAGACACTGATGATGATGAGTGTCTAATGGGAGTTTCACTCCCAACCCTGTTTTAAATCACCTCATCAGGAGGTGGGGGAGGGACTAAGCTAAGAGGCTCATTCTTAGTCCCAAGCCCCAAAGGTGACCCTTTGCCATTGATGACAAAGGGGGAGAGATATGAGTAAGGGGGAGAGCTTCATAGTGAAGAAGAGAGCTTCAAGTCAGGGGGAGCAAAACTTCAAAGGTAGATTCACAGTTGGTTTCAGTTTTGGCTCTTGAAGATGTGTTTTTAGTAAAGGTTTGCCATCAATGACAAAGGGGGAGATTGTTGGCAATTTTGGGTACCTTGGGTACATTGCCTTTGCTCAAGTGTAGTTGTTGTCATTGATGTCAAGGAGTTCTTGGAGCAATTTGTTTTTATGTCTAAGTATGTGTTTTGATGAAGGTTTCAATTGGTCAGTAAGTCTCCAAGAAAATCAGAGTAGCCCAGTTGCAAAAGATCCAGAAAAAGATAAGTTAGAAAAAGTTTGCAGGCGGCTGGAAAAACTGTCGCGATTTCGCGACATGTTTTAGGAGAGAGAAAGTTCGGGCAAAACTGTCATGATTTCGTGACATGCTGGAAGGCAGAGGCATAGCGGGAAAAACTGTCACGATTTCGTGACATGCTGGAAGGCAGAGGCAAAGCGGGCAAAACTATCATGATTTCGCGACATGTCGCATTTTCGCGACTCGGGAAGCGCAGGAAGGCAGAGAAAGAAAAGTGTCACGATTTCGCGACACATTGCCAGGAAAGTTGTTCGGACGAGCAAGTGTCACGATTTCGTGACATGTTGCAGGAGAGAGAGTCCGAAAGGAAAAGTGTCACGATTTCGTGACATGTTGAAGAAGAGGAAGTCTACAGTGTTAACTGTCATGATTTCGTGACAAGTTTGAAGAGAGAGAAAGTGATTCAGGAACTGTCATGATTTCGTGACATGCTGCAAAAGACAAAGTGAGGACTGTTGTGATTTCGTGACAGGATGCAAAGTTCCAGTTGAGGACTGTCATGATTTTGTGACATGCTAAAAAGCTCGAAGTGAGAACTGTCATGATTTCGCGACTTGCAGCAAAGAGAAGAGCCTAAAAGGAGAAGCATCGTGATTTCGCGACAGGCAGTGGTGAAAGCGTACAGAAGCAAGAAGTGTCATGATTTCATGACAGGTAGTGGAGAAAGCATTCGAATGGAAGTGTCACGATTTTGTGACAGGTTGAGTTGGCAGCTTGCAGTTGCAGAAAGTGTCACGATTTCATGACAGAAGTGAGATGACGTCAGCAAAATTCATAAGTGTCACGATTTCACGACAGAAGCTGAGAGGAAGGCCATGAAGACTAAAGTGTCACGATTTCATGACAGAAGTGTGATGACATCAGCAAGAGGCAAAGGTGTCACGATTTCACGACAGAAGCTGAGAGGAAGGGCATGAAGATAGAAGGGTCACGATTTCACGACAGAAGAGAAGATGACGTCAGCAAAGACAGGAAGTGTCACGATTTCGCGACATAAGCGGTAAGGAGGTCGACAAAGGCAGTAGTGTCACGATTTCGCGACAACAAGCATAGAAGGTGTATGACAGGCAAAGATGTCGTGATATCGCGACATGTTGTAGTTTCACGCCAAAAGCTACAGGGAGGCAATGAAGTCGACAGAGTTAAATCTGGGCCGACGTAGCGTAGGGTTTTGCAACCGACGTGATTGAAGGGTAAACAACCGACTAAGATCAAGGTTCTAATCTTGAGATTGCAAGTATAAAAGGAGGGCTGTTTGATTTGTTTTGGCATCGATCGAAGTGTGCGTTCGAAGTGCGATCTGCGCAATTATAGTGCGGGGGAGAAGTTCGATCATCGAGAAGCAGAGTGTGCAAAGTCTGTGCTGTTGTGGTTGCACAAAGTGTGCGAAGACTGTACTGCGGTGGATGCGCAAAGGAGCAGAAGTTGTTGGTGTTGTGACATTCGAAGACAGCGTGCAGAAGTGAGAAGTTCGATAGCCGAAGTGTTGTGTGCTGCTATGTTGCGCAGTCTGTGCGAAAGTTGGTTTCGTCTAATACAGCTATGACAGAATAGTGAAGACTTGGGGATAGCATTGAGCAAGCATTTGAAAGCTTGTGAACCATTTTTCTTTAACCAATTTTGAGGACGTTGAGGATGATTGAGGCAGAAAGAGGACATTTGTGCTAGACCGAAGGACTGCGTTTAGTGCAAATTCGAGGACCAGTTTTGCGGTGACAGAGTTGAGGACAGAGATCTCCAGCCGGAGCAGGGAAGACAGGTGTCTTCTGTGGAAAGAGTTCCACTTGCTAAGGGCATAGGAGATAGAGGTCTTCTAGAGGGTCACCAGCCAAAGCAGAATTAGGGGAAGGTGTCTCCTTTGAGCTGAGGCTCATAAACATTGTAATCGGGAAGGATTCCCAGAGGACTTTGATACAACTTTTAGAAGAAAAGTTTTATCCGTGGAGTAGCCCACCTTGGGTGAACCACGTAAATTGTTGTGTCACTTTGTGGATTATATTTTGTGCATTATTTTACTATTGTTATTGCTGCTATCTTTATTCTGCATGTTATTGATTTGAAAGTTGCTTTGATAGATAAAGTTAAAAGTGGTCTTATACTGTTCACCCCCCCTCTCAGTATAAGCTTGTGTTCTTTAGAAAGATATTTGCGTCCGCCTGGCCCCACTACCAACGACTGAAGACATAGCAGAAGCAATGGCGACATGAGGAGAAGAAGCATTAGCGAAAGAAGAGGAGAGGGAAGAAGAAGAGGAAGGACAAGCTATGGAAGCGCCCCTAAAAAAGGAACAAGGAGAAGGGTCTGGAGGAACTTTGGCCCGATGGATAAAAACTGAGCGTTCTACCATCGAGACGAGCTCGTTGCCCCGTGAGCCGCCAAGAATGTTGACAATATTGTCACATTCCACCAAGGGGCAAAAAAATTAAACCTTTGTGTGATATTTGTTTTGTTGAAAAATTTCTTTTGTTTATAAGTTATAGCAATTTTGGTTTTCCCTATCGCCCCCTGGTGGACAAAATGAAAAGAAAAGAGCTTTGGGCCCGAAGCGCTTCAAATCATCACTTCGGGCGAGAACTTTGCCAAAAAGGGTATGAGGGAAACACTTTGCACCCGAAGCATTCCCAGTGGCTACTTCGGGTGAAGAGTCTTGCGAAGTGGCATCCAAGCAACTTCGTCGAAGAAGAAAAGATAGCCCAAATCAGCTAAGGCAAAGAAATTACTTCGGGCCCGAAGTATTTCTAAAAACCACTTCGCCCAGTTTTCACCTGAAGCAGTAGAGGTTGAGAAAGTGCTTCGGCCAAAACTCCCTCGAACCGTCGTTTCAAAAGAAGATTGGCCCGAAGCATTTTTCCCGACCCATCAGTGAAGCAGTTTCACCAGCGAAGCAGCAAAGGATAGAGAGAGATCGACTTTGGCACTCCACGGCCCAGAAGTAGTTTTGCGAAGCAGAAATCAATGAGGCGCTTCCCAGGAACGCTTCCCAAGTTGGGCATTTTCTTGAGGCAGTCAAAGAGCCTCATAAATGCGTATTTTCTTGCCCGATAAGCCCGCTGCTCATTTTTGGCAATTGGATGCAAAGTATCAGCCTGAGAAGAAGAGCTCAACAAGCATGGCCGCCACTCGAGCATCGCACCTGCAATCCAAGGACACCCAGGTGGCTCATTTAATGTGTCTTTCCTCGGATGACTCAGTCACACTTACCAGTTTTGGTAGCCAATTTGAGGGATCATCCGCAGCATCAACGAGGAGCCGATTTCTCAGGGCCCGAGGGTATACTCCGTCATTTTTGTAATAATGATCCAGAGGACTGGGTCCTCTATAAAAACCTAGGCTTTGCAATGTAAAAGGGGGGGAATTTTCTCGCTAGAAAGCTCGTCGTAACTTGATGTCTTGCGTCTAATACTAAAGATTTTTGTACTCCATTTCTCTCTTTTATGCTGCTTTCAGTGCTTAATTCTTTTGTCTATCTGCACTCGTATATTGAGACTCTGAATCCTGAATCTGGTGTGCGATTTGGGACTGTACCCTAAAATTTTTCCTGAAGGATACATAGGGGAGGAAAAACATCGTATAAGCTTTCTTTTATGCTGCATGGTGGGTCATGGTTTTTGTTATTCCCTTGTCTTAATTGCTGTTACTCTGAACCCTGAATTCCAGTGAGAGAGGAAGGAGAACCCTGTGAACTTGTCCAGAGGATACATAGGAAAACGAGTATCGCATTTATTTCATCTATTCTTGGTGTTCTTTGCTGCTATTCGAGTTATTAGTGAGTGATCGTGCTTCCTGTTCTCTCCCACCTCAAATCATCATCTCCTAAACCTTACTCTTTTTATTTCTTTCTCTAACCCTTACCTCTTTTTATTTCTTTTCCTAACCCTTACTCTATTTATTTCTTTCCTGCACTCTTGTCTTAAACCCCAAAAGTAGATTAGTATAGGAGCCGACATTTCTCTGGAGATCGACACGAGGGGCATATCTTCCTCTCGGCATTTCAATGTTGGTCGCAGGTCCAGGGCATGCAAACCCACCGAAAGTCCTTTCCTGTGTGGATTTGATGACCAACAATTACATATATTAAACATTTTTTATCTAAAACATTATTTTCTAGTTAAATGTGACATTAAAATATCTACTAAGTCATTTAGAATCATTTTGAATTTGCCTTGGCGAGCAACATTTCACACTCTAGGATGTGATCTAAGTACGTTCTAATCTACTCCACTTCATCCTAAATTTGGTCCCAAAGGAACTTGATTACATCAATGGTAGAGACTTGACTTTTCAACATCTCAATATCCTCTAGGATCTTTTACATTTGTTTCAATGCAAATATTTCTTCATTCTTCTTTCTTATAAGTTGCTTTTTATTTCTTTGCATCTAATTGACTTGTTAGGCTTTTGCTTTTGATCAACTTGTTGCAATGATTTATTTTCTTGTTCAAATTATTTTAACTCATTGATATTGTGTTGAAATTGTTACTTGATGTCCTCCTCTTTCTTTAAGTCTTATCAATATTTTTTAGCTAGGCAATTTGGCCTTCTTTGCTCCTAGTTTCTACTTTATTTGCCTCCAGTGCCATAACCAACTGTTTATTGTGTTGTTTGTACCCATGCAATTCCTAGATAACTTTTAAATATTTCATTAACATGGTAAGGCTAGCTTTCTTTTTGAATTGGGTCATAGTCTTGTTTAAGATCTAGCTCTCTTTTGCATAAATTCTCTGCAAAACCAAAACCAAGGGAAAGATGATATTCTTTAAAACTTATGTATTTGTGCTCTCAAACTTTTGTAGAGCTTATTATAGACACCATAACCTAACCACTTGTCATCCATCCTAATTTTCCCATCATTTTCATCCATTATTCATGTATATTTATGTATATTTATTTTATATATTTAAATATTAATATTTTATATATATTTAATAAATATATTTATATAAGTGAATTAATCCTAGCCATCCTATTTCACTTAATCCTATCCATCCAACCATGTCAATTCATTCCACACCCTAGATTTAATATCCACCCTCTGATATGCTTTTATCTCAACCACATGATTAGTGTCGTTGAAACCCTAGCATGTCCTACGTTGTATTATTAATAGGAGCCATTTTGATGGCTCAACCCCTGGAAATGTTCCTTGGAAATCCTTGAGTCCTTGGCTACCTAAGTTCCATTATTGTACCTGAGTGATCTCACCTTCCATCCTTGCTTGCCATATTATTCACATCCATTGCCGCCCCTCTCGCCTAGCTAGATTTGCTTCTACAAACTTCCCTCTCAGCCATCGAACACCCTTGGGCACTTTCTATCACTGCCAAGCACCTCTGGGTTCTTCCCCTCTACCACCAAGCACCTCTGGACACCCTCCACCATTCTAGAGTGCCCACAAGCATTTTTTGCAGTCGCCAAGCACCTGCGGGTGTTTTACACCAAAGTTTTGAAGTCCCCCTAGCCTCCAGGTGATGCTAGGGCATCGCCACACCAATCCACTATAACAAATTTCATCAAATCAGAGAACGAAAGACAAGAAAGGTAAATATTTTTATTGTTATTTAATTTTATGCACTTTCAATTTTGTTCATGCTATTTACATCATATTGTAACATCCAAAAAGGCTTACACCTAATATTGAAATTGCTGAAAAACGATGCAAATAGGCATACACAAAATTGACAAGAATGAAAAGAACAAAATTCAAAGATCTTTTATTAATTTCAAATTGATTCAAGTTACAAATCGGTCCCTCTTAGGGATACCCATTTGATACAACAATTACAATAGTTTGAAATCCCTCTCAAGGGTAGGTGCATTCCAAATGCCTTTTAAAATGACATGAACTGCTCCAAGGTGTCGATGACCTTCTTCTCCATGATTAGAGGTATTTTTTGACTTGCATGTCAAAACCCTGTTGATCCTGCGTGTAATAAACAACAAGAAGCATCAGTAATAAAGGATACCTCTCTTGATGAGGCTTTTTGAGAAAATTGCATGAAAAGATGACATTACTAGCATATAATCAAGAAAGTGCAAGAAAGCTAGTAAACCTATGCAAAACATGAAAAGATGCCATGAAACATATAAAGGAAAAGCATATGAACCTATCTAATGGTCTAATTATGAATTTGAAAGCATGGAAGCATGAAAAAGATTCATTAGTATCCTAGTTACAACATTGAAAGTAAGACAACTAAACAAGCTAATTCTACCGGTCATAAGTCTCTAAAAATGCAATAAAATCTAAATTATGCTTAGTCTACTACCATTAAAAAATCCTACGATGAGAAAGCAAGGAAATCAGTAATAATACCCTGACTGCGGCTCTGTGGCGTGGTGAGCACTATTAGTCATGGTTGACAGCCATGGTGAGGCTTGAAGTGTGCTTGTCCTCCAATTCAAGGGCTAAATCTTTGAATCCTCTTACCAAATTGATGGTCAAGGGTCGCCTCTGTGTCATTTGATAGATTTGGTGGTTGAATTGCTTTGATTGCACGTGAAATGGGTGTAATTGAGTTTCTTGGATCTTCTAACCTCCTAGGACCTCCATGGCTAGAATTGTCATTTCAATCTCTCAATTGGGGGTAAGAAAGCAATATCACAATGCAATTAGGTGAGTGTTGAATTCGATAGAGCTTCGTTGCATTCAAATGAAAGCTTCTCCAAAATTTTCCCCAATTTGGAGGGGGGGTCTTATAGCACCTTAGAGGGCTATGTCCTAGCTTCATGGAGAAGCCAATATCAAGATTGGACAACTAGAGTAGTTGGAAGGAAGCTTCTCGATCATTCCACCCCCAAACTGCTTAGATATGTAACCAATTGGTCGTTGGAACCAACTTTGAATCGGTCAAAGGCCAACTAATTTTTTATTCTACCTACGACTCTGAGGTGCGATCAACACTGCTAACCGCGGGTGTCAACCACGGTTAACACTGATTAGGCCAAACTTCCTAATTGAGTGGTTAGAACCACTACTATACCTTGGAATCTGTCTAAGGTCTTCCATATGGTCTTCTAGCATGTCCCATATGAGTAGTCGCCTCGACATGATGCGTTTTAGGTGTCTACATATGCCCCTTTTGAGATGCATTGTGAGATTGAACAACGTTGAGCAAAAATAGACCTCCTAAAATAATGTTGTAGGTTGCATGATGATCATTAGTCTGATCAACATTAGATGCCCAGGTCCTGCAAAAGGACATGCATCCTAGAATCATTGCTTCCAATTGGATGGAAGGCTTAAATTGAAAGAGCTTGCACTCATCATCAGACATTTGGGTAGCGTCGGTGTTGGAATAGGAGTTCGAGCCTATATATCTGAAAGGAAGAGAGCTACAAATTAAACTGTCATATTTGCTTTTTGCCCTAGCAGATGGGTAAGCTTATGATAGTCTTTGGCAATGATTCATAAGACAAACACAATTTTGACAAGATCAAGGGATCTTTTGTTGACTTTGATTATGATTATGACATTATGACTACCCCCTCAAGCAATGATTCGATGAGTGTAATGACAATTAAATGAAGCGACGAGTCACTTGACCACTATGAATGACTTGAACAAATTAAGATTTAGCATTTGATACTTGATTAGGCCTAATCAGCTATGATTGCAACTGTTAATAGTAATTGCATATTTCTATCCCATGGAGCAGTCCAACCATGAAGGCCTTCTTAAGGAATCAAAATAATAAAAATTCCAATTAGGCTTATGTTGAATCATATTATCGATGATCTGCTGAAAGAATCATAGAAGAATTGACATGAATATCTTGTTCCCATGGAGCAGTTCGATCGTCTAAGCCTTCTTAGGGATTGAAATGAAGCATAGCAATTCCATGATGATGAATTTGCCCTAAATGTCCTTATGGTAATTTACTCATCCTATCGAATTGCATGGAGCGCAAATCACTACAACCGCCAAGTGTATAGGGTAAATAACTAAATACGAGGTGCATTTGGATTTTGATTTTATCTGATTTTTTGTTATTTTGTGAATTTTTTTACAATTTTGGTCAGGTGGGTATTTTTAATTTAGCATTTTACAGCTCTCCATGGTGGTATTTTTGATCATTAATTGCATATTGCTAACCATGCTTGTCAACAGTAGCTAGAATTTTCAAATTTCTTAGCCACAACTGATACCCACGGTCGAAAAATCCTAATTCTATGCCCACGGGTGTCAGTCGCGATCAGGAGCAAAATAGGAAATATTTAAAAAATTTCCTAATCATTTTTTATGTCATTTTCAACTTGATAGCTTTGCAAACTTGAGTGCTCTAAGAGGTGAGTCAACAATTCTGACATGAAGTGCTATTGAAAACTCGACCTCACTACCACCTAGAACAATGGTAGCCCAACCTGGAGGAGCCAATGCGACTAAGGTAGAAGCACACAAAACCTTGACCATTTTTATTTTACCGGTTTTAAAATTAACCTCATTAAGTAATGGATTAAATGAATCTCATTAAACCACCGGTAATGAACCTCACCCTAGTTAGGTTTTAGCTTAAGTTAGCTTAAGGGGAGGAGTTTTAATTTTTTTTTTGTTTTATGGGGGTATAGGGATGAGGAATGACCCTGAAAAGGTCATCTTGCCTAGCCGTGGATGGCAGGCACGATCCCCAATTGGCAAATTGGGGGCCACGACTATCAGCCACAGCGAGATTCAAAATCCAACGATAAAAAATTTGACTGCCTCCTTGACCACGGGTCTAAGCTGCGGTTCAAAACTTTCGCAATTTTTTTCAATTTTTTTTATGTTATTGAGATTTAATTGATTTTTTTGAAATTTGAAGTGCATGTTTCCATTGTTTTTGGTTTTTTTGAAAAAAAATTAATTTTGTTTGACGTTTTCAAGCTTATTTTGTTTTTATGTTTATGGTTGATTTTTATTTATTTTACCTTATTATTCTACTTTCTATCAGACCCTGACTACGAGGGCGAGGGAGTCAGAGATCCTTTGCAACCTGCGTGGTGCCCTTTCTCAGGTGGATCAAGCATGGTTTGGGGCTATAGGATTTGGCTATGTCTTACGCCTCCCCACCATCAGGGCTGATAAGGCCTATATGACTATATTGGTCCGACGTTGGGATGCGCGGACCAACACCTTTCACCTATCAATAGGTGATATGACCATCACTTTGGAGGATGTCTACCGCATCTTTCGACTCCCACTGGATGGTGAGGCCATCACATCTTTGTCGACCATGGAGAAGGGTGTAATTTTTGATTAGATCTTTGGCCACCATAACACAGTAGCATAGCGACACTCAAACCACGAAGGGGTCCACATTGAGCATTGGCTCACATAGCGGGTTTTTACTGAGCGAGCAGTTGTCTTCATGCACCTGATTGTGCAGATTGTGTTGCCCGATACTTTTGGAGTGAGGTTCCTGTGGAACCTCCTAGCTAGGACTATGGAGGTTCTAATGAGTCCTACCGATCATACTTTGATCCTATCCTAGGGGAGTGCCCTACTAGCACAACTCTATAATGAATTGTACTAGATTACATAGAGGAGCAAATTTGGTATCGGTTGCAATCTACTACTTCAGATCTGGGGGTGGCAGCACATTAAGATCGAGCATCCCACTTGCCTACCACTAGATATTGGCACCATTGAGGAGAGGTGTCAGTGCTACACTGCATGCTGGCCTTGCGAGCAGGAGGGCTTCTGGAGCAGGTCGCATGTAGGAGATCTAGCTCACTACATTAGATGGTTTGTAGGGCTACATGCAGACCATATTGAGTGGCACCCATACCTAGACTGCCCTCCATGGATGAAAGCTTATGATCGACTACATCGAGTATGCAGAGACAGATGGCTCCTCAGATGCAATTCTAAGGTACGAGAGTTCTTTTACTTCTCTCGCATTACACAATAGTTTAGAATCAAGTAGGACATTCCATAGATGCCTACCATCTACCGTCGCCTCACTTTAGAGAGTGACTTGACCTGGCCC
Organism: Wollemia nobilis; assembly: GCA_028583015.1. Lineage (NCBI taxonomy): Eukaryota > Viridiplantae > Streptophyta > Pinopsida > Araucariales > Araucariaceae > Wollemia > Wollemia nobilis. The sequence continues at coordinate 121,507 of JAQPPZ010003054.1, read as the reverse complement.
AGGGTGACTCCATTGGGTGACGAGGATGATGACTTCCAGGATTCATGGCTGACAGATGCAGGGACCACTCCTATCTATGACATTTGGTGGACCCTCAGGGTATGGCGGGGCTTTGAGGGCCCCTTGGGTAGGGTGGTTTATGATGCTGCAGAGGGTGCATAGGACGCAAAGGTCGATCCTCATGGTTGTCGAGTCTGTCAAAGGACTGAGGGCAGATGGGGTGAGGGATCTATAGAGGATGCACCATTGGCTAAGGAGTAGGATGATGCTCTAGAGAAGGGTGAGGCACCACCTAACAATGAGGTTGGGTAGCTCAAGGCCCAGGTTGCTAGACTACAGACTTAGGTAGGCTCCCTGCAAACACAACTATTACATTGAGATACGACCATTGCCACCTTATAGGTAAAGGTTGGGGATCTCTAGTCTCAGCTCACAATAGGGCAGACTCAGTGGTGCGGCTACAAGGAGGAGAAGATTGTTCTATAGGCTAGGATCACTATAATAGATACAAAGATACATAAGGTTACAGGGCATCACATCCTTCTGTAGTCATAGATAGATGCTATGACAATACAAATTGTTGCACTCCAGGATGGGATGGCAGATCCCTCATCATCACAGGTTTCTCTAGCACCTCCAACATCTCTAGCAGCACCAGCAGTGCCAACAATGCAGGGATTAGTAGGGTTAGATCAGGGGGCGAAGATCAAGAGACTTTGGGCCCTAGTGCAGTAGCACATCGATGATGGAGCACAAAGTGTTGCCTACATCTCTACTCTAAGAGGAGAGATTGGACTACTCGAGAGCGAGGTTCTAAATATTCCCACAACTTCAGGGTCTTAGAGGACTCACACTTGAGAGACAGGCTAGTCTTCAGCTAGCTCTAGTCGTAGATCTCACAGGTCAAATAGGACCTCTGGTGCCAACTCTAGGAGGACTCACAGGGATGGTGGAGGTGATGGCAGAGCCTCTCATACTGGGGGTACAGGCACTGCTACTTAGTATAGATATTACAGATTTTATTGTACCATTTTTGTGTGTAAGGTTGAGGACCTACACAGATGTAGCCTATGAGTATTTTTGACATATGTCGATGTACTGCTGATTATTTATTTTGATACACACACACACACACACCCCCCCACACACACCCCCCCCCCCCCCCCCCACACACACACACACATATATATATATGATATGACATTGAGACTCATTATATGTGCAATTTATGATTTTTATGTTTTATGAGATGCATATGGATACAATGTTTAGATGTGATACTTATTTTATGTTATATGATGTGATGTATGGATGACATGCATTAGATAGATGATGGATGTATGATTTGAAATGCAATGATATACATGTGTAGATGGACTACCTATGATGAATGTATATGAATGTAATGTTTTATGTTAAATGCATGTGTAATTTGCTATACTTGTATGCATTTAATTTATGCTGCTATGACATAATTTATGCTATGTATGTATTGCATTATTTTATGATGATATATGGAAATGAGCATGTATGCTTTAATCACTTAAAACATAATGTATGAATGCAAGATGAATTTTGACAATCTAATGGATGGCACCACAGAATGTGTGACAATCATGGACTGTAATTGCTATATCTTTTATGAATATTTGATAAATTGTTTACCCATATGTGAGATGCAATGATATATGGTTTTTATTCATAATATTTTGTAAATTAAAAGAAAATTAATAACATAGTCAGTGGTCATTTAAATATCATTGCTAACATTCATCTAGTATCTAACCTATATTATAAATAATTCTAATAAACAAACTCTCATAAAAGAAATTGATATTTGATGATTGCATGAAAATTGGTTGTTGCTATTTGGGAATTTTTGAGGTTTTCCATGAGACTCAAACACCTTAGTTGACTTATCAAAAGTTGTATACTAACCATACTAGACTTATGAAACATAAGGCTTTCGCTAGGATAGACCCTAACTATTCATTACCCATGTGTGTGCACATGAGTATATTATATAAGACATAAGCATACCCCAATGTCAGGTGGGATTCTTTCAGCCCATTGCTAATATAGGAGATCCTCAAATGTCTATCAAATCCTAGGTTTAGACTTTAGTTGGACTAGATCACTAGGCGATACAGAACACCTAAAGCTAGCTCTTCCACATTCAAACATTAGTCTGCACACAAGAAAAATGCTAATGTATCAGACATATCATCGTGTGTAAGGTATAGTAGTGTGACTAATTTCAGGGATTCAAGTTCACTCCCTTATTTTATTCAATTTTTTGGGATACTTGCTCATATAAAGTGATAAAAATCACTATTTATTTTTGTATTATAGTGATAAAAATCACTGTTTATTTTGTACTCATTTTTTTTTTATTTCGAGCAAGGGATTTGATACTGATTTAATTTCTAATAAAACTTGATCTTGATTTGATTTTACTTTGAAATTTCACTTTGGGATATTGCTCCTTCATTTGTAAGCAAGGGATTGATATGGGTAGGGAAAACTTGTCCTTTTGCCAATTGTCAGTATTTCTCGGACCGTCTGCATAAGGGGATAAGAAAGAATAAAATTTTCACCTTAGGATACCTGGTACTGCTTCGTGGTGTTCATATTTTCCTAGTTCTAATTAATATTTTTTAATTTGTTGATTAGTGATAGGATTTTGATATGCTAAGGGCTATCCAAACTAGACCTCATCCACAAAAGCAAAGCAAGCTTTCTTACCAACTCTTGAGAAGACCACTAGGTATGGTTGAATGACCAAAAAACCCTAATATATTCTTCATAGCAATAGGAAGGGTTGTTTTGAAAAACACAATTACTCACAAGGGTGAATGGATGATAATGATAATGCATAGATGCATGATTGAAACACAAACGTGGTGTCGTTTATCAGATTGTAAACACAATCTATCCTAATGCGAGTGCGATAGATGGATATGCCTAATGCAATGCAAAATAAAATGTGAGTGCAAAGTGGAATACAATGATGCAAATAAAATGTAATGTTTTAAGTAAAATGCAATTATGCAAATAAAATGCAAATGATGCAAATGTTTTGAATTTTAAAATTTTCAATTTTTTTAGATTTTATCGCTTTTCTAATTTTAATGGATTTTAATGTTAGTTTGACAAAAGGTCTTACAGATGCCTTTGGAGCTTTTACTGGGATGACCAAAGGGCTTACAGATGCCTTTGGAGCTTTTACTGGGATGACCAAAGGATTTACAGATGCCTTTGGAGCTTTTTACTGGGATGACCAAAGGGCTTACAGATGCCTTTGGAGCATTTTGATGGTTTTAGGTATAGAACGCTTTAAGATGAAGGATGTTGAGAGGTTCAGGCTCTTCAACCCCTTCCAACAATGTCAAGTGATATGTCCCAGGTCTAATCTTCTCAGGGATGATATAAGGACCTAACCAATTAGCCACAAATTTGTCTCACATTTTTGGTGACATATTTGAGTTCTATTGGTTCTCTTCCAGCACAAGGTCACTCTGTTGACAATTTTGTCACATTTCTCAAGGGGTAGAAAAGAAAAAAGTTTTGTATAGTGTTGTGTAAAGTTTTTGCTTTGTTATTTTTATTTTGAAAAGTTGCAGCAATTTTGGCTTTCGAAGCCACCCCTTTGTATAAGAAGTAGAAAGAGAAAGAGCTTCGCTACCGAACAAGCTAGAGAAAAGAGCTTTGCCCAAAAGGAAAATGAAACTGCTTCGCACCTGAAGTATTTCCAGTGCTACTTCGGGTGAAAATTTTATGAAGTAGTTTTGTCAAAGAAAGAGCTTCGCACCCGAAGTGCTTCCAGCATTACTTCGGGTAGGATTTCTTGCAAAGTAGTTTTGCCGAAGAAAGAGCTTCGCACCCGAAGCGCTTCTAGCATTGCTTCGGGTAGGATTTATTGTGAAGTAGTTTTGCTGAAGAAAAGTGCAAGAGGATCGATGAAAAGGGCTTCGGGCCTGAAGCATTTCAAAAAACTGCTATGAGCAGAAATCATCCGAAGCGGCATTCAAGAGAGCAACTTCGTCGAAGGAGAAAAGTCTAGGCCACGATTCAAACTTGACCAAGGTAAAAGGACTTCGGTCCTGAAGCATTTCCAACAACTACTTCGGCTAGAGGATCAGCGAAGCAGAACCCGAAGAAGCATTGAAGAATCCTTCGCCAGAAAATTATCAAAACATCTACTTCGGCCAACTTTTTCCCGAACCATTTCTACTTCGGTGGAAAACCTAGCGAAGCATTCACTTCGGCAAGTTTTCACCCGAAGCATTTTCGACTGAAGTTCTGGCAGGCAAGAGAAGTGAAACATATTGAAGGCAAAAATGTGTTTCGGCCAAAATCTCTCCAAACCACAATTTTGAGGAGGATCGTAGTGAAGTACTTCTCCAAGGCATTAGCGAAACAGTTTTGATAGAGAAGCAGCAAATATGAAGAAGACCATTTTGCGAAGGAAATATGCTTCAGCACAAACCATCCCCGAAGCAGTTTTGTGAAGCTTAGTTTTGCGAAGTATCATCCAAGGAAGAGTTTTCGCTTCGGCCCAAAACCATTGCGAAGCAAGACCTAGCGAAGCGCTTCGTGGGCACATGTTCCAAACTAGGTATCTTCTCGAGGCGATCAAGTGCCTCATAAATGCATTTTTTCGTGCCCAGCAAGCCCGCTGCTCATTTTTGGCAATCAGAAGCAAAGTATCAAGCCATTATGGAGAACCCGACGAGCATGGTGGCCACTCGAGCACTACACCCAAAGACCAAGGACATCCAGACGGCTCATCAATGCACATTTCCATGGTTGACCCGATCACAGTTGCCAGTTTTGATAACAGATTTGAAAGCTCAGTCGCGAGAGCCGAAGAAGGCCAAATGCTCAGAGCTCGAGGATGTACTCTTCTTTGCTATGTAATTATGATTCATAGGCCCGGGTCCTCTATAAAAACCCAGGCATTGTAATGGAAAAGTGGGGGGAACTATTTGCTAGAAAGCTATTGTAACTTGATGTCCTACGATTAATACTAAGAGACTTTGAGCTCAATTCTTCTCTTTTATGTTGCCTTCTATGCTTGATTCTTCTATCTCTCCTTGTTTGTATGTTGGATGCTGAACTCTGCGTTCGATGTGCGATCAGGGATAGTGTCCTGAAACTCGTTTTGAAGGATACATAGGAGTTGAAAACATCCTATTGACTTTCTTTTATGCTGCCTGCCTTGCTTGATTCTTTTGTCTCTCTTCATTTGTAGATTGAGATGCTGAACTCTACGTTCGGTGTGCGATCGGGGATAGTACCCTGAAACTCATTCGGGAGGATACATAGGAAGGTTGATACTACGTTTCTTTCATTTTACTCTTGGTGTTCCTTGCTGCTATTCAAGTTTTCTGTTCGCGATCGTGCTTCCTGTTCTCTCCCACTTGAAATAATTAATCTCTCCTCCCTTACCCTTTTTACTTTATTTCTCTAACCCTTATCCCTTTTATCTCTTTCCTACACTCTTGTCTTCAAAACACCCAAGTAGTTTAGCATAGGAGCCGGCCTTTCTCCGGATATTGGCATGAGGGGCATCTCTTCCCTTCGGCCTTTCAATGTTGGTCCAGGTCTAGGGTGCATACATTTACCCAAAACCCTTACCTAGGTGGATTTGATGACCAACAATTTTTGGCACGCCTGGTGGGACCTACTATGTATGTCTTAGTAAGATATATAACCAGTCAAGGCCCCATATTTTAAATCTCAATCCCATTTCACTGGGGCCACTAGTTCTAACCAGTTCTTGGTGTGACCCGGTCAGTCTCACCTAACTAGTGGTAGCGAGATCTAATGCTCTCATTATTGAAAGACTCTTAGCATCTGGCGATTCTATTTACCCAAGAATCTTTAAGTCGTAAAGACCAGTACCAAAAGTATGTGCCTTCATGCAAACGAGATGGAGAGTTAAGAATAGAGGAGAGGAAATTGAGTTCTTTGAGCTAGATATTGATGCCTTCAGGGAACAATCAAGGTTGATCACCCCCGAGTCACTATTACAAGGAACATCCTCTGTTGGCAGACAAAGCTCAACTTTTGATAGTACGACATATAGTTTTCATCCCAATCCTCCCAACTCTCCAAAGTGTCCTAGTCCCTCCATTCCTATTAGTTGTCCTATTGGCAATCAAGGGGGAGCTTCGAGAATTCCTACTTCTCAAAATCTAGGAGCAAGTATGGCATAGCAACAACAACAACAACAACAACAATAGCAAATGCAGTAGTCATAGCCGCCTAGGTTGTGCCCAGCATGGGATTCCTTGTCACCACTGAATCTAGCAGGGCAAGGACAAGTGTCGTCGGCTGCCATAAAGAAGATCCCGATGTTCGATGGAACTGGGAAAACCACTTTGGAGCATATCCAGGACATAATATCTCTGGTGGCGATCCATGACATTACAGAAGAATAAATTATGGTAAAACTTTTGGTTCTTTCCCTTAGAGGAAAACTCCTCTATTGGTATAGATCTCTACCACCCGATAGCATTACGGGATGGGACCAGTTAGCTGGGCAAATGATGGGAAACTTTAATGAGTCTTCTGATCCTACTTCTCTTCTACATCAGTTCATTTCGATCAAGAGACATCCGCAAGAAGATATTGTAGATTTCAATGTGAGGTTTGCTCAAACCTGGCAGAGAGTGCCAGTTGGCCTTCGGCCAACAGACGAAGCTGCAACGCTCTATTTCCTTCAGGCTTTCAATCCCGATATCAGTCTCATGGTAAGATATTCTAATGTTAATACTTTTCTCGAGTTGTATGAGTTAGCCAAGAGAGCAGAAATGGATTTGATAGCTATGGGCAAGCTTCCCCAAAGGATGTTGATGCCCATACTTCCTGAATTCTTACAATTCCAGTATGCAAGTGCAGCTGCTTTGCAAATCTCCACAACTCCTGCACTCTCGATTTCATCTTGGAATCCAAATCCTGTCGTGTCTCAAATCACCGCCCCATAGATTCATTTCCCTACATTTCCAACTCCATAGCCCACTATCTCTTCGACTTTTCCTGTGCTGCCAGCATCACCTCAACTCCCCGCCCTACCTCCAATACCGACGATGGCTTCCTTGCCACTCATTTCAAAAGCCGACGATATACAAACCAAAATTTTGTAGGAGATGTAGTCTCTGAACTCTACGATTCAGATGTTGTCTAACAACCTGACCATTGTAAAGAAGAAGCAAGCATAGCAGGAATTCCTATTGAGAAGACCTTATACTGCCTGCGCTTACCAAAGACCAAGCAGTCCAGCAAGGGAAGGCTTTGGCGAGAAATGCTGCAATTGATGAAGCTTCGAGCACTTTCGATTACGTCTATTGGTGCTCTACGTACAATGATTTGCATAAAGAAAATACCTGCACCCTGCACCAACACTATGTACAAACGCTGGCGAATAGTAGTCACAACGGTCAAGTGAACGTCATTAGGCATATGAGTCAGAACCTGGTAATTGGTGAGGAGGAGCCCGTTGCAGTACTTACCGGAGGAGGAAGGAAGGTGATAGAAGTGGATGCCACTCAGCTAGCTCCTGCAAAAGAGCAAGTTCAACCTGAGAAAGGACAATCATCTACTTTGGCCCCGAGTGAAGCTCTTTCGTCGGCACCAGTCAAAGAAAAGGCTCAAAAGGCCTTTGCCGAACTACCTCAGGAAGAAACTAAGGAGCAAGCTAAGGAAAAGCTCAAGTTTCCTTCCCTCACCAAGCGGCAAAGAGTTGAAGCTACAGAGCAATATCGTACCCGATACGAACCTAGAAAGGAACCCGAAGTGCTCAAATCTCTGGCATACAACATCATAGAGGAATTGAAGAAGATCCCAGCTAAGATCAGCTTGTACGATGCACTACAACTACCTAGACAGGTGGACTTGCTACAAGAATCATTGAAGACAATTAAAGCAAAAAAGGCAGCACCGCTTGCTCTTGTGTAGACCCTATCCACATCTATCACGGGGAAGAATAGACCACCTCCATTCTACCTAACCCTACAAATGGAAGGGTATATTGTACATAACTGCATGATTGACTCTGGGGCCGCTACAACAGTCATGCCAAGGGCAGTCTACGAATAAATAGGAATGGAGTATACGCGAAGTAGCCAGGTGTACTCCAATTGGATGGTACTCTAGTGAAGACCATGGGAGTGATCAAGGACATTCCTATCTGGCTATATAAGATGCCTCAGCTTACAATCATACAAGAGGTAGTTGTAGTCGAATTGGAGCCACATTTCAGTATGTGCTTGTCAAGGGAATTCATTGCTAAACTAGGCGGGAATTTATCTATGGATTACTCTCACCTAGAGCTTCCATTCAAAGGAAAGAAGGTGAAGATTTACAATGAAAAGCCTTCTTCCTTTCTTGTGCAGAAGATGTCCGAAGAAGAAAGTAGCGAACCAGTGAATGCACTAGTGGAGGAGATAGAGCAGGTGGACCTGATCGAAGAGTCTCTTGCGCAATTGAGCTATGAGGATGAGTTCTCATTGACAGACTTCAATGCCATGGTGGAGACCGAAATAGGGTGTTATGCGATCACCAAGACTAATAATCACTCCCAACCAGGGAATAGAACAAGTGCCCAGGAAGAACTATGGAAGTTTTTCTTCGATGACGCACGATGTAAAAACGACATTGGGGTAGGGATTCTTCTAGTTTCACCATCCGGTGAGCAAAAAGAGTATTGCTACCAGTTGACATGGAGATGCACTAACAATGCAGTGGAATACGAAGCGTTATGCCTAGGACTTGTTGGTCATCAAATCCGCATAGGAAAGGACTTTCGATGGGTTTGCGTGCCCTGGACCTGCGACCAACATTGAAAGGCCGAGGGGAAGAGATGCCCCTCGTGCCAATCTCTGGAGAAAGGTCGGCTCCTATACTAATCTACTTTTGGGGTTTAAGACAAGAGTGCAGGAAAGAAATAAACAGAGTAAGGGTTAGGAAAAGAAATAAAAAGGGGTAAGGGTTAGAAGATGATGATTTAAGGTGGGAGAGAACAGGAAGCACGATTACTCGCTAACAACTCGAATAGCAGCAAGAAATACCAAGAATAACATGAAAGAAATGAAATGCCGAACTTCCTATGTATCCTCTGGACGGGTTCGCAGGGTTCTCCTTTCTCTCTCGCTGGAATTCAGGGTTCAGAGTAACAACGATTGAGATAAGGGAATAACAAAAACCTCGATCCACCAGGCAACATAAAGGAAAGCGACAAGACATTTTTCCTCTCCTATGTATCCTTCAGGGCAAATTTTAGGGGTTCGGTCCCCGATCGCACACCGGATTCAGGATTCAGAGTCTCAGTACGCGAACGAGAAAAGACAAAAGAATTAAGCACAAAAGGCAACATAAAAGAGAGAAATAGAGCACAAAAGATCTTTAGTATTAAACGTAGGACATCAAGTTACAACAGCTTTCTAGCAGAAAGTTCCCCCCCCTTTTACATTGCAAAGCCTGGGTTTTTATAGAGGACCCGACCCTCTGAATCATTATTACAAAAACGACGGAGTACACCCTCGGGCCCTGAGAAATCGGCTCCTCGCTGCTGCTGCGGATGATCTTTCAAATCGATTGCCAAAACTGGCAACTGTGACTGGGTCAACCATGGAAATATTCATTTAATGCACCGCCCGAGTGTCCCTGGCTTCTGGATGCTGTGCTTGAGTGATCGTTACGCCCACCGGGTTTTACTTCGAGGACTGTTATGTCCCTTTCATTTGCCAAAATTGGTCAACGGACTTATCGGGCAAGAAAGGGGTATTTATAAGGGGCTTTCGATCACCTTGGGAAGCTGCCCACCTTGGAACATGGGCCCAAAAAGTGCTTCGCTACATATCCACCTCGCCAAAGCCTTGGGCCGAAGTAGATTCTCCTTGATTTGTTCTTCGCAAAGTAATGCTTCGCAGAAACTACTTCGGGGATGTCGAGTGCCGAGCGAATTCCATCTTTGAAATGGGGCCTTTTGTCCTTTGCTGGCGAAACTGCTTCGGCTGGAAAATGTTTCGGCCCGATTCTTTCTCAAAACTATGGTTCGGGGAATATCCTCCCGAAGCACTCTTCTATTTTCGACACATTGTCATTTTGCTTCGGGCACCACTGCTTCGGGTGAAAACTGGCCGAAGTAGGTGTCGGGAATACTTCGGGCCCGAAGTAGTTTCCTTACCTTAGCTGATTTGGATTATGCTCTCCTCCTTCGATGAAGTCGCTTGGATGCTGCTTCGCAAAACTTCCGCCCGAAGCGGCTGCCGAAAATGTTTCGGGTGCGAAGCGTTATCTTTGTATTTTCTTCGACGAAATTACTTCGCAAGGTTTTCGCCCGAAGTGGTGATTTGAAGTGCTTCGGGCCCGAAGCTCTTTTCACATTCTCCTCCTTTTCTTTCGACGAAGCAATTTTCCTTGGCTTGTTTGGTAGCGAAGCTCTTTCTTTTTTCATTTTATAAAAGGGGCGACAGGGAGGGTCAAAATTGTCTGTAACTTAAAATAAAAGAAAACTTTCAACAAGGAAATATTATACAAAATTCTACTATTCTTCTACCCCTTGTATAATGTGACAAAAAGTGTCAACATTCTTGGCGGCTCGCGGGGTGACGAGCTCGCCTCGGCAAAAGAACCCTTTAGCCCTGATCCATTGGGCTACTGAGTCACTGATTTTCCCCAGACCCTGCTTCTACGGTCTGTCCCTCTCCTTGTTCCTCTTCTCCTTCTTCTTCTTCTTCTTCTGGCGTGGCTTCTGGCTGAGGTGATGGCTCGAGGCGATCATGGATGCGCTTCATCGTTCTTCGGACATGAGTCCAGGCACTCTTTTGGAATGGCTCTCGATCTTGCAGCGCTTTGACCAAGTCGTGAAATCGATTGATTTGCCCAACGTCAGCATTCTTGGCCCTGGTGAACAGGTCGTCGAGGCAAGCCATGATCTTACAGTATCTGAGGATGAAATCTATCACCTGCCCTTCTACGATTGGTTCTTCCCAGCCATCGATCTCCGAGACATCGTTCTCGAACTGCAGCCAGATTGGTTTGAGGTCATCCTTGCTGAGAAGATTTTCGTCATCGTCCGTGAAACTCGAGAAACCCAAGGAAGAAAGATCTTGAAAATAATTCATTGTGGCACGCTGCTCATTGTCAAAAATGTCCTGGAGGCTTCTGGCTTTCTGAGCTTTTCGCACCTTGGAGAAAAAAGCGCGAACTATGGCCTAGGCCGTGGACCAGTCCCTAGCTGTCCGGGTCATTGCAGTGACCTGCAGGTCCTGATATCTAGCATTCTGGACGTCGAACGCTAGCTTGAGTCGACTCCTGGATTTCTGCGTGACCTCGTCGATGACTGGTCCTCCCTCGGCAATAGCCTGCTGTGCTTCGGTGACATACGTCAAAATTGAAAAAGCACTAGCGCACCGAGACCAGAAATTTTTTAGCAGGTGCGCATGAATCTCCTTAATTCTGTCCCTGTCAAACAGCGTTGGACCCTCTTTTGCATACAGTGGAGCTTGCATCTGTGCGATTTTATCCTCCAGCTCTTTGGCCTTCAGATCACTCTCGGCCTGCTTCTGCGCTTGACTCTCGGCTGTAGACTGGAGCTGTTGAACCTGCTGTTTTAGGTCGAGCGTCTCCTTCTTCATCAATTTACATTGCTCCTCAGCCTCTGCTAACTTGGAGCGGACCTTTGCCAGGTTTTCCTCTAGCTTGACATTGGCGGCCTCGGCTTCAAACCTGCGCTGGTTAGCAATGGTTGCATGTGCCCGAAAAGTCTCGATTCGGACATGCATAGAGGCCGATTCATCATCAACATTCAGGTGTTCCAGGTCCTTAGGTGTCTCTTGATAATCGTAGTCTGCTGGAGTCATTTCATCCAGAGGCTTTTGTACCTTGGGGACCTTCTTGATTTTATGCACCTTTTCGGCCTCTAAATAAAAAATGACGCATTTTTCAACTGATGCCGTCGAGCGCCCTCTTCTTTTCCTTGCCTCCCTTAGTATTTGCTCAGTGTTTTGTCATGCTTGCAATAGCTTCTCGGCAAGGGGGCGGTCCTTAATTAAGGACATCTCTGATTTAGACAAGGCTAGATCTCCAGCCGAGGGAGTAAACAAATATAAAGAATGCTCGGGGGGTGCCTCACTAGAAGGCTCGACGATAGACGTGGTGGGAATTTCGGCAATCGGGGCTTCCTCACATGAAACAAGGGATTGGAGGGTGGGACTCGACATTGAAGTGGGACCCCTGCCTTTGCTAATGACCAGGGGAATGGCAGTGTGGAAGGGCGAAGTAAGGTCAATGGTCTTACCTCTGTCAGGATCGTGGGATGAGGCCGGACCAGCGATAGGTGACGTGTGATGGGGTGATGGGCTAGGCAGGGGAGACTGGTGCGAACTCTCAGCTGGGGTTACGACAAAACTATGTGAGGCTAGGGCAAGGGGTGGAGAATGCGTACCTGCGTGCCCTCCTGGCATTGTGGCAGTGGTGACTTCTGGTGCAGCCGCATCTTGCTCTTCCTCGGCCTGGGCAATCCCAACTCCTACGACTTCTGTTTGGGGGATGCTCCCCACATTGGTGATATTGACACCCGAGGTGGTTTCGGCACTCGACAGTGCTGCGACCTCGACACTTGCTTCGGATGGGCCTGATATCGATCGCCCAGTGGAGGGGCTTGCAAATCCTGTGCGGGGTCGCTTTGGATAGTTCGGGGGCAGTGGGCTCTGTTCTGGCCTTTTTCTTTTGGCTCTCACCAGTGGTTGTTCCGACTCTTCGGAGCTTGAGTCATGGCCTCCTACAGGTACCTGAGGCGATCTTTGATGTGTAGCTCGGGCCTTTTCCTCTCTTCCCCTCCCCGAAGTAGTATCATCTCTTTTTGGGCTTTCGCCCGAACCTGGGGTAGCTGGAGGGATGAGGGCGGCGAAGGACAAAGGCTTCCACTTTCCAGCGTTGGCTTCATAAATTTTGGTGAAGTCTTTGTCCGTTGCCAAGAACCCATAAGAGTTCATTTTCTGTCGGTGGACCCTCATTATCCACCACTCCCTCAGCTGAGCCGCGTCCCAATTCTTTACTCCCTCCTTCAAGTCATCTTTCGCTTTCTTCCAGAAGGTGGAGTTGGGGCTCGGGAGTGAATGCCGATCTGGGTCATATGCGACCTCCATTGGGTAGAATTCATGCCAGGGAGGTAAGGATTCCATCCTCTCCAGATGCCACTCCAGATCCTTTCCCCGAGGATTATTTCTTTGTTTCACAATCTCTGGATAGGGGCAAACGTGGAAGCTCTTGACCCGTATGTGGTCCCTCATCACTCCCAAAGGATCATACAGCCATTGCTGGGGAATTTGGAGCAGGCCGAACTTGGCAAGCTTTTCTTCTAAGAAGACGTTCTGATTCAGGGCGAACACTTCGATAACTCCTATCCTGAGAGGGAAGTCACAAGTGTGGGCCCATTTTCGACCCTTGCCGTAGATGGCATTAGTTGCATCACTCTACCTCGCGACTTCCATCATGAATTGATACTCGAAGGGGTAAACTGGCAGTAAGAAGGGCTTCCCTATGAAGCCGAAGATGCGAATCACCAGCCCTTGCGTTAGTCAAAAAATGTCTCCCCTCTTCTCCCGGACTACTTTGTTTCTCAAGCCGAGGGGGACTCGCGGGGAGGATCCTGCCAACATGCGCATGGCGGGTCCCAAGAATTGCTGATTAAAGGAATAGTAGGACTCTGATCTCAACAGTAGGGGAGTCCACTGATATACGGGCAAAGGACTTCCATCCTTGCCACTTGCCGTAATGGCAACATGAGGAAAACTATTATGTACATGAAAAAAAAGTAACCAAACAAGAAAGGAGCAGGGCACGAAGCACTGGCTGGTCCCAACATTCTTCATGCTGGTGAGTTGCGCATGTAAGCCCCTGGCCACCCATTCTGCCCAGTCGACAAAGACTGGATTGGAACCAGGTCTCGAAGTATCGGGGGCATTGAACTCCCCTCTGGAAATGCATTCGACCAGGGACACCTGCCATGGGTATACCGAAGCGTCGGTAGATAGGCCTGCCACCCATGCAATGATGGAGAAGAGATCGACATTTTTAAAAGCTTCCAAGGGAAGGGGCATTTGGGGCAGTCTGCCCGAAGGGAGCCCGCTTTTGAGGCTCTGCTACAAAAAATTGATCATGTAGCCAGCAGACGTGAACCTTTCCGTTTGTTCGCTCAAAACAATGTTGCGAACCATACATCCCTCGGGTGGGCCCTGCTGTGGCGCAAAAGCTGCCTGTACATCTTCTTTCAAAATTGAAAATAGCTTCTGGCCAGATGTGTCTAACACCTGTCTGGTGGCGGGCTGGTAATTCTGCGCGATGGCATTGATCAGCTCAGGGCAATGGTGAGTGGGGGGCGTCAGATACCAGTATATCTGGGAGTAGTAAGTTGCAGCTCGTATGCTCTCTATCGGGAGCCTGCTTATCATGAGCTCAACGGTGCTTCTGAGCTCAGCTACGCTCTTCGACAGCTCTGTATCCCTGATTCTTTCCCACCTGTCGACTGGTGGTTCTAGGGGCTGCTCGTCCTCGGAATCCCCCTTTTCTTCCATGACATGCTTATCTGGGCGGAGGCCCGAATCAACGGGCCTTGGCTTCGGCCTTTTTCCATGGCCTTTTACCTTTGGTTTCTCGGGGGCTACTACTTCTAGCCCTTTTCCCTTCTCCTTGGAACTTTCCATCGTTGATGCTTAGGGCAACGGAATTTGCAGTATGGAGAAAATTGGCGTCGAAGCTTTAGAGTGCGAAGTGGAAAAGTTTGCAGGTTGGCAGTAGGGTCTGTATGAGTCGTTGAGCGAGTAATCCTTTGGCTACTTGGAGTCTGCGTTATATAACCGCCAAAGACAACTACCCACATTTATGGCATGTGCCACAATTAATCCTGCACTTCTCACCTGAGAGATCATCGGTTCATCGGATTGGCCATACGGTGGCGTAGTACACAGGGCCATGCGCTGTGATGATTGCGGCTGCTTAGGGAACGCAACCGTCTGCCACTTGGTACCTGTGGGCAGACTTTTCTCTCAACCGAGTCCCCTGAGGATGTACCCGATGCCTTTTCATTTAACTCGCCTATTTCGGATGCTTTTGAAGGCGACTATCGACACGCTCTTCTAGGCGAGCAATAAATGCTTTTGCCTTGTGCATCTTTGGGTCAGCGAAGCCAAAATCAGAGCTGACATACTTCGCGGTGAACCTTTTGCGCCAGTTAATCCTTTATGCTTTGGGCCCGAAGTGATTCCTCCCCGCGAGGCTGCTCGCGAAGCTTGTTTCCCCTTTTAAAAGCAGCTCGCTCGGACTCTTCTTAGGCGAACATCTTTCATACCTTAGTCGAAACCTTGCTCGGCCAATCGTACTTCGCTGCGAACCACTTCGCATCCACTACTTCGCAAGCCAAGTTCCCAAAGGAGTTTTTTTTTTTGTATATAGCTGCCGAGGTAAAACTCAACCTGAGTTTCTGAGCAGCACTTTATTTAATAGCGGAACTTTTTACAATATTCACACAGGCTTGCGGCATAATAGGCATGCCGCCACCACAAACTCAGCTTCGGATATTTATCCGATGAATCTGCAATGCCCGGACCAGATCAGATTGAACTTCAGTTGATTCTTGAAGTCCGGATGGCTCCTCCCCGAAGTTCTCCATGCTGCGAACAGAAAGCAATACAATAGTTCGTCGCTCCTGCCAGTACCCGCGCTGCTGATGCAGGATGTGGCGAAGCAATTCACCACGTGAGGACCTTCTTGGGGTAATGGTTGTAGTGATGGCTGGAACCAGAATACCGAAGAGTTCAGTAACTGTGGACTGGGTACAAGTTCTTCCATCTCTTTGATGTTGTAATAGGGCTCTTCCGACAAAGAGCAAACTTCTATGATCTCCTCAGGTTCAGCCTCTTGAGGTAAGCCTGATGGATTCTGGCTGAACACCTGCGTGCTATGCTCTGGGATACAAAAAGGGTGCAAAAATGTCCCCTCTTCATTCTCAGGCGCTACCACTTGAGCTTGTTTCTCTTCTTGGCCTGTCCTCTGATGGAGATTGCAAGCACCCATATTGTTCATCGTCGGGGCAAAGCTCACAAATTGCCATGGTTGGACTTGGATGGGATCTGCCTCTTGAGCTCCACATGACTGCATCTCAGGCTTCTGCTCAGTATGAGGAGTCTGCCATGAAGAATACTGCGTTGGGCAGACAGGAGAAGCGATTATCGAAGAAAGTGATGGGGCTTCTCCCCACTGCCACTTTCTCGATAGAAACTGCTCCGCTCGTACTGCTTCCTCAAAAATCTGAGGGAATCTTTGTTCGCCTGATCGCAGCAAGAGGAGGCCTATGTCCGGGTGAAAAGCCCGAACATAGTAGAGGTGGGCTTGGGCGGGCGTTGGTTGAATCTCCCCTGGAACTTTCTTCCAAGTTCTGCAGAATCGGACATTGAAGTCCGTGACGCTCTCCAAGGGTGTTTTCTTGATGGTGGAGAAGTACGTCAGAAGTTGGAAGGGATCCTGAGAGCCATCAAATGTTTCGAATAGTGCTCCCGCCAAGTCATCCCATGAACAGACGCTTTTAGACCCGAGCAGTCTATACCACCGCAGCGCCCTCCCTTCCAGGGACGCAGCCAGAAGTCGGACCATGACATCTTCATGGATTATGTCGTAGAGGAACGCTAAAGCAGCAACAACTTCAAGGTGCTCTCGGGCCATTCCCGTGGTGCCATCATATATTGTCAATGCCTTCAAGGCGATCTCGAGAATCTTGTGGTAGCTTTGAAGATTCAAGGGGCCTCGGTCATCCCAGTTGGGAAAACTTACCCCTGCCATTATAGCAGCGGTCTGCAGAGATCACGGTTATCGCCGCTAAGTCGGAGTCGCCAGATGAACATTCTTTCTCCGCTTGTGAGGTCAAGGCTGCTCACCGAACCTTGATTCCTCCGGGATATCTTCTTTCAGATTTGAAAGGCGCCTACGATCAAGAAATCTGGATCTTCAGCTCAACTGAGTCGCCAGGTGATTTTATCAGATGAAGACAAGCCAGAGATTCACCAAACTCGGACCTTCTTAAGGCACTGGGAGTCCTGGTTACAAAAACCAGGCTTAGGTACTGGTCTTCACGACTTTAGAGATTCTCGGGTAAAACAGAGTCGCCAGATGCTAAGAGTCTTTCGGTAATGAGGGCATCGATTCTCACTACTACTCAGAAGATGAGACTGACCGGATCTCACCGGGAACTTGTTAGAACTACTGGCTCCGGTGAAGACGGGCTAGAAATTTTCTCAAATATGGGACCTTGGGTCCCACCGGGCGTGCCAGAAACTGTTGGTCATCAAATCCGCACAGGAAAGGACTTTCGGTGGGTTTGCATGCCCTGGACCTACGACCAACATTGAAAGGCCGAGGGGAAGAGATGCCCCTCGTGCCAATCTTCGAAGAAAGGCCGGCTCCTATACTAATCTACTTTTGGGGTTTGAGACAAGAGTGCAGGAAAGAAATAAACAGAGTAAGGGTTAGGAAAAGAAATAAAAAGGGGTAAGGGTTAGAAGATGATGATTTAAGGTGGGAGAGAACAGGAAGCACGATTACTCGCTAACAACTCGAATAGCAGCAAGAAATACCAAGAATAACATGAAAGAAATGAAATGTCGAACTTCCTATGTATCCTCTGGACGGGTTCGTAGGGTTCTCCTTTCTCTCTCGCTGGAATTCAGGGTTCAGAGTAACAACGATTGAGATAAGGGAATAACAGAAACCTCGATCCACCAGGCAACATAAAGGAAAGCGACAAGACATTTTTCCTCTCCTATGTATCCTTCAGGGCGAATTTCAGGGGTTCGGTCCCCGATCGCACACCGGATTCAGGATTCAGAGTCTCAGTATGCGAACGAGAAAAGACAAAAGAATTAAGCACAAAAGGCAGCATAAAAGAGAGAAATAGAGCACAAAAGATCTTTAGTATTAAACGTAGGACATCAAGTTACAGCAGCTTTCTAGCAGAAAGTTCCCCCCCCTTTTACATTGCAAAGCCTAGGTTTTTATAGAGGACCCGACCCTCTGAATCATTATTACAAAAATGGTGGAGTACACCCTCGGGCCCTGAGAAATCGGCTCCTCACTGCTGCTGCGGATGATCTTTCAAATCGGTTGCCAAAACTGGCAACTGTGACTGGGTCAACCATGGAAATATTCATTTAATGCACCGCCCGAGTGTCCCTGGCTTCTGGATGCTGTGCTTGAGTGATCGTTACGCCCGTCGGGTTTTACTTCGAGGACTGTTACGTCCCTTTCATTTGCCAAAATTGGTCAACGGACTTATCGGGCAAGAAAGGGGTATTTATAAGGGGCTTTCGATCACCTTGGGAAGCTGCCCGCCTTGGAACATGGGCCCAAAAAGTGCTTCGCTACATATCCGCCTCGCCAAAGCCTTGGGCCGAAGTAGATTCTCCTTGATTTGTTCTTCGCAAAGTAATGCTTCGCAGAAACTACTTCGGGGATGTCGAGTGCCGAGCGAATTCCATCTTTGAAATGGGGCCTTTTGTCCTTTGCTGGCGAAACTGCTTTGGCTGGAAAATGTTTCGGCCCGATTCTTTCTCAAAACTGCGGTTCGGGGAATATCCTCCCGAAGTACTTCTTTTGTTTTCGACACATTGTCATTTTGCTTCGGGCACCACTGCTTCGGGTGAAAACTGGCCGAAGTAGGTGTCGGGAATACTTCGGGCCCGAAGTAGTTTCCTTACCTTAGCTGATTTGGATTATGCTCTCCTCCTTCGGCGAAGTCGCTTGGATGCTGCTTCGCAAAACTTTCGCCCGAAGCGGCTGTCGAAAATGTTTCGGGTGCGAAGCGTTATCTTTGTATTTTCTTCGACGAAATTACTTCGCAAGGTTTTCGCCCGAAGTGGTGATTTGAAGTGCTTCGGGCCCGAAGCTCTTTTCACATTCTCCTCCTTTTCTTTCGACGAAGCAATTTTCCTTGGCTTGTTTGGTAGCGAAGCTCTTTCTTTTTTCATTTTATAAAAGGGGCGACAGGGAGGGTCAAAATTGCTGTAACTTAAAATAAAAGAAAACTTTCAACAAGGAAATATTATACAAAATTCTACTATTCTTCTACCCCTTGTATAATGTGACAAAAAGTGTCAACAGGACTTAAGAAAGCTGATAAGTTAGGCATAAAGCATCTCCAAATCTTCAAGGATTTCGAACTGGTTTGCAACCAGGTCATAAATAAGTGTACTTCAAAAAAGCATTATCTAAAATCATACCGCAATAGGGTATGGGACCTGTTCGATCAGTTTAAATCTCTCAATCTGCAGTCAATCCCACGAGAGATGAACCGACATGTCGATGTTCTGGCATCCATCGTAGCCAGGTACTCCCTAGCAGAAGACATGGTGCACAAGCCTAGAGCTGTGAGGATGATCTACAGGCCCTCTGTCCCAGACAAGGAGCTGCATTGGCAAGTGTTTGATAACGACGAGCAGATTGTAACTTTCTTAATCCAGGAAGCCGCCACAGTCGAAGACCAAAGCTCTGACGAAGGAGAATATGAAGGACTTATTCAATTGAAGAATAATCATGTTCCCAAGGGACTAATCACCCTTGAAAGTCTCTTTGATCGGAATGACCAAGCTCTCTCTCACATGATCAAAGTCCATGAGAAAAAGTATCAGGATTTAGAGCTCAAACTTGGGAAAGCAATAAAGGTGGGAACCAACTGCACTACGAAGGAGATAGAACAGATACAGAATCTGTGCAGAAATTTTTTTGACATAATTGCTTGGTCTTATCAAGATCTCAAAGGATACAATCGGCAGCTGGTTCAACACACAATCGAGTTGCAGGAAGGGGTCAAACCCTTCTGACAAAAGCAGAGGCCGGTCAATCCTAAGATCGAGGTCCCGATGAAAGCCAAACTCCTGAAGATGCTCAAGGCAAAGATCATATAACCCATCAAACACTCTTAATGGGTAGCAAACATGGTCCCAGTCAGAAAGAAAAATGGAGATATCAGGTTATGCATAGACTTTCACAATCTAAATCAGGTGTCCCTCAAGGACCACTATCCTCTCCCACAAATTGATCAAATTTTGCACTCAATGGCTGGAGCTCAATGCTTCTCTCTGCTCAATGGTTTTTCTAGATACAATCAGATTTGGGTCAGGGATGAAGACCAACACAAAACGAAATTCACCACGAAGTGGGGGACATTCGCATACCAGTGAATGTCGTTCGACCTTTCGAATGCTGGGCCCACTTTCCAGAGAGCAATGGATCTTGCTTTTGGCGAGCTTCTAAATAAGGTTATCGTCATCTATCTGGATGACATGACTATGTTCTCCCAAAGAAGGGAAGACCACCCCACACATATACAACAAGTTTTCAAAAAATGCTGAGAGTTCGGCATCTCAATTAATCCAAAGAAGTCCATATTTGTAGTCAACGAAGGAAAGTTGCTGGGATACGCGATATCAAAAAAAGGCCTCGCTATAGATCCTGACAGAGCCGAGGCTCTAATGAAGCTCCCACTTCCCACAGACAAGAAAGGACTTCAATATTTCTTCGGCCAGATTAACTTCATGAGGAAGTTTGTCCTCGACTTTGCCCAAGTCATCAAGCTGATGTCCCAAATCCTAAAGAAGGGTGCCGAATTTAACTGGACCAAAGAAATAAAAGAAGCTTTTGAAGAGATTAAGACTCGAATTTCTCAGGCGTCAGTCTTGATCAATCCAGACTACAATAAGAATTTCATCATGTATGTCATAGGAGAGCCTGAGAGCTACATTGCTGTCCTGACACAAAAGGGGGAAGATGGCGAGGAGCGTCCTATCGCGTTCCTGCATCAGGTGATCAATTCCCATGAAGAAAGGTATAATTTCATTGAGCGTCAGGTGCATGCAGTAATGAATTCACTAAGGAAGTTCAAGCAGTTCATCTCTCAGAGCCGAGTTACAGTTTATGTCATTCACCCCGATGTGCGTAATTTCATTATCCAAGGAGAATTGGGAAGTAAAAGAGTTGGTTGGGTGAACAAAATACAGGAGTTTGACATTGAGATCAAGCCCATAAAATTAGTTCATGGTCGTGCATTGTGTCAAGAATTGGCAAAGAGCGCAGCGGCCGAAGTAATAGAATCTCGGAGGGATGACTTACCAACCGAAGAATGCTTCGCTAACTATGAAGAAGATGAGAAGGATTGGGTCGGTGAGATAATCTGCTATTTCAACATCGGCAAGTGTCCTTCGCATCTAAATGCATCACAATGAAGACATTTCAGGATACGGTCCTCCAGATACACTCTGCGCCCCGAAGGCCTTTTTTTCAGGAACATTGATGGTGTCCTTCTTAAGTGCATCAAAGACGACGATAAAAGGAGAGTCCTAGGAGAATTCCATTCAGGACTATCAGGAGGTCACTTTGCATGGAGAACAATAGCGTTAAAGATCATTATGGCAGGTTATTATTGGCCCACACTCTTTGTCGATGCCTTCGCAGTTTGTCATAAATGCGAGCAGTGTCAGAGGTTCGCCGAACAAAACAAAAATGTCGCAATGCCCCTTCATCCGATACAAGTAGAGAAACCCTTTCAACAATGGGGGTTGGATTTTATAGGAGTCATATCACCAAATTCCTCTGCAGGACATAGGTTCATCCTGACAGTAACATACTACTTCACTAGGTGGGCCGAAGCGATTCCTACCAAACATGCAGATCAAGAGACTGTAGTCACCTTCTTGGAAGGATTGATCACCAGGTTTGGCATCCCCAAAGCAATCATCATAGACAATGGCCTTGGCTTCATAGGCACCAAAATCAATGATTTTCTCTACAGGTATGGGATATATCATAAAGTATCCTCTAATTATTATCCTTAGGGCAACGGCTTGGCAGAATCCACCAATAAGACTCTATTGAGAATGCTAAGGAAGCTCATAGAGATGAAAAAAAGGATTTGGCATCTCCTTCTAGATTGGGCCTTATGGGCCTATCATATTTCTATCAAAAGGTCAATTAAAACTTCGCCTTATGCTCTGGTCTATGGCAAGGAGGCGATCTTACCCATCCATGTTGAGATCCCTGCACTGTGGCTGTTGGAAGCAGAAGATGGAGTTAGTCCAATGGATAATAGGTTAGCTCAGCTGCTGTGACTAGAGGAGGATCACGAAGAAGCATACCAATACTTCGCTAAGCATACTCAGGTCATCCAATACTGGTTCAAGAAAAAATCATCCGATCACACATTCAATGTGGGAGACCTAGTATTGAAGTGGGATTCTTGGAAGGCCAAGCCTGGAAATCATGACAAGATGGATGCCTTTTGGGATGGGCCATTTGAAATTATGAAGGTAAACTCGGCCAATTCATTCATCCTCAAAGATGCAGATGGACAAGTTCTGTCGATCTCTGTCAATGGTCTTCACCTAAAGACTTTTCATCGCTAAAGATAAGTCATTCCAAAAAAAAAAAAAAAGTGTATATATACTTCTGTATATAATTTGCATTTGTATGTACATTCTCTTCCAAGATCACAAAGCCAAGTAACACTTCCAAATCTTCTTCGGAGACTTCTGATGTGAAGTAGCAAGTACAAAAGGTTCGCTGCGAAGAAGGTAACCAAAGGCAAAATTCTGTGAAGCAGTTTTCAAAAGGAGAGCTTCACACCCGAAGTATTTTCAGCAGCTACTTCAAGCAGCATTCTTGCAAAGTGGATTATAAGGGGCTCCTTGCGAAGCATGTTACCCGAAAGGAAGCCGAACCAAAATCCATGACCACCTTATCCCATCACCATAGCAGAAGGCCACGCCAACAAATGAAGGAGCAGAGGAGGAAGAAGAAGTAGAAGAAGAGGGAGAACAAGAACTAACTACAGAGGCACTCCCAGAGGAAGAAGGAGAAGGATCGAGAAAATACTTCGGCCTAATGGATCAAGACTAAGGGTCCTCCCACTAAGACGAGCTTGTTGCTCCGTGAGCCACCAAGAATGTTGACAATTTTGTCACATTTCTCAAGCGGTAGAAAAGAAACAAGTTATGTATAGTGTTGTGTAAAGTTTTTGCTTTGTTATTTTTATTTTGAAAAGTTGCAGCAATTTTGGCTTTCAAAGCCACCCCTTTGTATAAGAAGTAGAAAGAGAAAAAGCTTCGCTACCGAACAAGCTAGAGAAAAGAGCTTCGCCCAAAAGGAAAATGAAACTGCTTCGCACCCGAAGTATTTCCAGCGCTACTTCGGGTGAAAATTTTACGAAGTAGTTTTGCTGAAGAAAGAGCTTCGCACCCAAAGCGCTTCCAGCATTGCTTCGGGTAGGATTTATTACGAAGTAGTTTTATCGAAGAAAGAGCTTCGCACCCGAAGCACTACCAGCATTGCTTCGGGTAGGATTTATTGCAAAGCAGTTTTGCCGAAGAAAAGTGCAAAAGGACCGATGAAAAGGGCTTCGGGCTCGAAGCATTTCAAAACACTGCTTCAGGTAGAAATCATCCGAAGCGGCATTCAGGAGAGCAACTTCACCGAAGGAGAAAAGTCTAGGCCATGATTCAAACTTGTCCAAGGTAAAAGGACTTTGGTCCCGAAGCATTTCCAACAACTACTTCGGCTAGAGGATCAACGAAGCAGAACCCGAAGAAGCATTGAAGAATCCTTTGCTAGAAAATTATCAAAACATCTAC
Organism: Wollemia nobilis; assembly: GCA_028583015.1. Classification (NCBI taxonomy): domain Eukaryota; kingdom Viridiplantae; phylum Streptophyta; class Pinopsida; order Araucariales; family Araucariaceae; genus Wollemia; species Wollemia nobilis. Next base: position 97,829 of record JAQPPZ010003054.1, on the reverse strand, counting down.
TTCGGCCAACTTTTGCCCACACAATTTCTACTTCAGTGGAAATTCTAGCGAAGCAGTCACTTCGGCAAGTTTTCACCTTGAAGCATTTTTGACCGAAGTTATGGCAGCCAAGAGAAGTGAAACATTTTGAAGGTAGAAATGTGTTTCGGCCGAAATCTCTCTGAACCACAATTTTGAGGAGGATCGCAGTGAAGTACTTCTCCAAGGCATCAGTGAAGCAGTTTTGACAGCAAAGCAGCAAAAACGAAGAAGACCATTTTGCGAAGGAAATATGCTTCGGCACAAACCATCCCCAAAGCAGTTTTGCGAAGCTTAGTTTTGTGAAGTATAATCCAAGGAAGAGTTTTCACTTCGGCCCAAAACCATTGCGAAGCAAGACCTAGTGAAGTGCTTCGCGGGCACATGTTCCAAGCCGAGTATCTTCCCGAGGCGATCAAGTGCCTCATAAATGCAATTTTTCATGCCCAGCAAGCCCGCTGCTCATTTTTGGCAATCAGAAGCGAAGTATCAAGCCATGATGGAGAACCCGACGAGCATGGCGGCCACTCGAGCACTGCAACCGGAGACCAAGGACGTCCAGACGGCTCATCAATGCACCTTTCCATGGTTGACCTGGTCACAGTTGCCAGTTTTGGTAACAGATTTGAAAGCTCAGTCGCAAGATCCAAGGAAGGCCGAATGCTCACAGCTCGAGGACGTACTCTTCTTTGCTATGTAATTATTATTCAAAGGCCCGGGTCCTCTATAAAAACCCAGGCATTGTAATGGAAAAGTGGGGGGAACTATCTGCTAGAAAGCTGTTGTAACTTGATGTCCTATGACTAATACTAAGAGACTTTGAGCTCAATTTTTCTCTTTTATGCTGCCTTTTGTGCTTGATTCTTCTATCTCTCCTTGTTTGTATGTTGGATGCTGAACTCTACGTCCGGTGTGCGATCGGGGACAGTGTCCTGAAACTCATTTTGAAGGATACATAGGAGTTGAAAAACATCCTATTGACTTTCTTTTATGCTGCCTGCCTTGCTTGATTCTTTTGTCTCTCTTCGTTTATAGATTGAGATGCTAAAATTTGCATCCGGTGTGCGATTGGGAACAGTACCCTAAAACTCGTTTGGGAGGATACATAGGAAGGTTGATACTACATTTATTTCATTTTACTCTTGGTGTTCCTTGCTGCTATTCAAGTTGTCTGTTAGCGATCATGCTTCCTGTTCTCTCCCACCTGAAATCATCAATCTCTCCTCCCTTACCATTTTTACTTTATTTCTCTAACCCTTATCCCTTTTATCTCTTTCCTACACTCTTGTCTTCAAAACACCCAAGTAGTTTAGCATAGGAGTCGGCCTTTCTCCGGAGATTGTCACGAGGGGCATCTCTTCCCTTCAGCCTTTCAATGTTGGTCTAGGTCTATGGTGCATACATTTACCCAAAAAACTTACCTAGGCGGATTTTATGACCAACAGTCACCAACCTCAGAGTCTCTTAGATGGAATTTGTTATTGTAAGCTTGTTTTAAGCACTCCTAATAAACGTTGATATGCTCAAGGGCATTCACATGATGTTCATCAAGTAGCATCAATTGATCTAGGTGATCTTGATGTGCTATGTTGTCATCGATGAACTCTTTCAAATGCGATGCGTAGCGTTGGAATATCCAACTCTAAGGGCATAATGGCCTCAGTGCCATATACTAGTGAAAATGGAGTTGCTCTAGTGGGTTTCCAAATGCTAGTCATATAAGCCCATAATGCAAGGGGCAACTGGATATGCCAATCTTTGTGGTGTTCTTGTATCATCCTTTTCAATATGGATACCACTATTTTATTTGAGGCCTCAGCTTGCCCATTTGCTTGCGGATAATATGGAGTCACAAAACTGTGTTTGATTCTATACTTTGATGTCAAAGCTCTCACAGTTTTATTTTTGAATGACATTCCATTATCCAAAATTATTTTGGAAGGTATCCCAAAATGACTTATGATATTGGTGAGTATGAACTTAGCAATACGCACTCCAGTTGTCATTGTTAATGGAATAACTTCCACTCACTTAGTAAAATACTCAGTAGCAATGATAATGAATGTATGTTGGCCCTATGAAGGAGGAGAGATATTACCAATGAGATCCAAACCCCACTAAGAAAATGACCAAGTCGCTTGAATGGGCTGTAAGGCCTGTGATGGCAAGTGCGTAAGATTAGCATGATACTGATATTTAACATAATTCTTGATATACACATTACAATCCTTCTCCATAGTAGGCCAATAATAGCCCATGCAAGGATGCGCTTGATGATAGCCATGCCGCTAAAATGGTCACCGCACGTACCATCGTGAGCTTGTGAAATTTCCCAAGATGATTCTTGGGGTTCAAGACAATGAAGGAGAACTCCATCGTAGCTTCGATGATACAAAATATCTCCTAACAAGACATACTTTGTCACTTTCTATTTGAATGTGCATTTTGCGATATGTGACAATCCCTGAGGGATTATACCAAGATTTAGGAAGTCATATATCTATGACATCCAGTTTTGATAGGCCTCGGCCTCAACTGACAAGACAACATGTTGGTTTAACATTTGCAAATGCAGACTGGAAAACAACCTTATGGTGAATGGTGGTACCATTCCCCGTGGGAACCTACGAGATCAATGACCCCTAAGGTTATCTCTTGAGAAAGTCTCTAGCTCTGTAGAACCATTCATGGTTTGGTTATACATGAATCATGTTGATTGAATCTTTGTTATCCAAAGCTTTGCGTTGTATAACAGAATGTGACAACATTTTTACATGGATGGTAGTAAAATCGGCAAAAGGATTCTAAGGGATTAAGGATCCCAAAGATGCCATGGTATCTGTGAATCTATTTGATGAACAAGGGATTGCCTAGATGTCATACCACTCCAACTGAGCTAGATAAGTATGAAAAAGATCCTTTTTGACCTTCAGGATAGGACACCTACATTGAAAAAGTCCCTTCACTTGGTTGACAATGAGAAGGGAATTTCCAAATATATTTAACATTTTAATCTTCATGGCGATAGCTATTTGGAGGCCCAAGATTAGGGCTTCGTATTCAACGTTATTATTAGTGCAAGGAAAGTTCAACTTGAACAATAAGGGCATAGGAGCACCTTGTGGTGAGAACAACACTATTCTTGCACCACCCCCTTGCTCACACTTTGAATCGTCGAAGAACAGGGTCATATCAGCTTTGTTATCTAGTTATTTGGGTTCAGGTACTTCTTATAAGGCAAAGACTACATCATCAGGAAGCTCTATGGTGAGGGGCCTACTATTCTCAAGAGGCACCTTAGCCAGTTGATCAACTATGACTTGTCCCTTGATGGACTTTTGGCTAATGAATTCCAAATAGAATTTCATCAATAACATGATCCACTTTGCAGTACATGTATTATGATACATCTTGCTCATCATATACTACAAAGGATTTTGTTTTGATATGACATATGTCGTATGACTTAACATATAATACCGCAATTTCTTGGTAGTAAAAACTACTGCTAAACATAGCTTCTCCACATATGCATATCCTAGCTCGTAACTCACCAAGGTTCGGCTAATGTAATATGGCTTGCTCTTTGTCTTGCACATTCTTTTGGGCTAAAATGGTTTCCAATGCAAAGTCAATTATCGATATATATAGTAATAATGGTACATCTTGTCTTGGTGGATCTAGCACTAGCGGCGTCACCAAGTAGTGCTTAATCTCAGCAAAGGTTGCTTGACAGTCCTCATCCTAATTGAATGGACCCCCTTATGTAGAAGTCGATTCATAGGTCAACATTTATTTGATAACTGCATGATAAATTGCTTTATGGATGTTACTTTACCATGAAGGCTTCTTAATTCTTTGATATTCATGGGGGGACGCATCTCTAAAATAGCCTTGACCTTTGCTGGATCAACTTTGATGCCTCATTTTAAAACGATTAATCCTAAGAGATTTCCTAAAGTTATACCAAATACGCACTTCTTAGGATTCAACCTGACATTATGCTCTATCAGGCGATCGAAGACCTTCCTCAGGACTTCTGCATGCTCTGAACGTAGCAATGACTTTGCCAATAATTCATTGAGGTAATCTTATAAGATCTTATGCATGTAGTTATGAAAGATATATGTCATAGCCCGTTGATATGTAGCACCAATATTCTTAAGACTGAATGGCATAACCTTATAGCAAAATGTCCCCCATGGCATTATGAACGTGGTTTTATGCTGGTCTTCGAGCTTAATATGAATTTAGTTGTAACCAAAAAAATCATCCATTAAGGAGAGCATTTCATGACCCACAGTTGCATCTACGAGAGCATCTATGTTCAGAAATGGAAATGAATCTTTTGGTGTTGCCTTATTGAGGTCTCTAAAATCCATACAGATACGGATCCTTCCATCAGGTTTTCCTATAGGTACCATGTTTGATACCCATTCCAGATAGTCAATGGAAATGACAAACTCTACATCCAACAACTTTTGAAATTCATATTTAACAATTAAGGCTAATGTTGGATGCATCTTTCTAAGTTTTTGCTTGACTGGTTTCTTCGACAGATCTAGTGAAAGGTTATGAGTAACCAATTTTGTATCTAGACCTGGCATATCCTTGTAAGTCCAAGAAAAGAGATTAGGTCTCTCTTTCAGCATAGGGATGAGGTTGGCACGCTCATCAGGAGATAAAGTTTCTCTAAATTTAACCTTCTTTGGATTGGTGGTATCATCGCTGATATCCACATCAAAGGTTTCCTCTACTGACATATGGGATCCCTCCTCAAGATGGTGAGGTGTAGGGATAAAATGGATGTCATCTATTGGGTTTATAGGTTCCACGTTGGAAGCATATTAAGCATGATAAACATCATATGCATAGCTTAGTGCAAAATTAAAATGTTGCAACATTTCTTCATTGGGAAAGAAATCCTCAGGCTCTAGTGGTGAGTTAGTGTGATCCCAATCAATAAAATCTACATTAAGATACAATGGTTTGGATGGATCAGCTGGATTACGGAGTGGAGTGGTCAAATAAATGGAGATCATATTGATGGAATGGATCATGTCTCCAATACCACATGCATGTGACTCTATATTTTTTAACTTCCATCCCCGAGATGTGGTTCTGGGGGTATGGGGATCTCTGGATCTGGCCTATGGACAAACTCAAAAATAGGATCACTAGGCTCAAGGAGCTCTCTAAATATCGGTGGATCAAGGAAGACCATATGATAAATCCTATCCAAATTAGGTGGTATTCCTCTGAGCTGAGGATGAATATTGATATCTTTGTATATATCCTCTACAGTGTAAGGTACATTACGATGACGCAAGTAGGGAGATCTCAAATAGGCTCTCTCCATTTCATCTTCTTTTTCACTATCATAATAGACACCTCCACCATTATCCACTGGAATTGGGTGATTAGGAAGATGGGGTCCCATGTGAGCCCACTCTTGATAACCGCTATTGTCAATGGAGGATTGCTCATCCTCGATGACTATTTTTAAAGGTAATATATGACGTAGGTTGAGAGGGCCTAGGTAAGCCAACTCAGTTTCATCCTCATATTGTTCATCGTTTGAGGACTCATCATCATCATTCTCATGTATGCAACTCAGTCCACCTATATCAAATATGGACTTTGTTGTATCCTTGCCAGAATGATCTTCTAACTCGAAATCTATCGCTAAGCTAGCATTCTGAACCTACAGACCTGTGTCGTCAGCTACCTCACAAATTTGTTCATCCAAGTTTTCTCTTGGCATATGCTCTATATCGGTACCCACCAATATGTCTTCGTGATATGTCTCGGGTGGTTCTATAGTGACATAAGCCATTAACCAGTTATCCCTTTGAAAGCAGAGAGATTAGGGTGATAAGGATTGAAATCGACTTCACCCCCCAAACTGAGGTACAAGCGGTCTAAAGATACCACGAGGATTTCATCCTGTCCTCCACTATAATATCCTAACCTGAACCTATCAGTCACATCAGCAAAGCAGTTTTGTCAAGAAAAGCAGCAAGGACAAAGAAGACCATTTTTGCGAAGGAGATATGCTTCGGTACAAACCATCCCTGAAGTAGTTTTGCGAAGCTCAGTTTTGTGAAGTATAATCCAAGAAGGAGTTTTACTTTGGCCCAGAACCATTGCAAAGCGAAGTGGTGAATGAAAACTTAGTGAAGCGCTTCACGAGCATGCGTTCCAAGCCGAGTATTTTCTCGAGGCAATCAGGTGCCTCTTATATGCAATTTTTTGTGCCCAGCAAGTTCGTTGCTCATTTTTGGCAATCAAAAACGAAGTATCAAGCCATGATGGAGAGCCCGATGAGCATGGCGGCCACTCGAGCACCACACCCGTAGACCAAGGACATCCAGACGGCTCATCAATGCACCTTTCCATGGTTGACCCAGTTGTAGTGACCAGTTTTAGTAATAGATTTGAAAACTCGATTGCGAGAGCCTCGAGGAGCTAAATTCTTAGGGCTCAAGAGCATACTCTTCTTCGCTATGTAATTATGATTCAGAGGCCCGGGTCCTCTATAAAAACCCAAGTATTGTAATGGAAAAATGGGGGGAACTATCTGCTAGAAAGCTGCTATAACTTGATGTCCTGCGATTAATACTAAAGAGCTTTGGGCTCGATTTCTCTCTTTTATGCTGCCTTCTTTGCTTGATTCTTTTGTCTGTCTTCGTTTGCATACTGAGAAAGCTGAACATTGCATCTGGTGTGCGATCAGGTATTGTACCCTAAAACTCATTCTGAAGGATACATAGGAGTGGAAAAGCGTAATATTGGTTTTCTTTTATGCTACCTTCTGTGCTTGATTCTTTTGTCTGTCTTCGTTTGCATAGTGAGAAAGCTGAACCCTGCGTCCGGTGTGCGATCGAGGACTGTACCCTAAAACTCGCTTGAAGGATACATAGGAAGGTTGATATTACGTTTCTTTCATTTATTCTTGGTGTTCTTTGCTTCCATTCGAGTTGTTTGTTAGTGATCATGCTTCCTATTCTTCCCCACCTTAAATCACCGGTCTCTCTTCCCTTAACCCCTTTTGCTTATTTCTCTAACCTTAACTCCTTTTATCTCTTTCCTACACTCTTATATTCAAATACCCAAGTAGATTAGTATAGAATCCAGCCTTCTCCAGAGATTGGCATGAGGGGCATCTCTTCCCTTCGGTATTTCAATGTTGGTCCGGGTCTAGGGCGCATACACTAACTCAAAATCCTTTCCTAGGCAAATTTGATGACCAACAAGTAGCTTTATGGTTCAATTGTAAATATGTAACAGATTAAGGTGTAAGTCTATAGTTTAGGAGTGTGATCTATATTTCATCTTTATGTGTGTATTCATTTTTAGGATGTGCATAAGTGTCATGTAATAGAGTGTGCATGTGTAAGATGTAGGAGTGTGCATTGTGTCATATAGTAAAGTGTGCAAGTGTCATAGAATAAAGTGCACAAATAAAGTGGCAAGATGAGAATACAAAAAGACATGAGAGACTTATCTTAAGCATGGAATAGGAAAGGATGCATCTCCCGAATATATGAGGAGAGAAGTAGACAATGATTCCAAGAGTCACCTTTCTAAGGTTATATTATGGAGACAAAGATCCATGTTGTATATCGAATATTATACTCAAGAATTGATAATAAATGAGCTTGTATGCAACTTGAGCAATTGTATTGTAAGTTTTCATGTTATTTCATGAATGATATTGACCATTTTACTTCATCTTGTTGTTATTTTATATGAATGCTATGTTCTTTAATATTGGCCATATACATGTAAACCATCAGGGTTTTTTCCTAAAAATAGTCTAATATTTTAGGAGCCATATCTTCGCGAAGAGTTATCTGATTTAGTTGATTCTTGGACCAACTTGTGTAGAATTTGAATAGCTTTAAAATGAGTGGTCATAATGCAGCAATCTAAGCAATATTGAGGGAGATACAACCCTATGAAGTCAACCATCCAGAACAAGGGTAGTGACAAATTTTCAAGTCTTAAAAAACAAATTTGTAATTATTTTCCAACTAGGTTTCGAATGATGGGAAGATAAATGAAGGGCTAAGACTACAACGAGGCAAGATATTCTATCTAGACAAAGAATTTTTCAGCTAAGTTTTTTTTCCCTTTCTTTATCTTAAAAATTGTGCATGAAATTTTTATGAATTTTTTATCAAATATTATATTTGTTATAGAACTTTATGATAAAATTCATTAGATTTTGAGTTTTAGTTTCCTTTCCATGGCTCAATTTATATTTAAATATTTAGAATCATCCCTAGTGGTAGAGGTTAGTGAGCGCACCTCAAATAGATCCTCAGTACTCCAAGATAGGGCAGTTTTTGGTAAATTTAATGGGTATTAGCCAAGGGCTTTAGCCTTGAGAAAATGGATTGATAGGAGTTGGAAGTCTCCAAGAGTGATTCTATAATTTCTTCCCAAGGGTTTCTTCCTAGTCATTTTTTGTTCTAGGGAAGAAAGAGAAAGAATACTAAAAGGGGGTCCTTGGTTTATGGGATGAGCAGGGCTCTTCCTTACCCGTTGGTATGAAGGCTTTTCACCTGCTCTTCCTTACCCGTTGGTATGAAGGCTTTCACCTAAAAATGTAAATTTATCCCTAGTACCAGTCTGGGTAAGGATGTTTGGATTACCCATAAAATTTTGGGAAATAGATACCTTCAAGGCAATAGGCAACACTCTAGGAGAATTCCTTGAGATTTCAGATACAACAAAAGATGGTTTTTTGGCTATTTATGCTCAAATATTGGTTATGATTGATATAAGAAAAGCTTTACCAGAATCAATCATTCTTAATTATGGGGATAATATGTGGACCCAAACTATAGATTATAAAAACATATCTTTTAGATGTAGAATATGTCATGAGGTGGGGCATATTGAGAGAGCATACCCTAAGAAGAGCCCAATAGAATCATTTGTAGAAAATTGTAAGAGAAATTTACAAATGGGTATGGATAAAGATGGTTTTCAACTTCCAAAAAACAGATCTAGGAAAATAAAAGAAAATGAACATTGGAGACCAATAAAAAAGGATATTGGAAGAAATTCCAATTCTTTTTAGGCTTTAGCCTATGAAGAAAAAGTAGATAAAAACTTAGAGGACACAAGAAAACCGTTTTAACATATTAGCAAGGAAACGTCTTTTCAATATGATCATAAAATAAGGAAGAACATTCCTGATGAACCCAAGGAATTGTTAGAATTAATGTATTCTAATGTGCACTATACCTACCTAATTTTTTACACTTGTCATCATCACTGACACTTTTCATATAGGCTTATGCCTATATATTGTAACCTTTTGTATCAATAAAATATCTCATATTTTTATCATCCCAAAATTTGGAATTATAGGTTTGCGTGCCAATACAATGGTGATTGTTCCGGTTGTTGTTGTGTGAGGGACCCGCGCCTAGTTGTGGGCAATGCCAGGCATCCCTTTGTTCTTAATGGCTCCAGGTAAAACTCGTTAATGGCTGCATGTGATGGTTATTTAATTAAAGACAAAGGGGGCATTTTATTTTTAAAGGAATACTATCATATTTTGTGGACTTAAATCTTCTGTTACAAGTTGTAAGGCGGCAATTTAAGGGGCATGGTTTATTTTAAGGTGGAAGGGATTGTCTTTAATATTTTGATTGATAATATGGTATTATTGGTTAATTTTTAAATTTTGTTATCCACATGAAGAGTGGAAATGATTTATTGGCCAATTTTTAAAAGTGGTTATCCACATGAACAATGGAAATGTAATGCCACCATATTATTCTCCTATGAGGGAAAGTTGACATGCTTTTTTTGGAAGATGAAGGCCCCATTGATGACAGAACATAGGGCTATTTATAGTCATCGAAAAGGATTTTATGTGATGGATACAATGGTGGTGTCCAAATTTTATTTTGAGGTTGTTAAATTTACATTTTTTTAGCCTCAAATTTTTGTACCTTGGAGTGCACTCTCGGTTGTACCCGACACTCCAAGGTAATTTGTAAGTTATCCTAGTATCTATTGCCTTCCATATAGCACTTGGCGGATGCAGCGGCTGGTTACTCATGCATTCTAATGGGATGATATGGTCATAATAAGGACACTTACTCTAGGGACTACATAATATTGACACCCTAGACTCTATCCGAGGACTTTTTCGAATCAACTTCTGAAGACTACAGACGAAGACACTTTAGAAGATTCTAGTCTCTTATTTCTTCTTTTCTTCCACATTTGGTTTCTATGGCTCATTTTATTGTATTTCATGGCTCATTTTTCTTTTGTATTAAGGTGCATTTTCGACTGAGACCGACACCTTCTAGATCGAGTTCACCATGAGGAGATTTGATATTCATGGTGAATTTATTTAGTGACCTACGAGAGGCAACATCCTCTGAGGATGACCTACAAAGGCAACAAACCTAGAAGTGGCTAGCCCTGAGGCACCCATGATGACCCTGAGGCACTTAGACGGCTGGTCCAGTGGCAACATATCCAAGGAAGTGGTTGACCCTGCGGCAACATACCAAGATGTATACACCGTTGATCTAGCATTATTTACAGTTGGAGAGCCAAGCGCAAAGAGCATGAGCCTAGACCAAATCAGCAATAAATGAGGATGATAGGTTTCTTTTAGAGAAGTCAACATTAAGGAGGAATGTTACCTAATGTTGACTTATTTTTTTATTTAGTTAGGATAGTGCAAATTAAGGGGGAATGCTAGAATTAATGTATTCTAATGTGCACTATGCCTACCTAATTTTTGACACTTGTCACTGTTGACAATTTTGTCACATTGCACAAGGGGTAGATAAAAATCAAAAAATTCTCTTTGTAGAGTGTTTTTTTTGTTGCTTCGAAAGTATTTGTAAGTGTTGCAGCAATTTTGGCTTTCAATGCCACCCCCTTGCACATGGAATGAAGAAGAAGAGCTCCACTGCCGAACAAGCCAAAGAAGATAGCTCCGCCAAAAGAAAGAAAAGGTGTCGCGATATCGCGACATGTCGCGTTTTCGCGGCTCAAGGCAACAAGGTAGAGCAAGCGAGAAAAGTGTCGCGATATCACGACATGTTGCAATATCGCGACCGAAAGGAAGAAGAAGGCCAGAACAAAAAAGTGTCATGATATCGCAACATGTTGGATTTTCGCGGTTCAAAGCGATAAGAAGGCCAAAACAAAAAAGTGTTGTGATATCATGACATGTAGTGTTTTTGCGGCCGAAAGCAAAGAAAAAGCACAAGCGAGAAAAGTGTCACGATATCACGACATGTCGCAATATCACGGTCGAAAGCAAGAGGAAGAGCCAGAACGAAAAAGTGTCACGATATCGCGACATGTCGCATTTTTGCGGCTCAAGGCAAGGAGAAGGTGCGAGCAAGAAAGGTGTCGCGATATCGCGACATGTTGCATTTTCGTGGCTCAAAGCGACAAGAAGGCCAGAACGAAAAAGTGTCGTGATATCGCGACATGTCGCATTTTCGCGGCTCAAAGTGACAAGAAGGCCAGAACAGAAAAGTGTCACGATATCGCGACATGTAGTGTTTTCGTGGCCAAAAGCAAAGAAAAAGCACAAGCGAGAAAAGTGTCGCGATATCGTGACATGTCACGTATTCGCGGCTCAAGGCAAGGAGAAGGCGCAAGCAAGGAAAAGTGTCACGATATCGTGACATGTAGTGTTTTCACGGTCGAAAGCAAAGAAAAAGCACAAGCAAGAAAAGTGTCACGATATCACGACATGTCGCATTTTTGTGGCTCAAAGCGATAAGAAGACGAAAGCAAAGAAAAATGTCATGATATCGCGACATGTCGTATTTTTGCGATGCAAGAAGGAGAACCAAGTTGAAGACTTAGAAATGTCGTGATATCGTGACATGTTGCTTTTTCACGATGGGCACGTGCTTCAAGCCGGGTATTTTCTCGAGACAATCAAGTACCTCGTAAATGCATTCTTTCTTGCCCAATAAGCTCATTGTTCTTTTTTGGCAATTGGAAGCGCGGTGTCAGTCCCTAAAGGAGAGTATGACGAGCATGGCGGCCACTCGAGCATTGCACCAAGGATACTCAGGCGGTTCATCAATGCATATTTCCATGGTTGACCCGATCATAGTTGCCTATTTTGGTAATGGATTAGAAAGCTCAGTCTCGAGGGCCGCGAGAAGCCGACTTCTCAGATCTCAAGAATATACTTCACCATTCTATGTAATAATGATTCAGAGGGTCGGGTCCTCTATAAAAACCCAGGCATTGTAATGTAAAAGGGGGGGAACTATCTGCTAGAAATTTGTTGTAACTTGATGTCCTGTGATTAATACTAAAGAGCTTTGGGCTCGATTTCTCTCTTTTATGCTGCCTTCTTTACTTGATTCTTTTGTCTGTCTTCGTTTGCATACTGAGAAAGCTAAACCCTGCATCCGATGTGCGATCGGGGATTGTACCCTAAAACTCATTCTGAAGGATACATAGGAGTGGAAAAGCATAATATTGGTTTTCTTTTATGTTGCCTTATGTGCTTGATTCTTTTGTCTGTCTTCGTTTGCATATTGAGAAAGCTGAACCCTGCATCCGATGTGCGATAGGGGACTGTACCCTGAAACTCGCCTGGACGATACATAGGAAGGTTGATATTACATTTCTTTTGTCTATTCTTGGTGTTCAGCTTCCATTCTAGTTGTTAGTTAGTGATCGTGCTTCCTATTCTCTCCCACCTGAAATCATCAATCTCTCTTCCCTTACTCTTTTTATTTTATTTCTCTAACCCTAACTCATTTTATCTCTTTCCTACACCCTTATCTCCAAACCCCAAAGTATTTTAGCATAGGAGTCGACCTTTCTCTGAATATTGGCACGAGGGGCATCCCTTCCCTTCGGCCTTTCAATGTTGGTCCAGGTCTAGGGCGCATACATTTACAAAATCCTTTCCTAGGCAGATTTGATGACCAACAGTTTTGGCACGCCCGGTGGGACCTGACTGTGTCTATCTCAAAAATATCCATAACTAGTTAAGGTCCCATATTTTAAATGTAAAACCCGTCTTCACCAGGGCCAATAGTTCTAATCAGTTCTTGGTGTGACCCGGTCAGTCTCACCTTTTAAGTGGTAGTGAAAATCGATGCTCTCATTACCAAAAGACTCTTAGCATCTGGTGACTCTATTCAACCTAAAAATCTCTAAGTCATAAATACCAGTACCTAAAACCTGTGCCTTCATGGCAAAAGTCCCCATGTTTTAAGGAAGTCCGAGTTGGTGAATCTTTGGCTTGCCTTCATCTGGTAAAATCACCTGGCGACTCTGACTGAGCTGAAGATCCAGATTTTTTGATCGTAGGCATTTTTTTTTTTAAATGTTGAAAGAAGACATCATGGAGGAATCAAGGTTCGGTGAGCAGCCTTGACCTCATAAGCGAAGAAAAGTATGTTCACTTGGCGACTCCGACTTAGTGGCGAGGACCGTGATCTCCGTAGGCCACTGTTATAATGGAGAGGGTATATCCCAGCTGGGATGATCGTGGCCCTCTGAATCTTCAAAGTTACCATGAAATTCTTGAAGGCACCTTGAAGACAGTGACAAAATACAATGGCACTAAGGGAATGGCCCGAGAGCACCTTGAAGATGTTGCGGCTCTAGCGCCCCTCTATGACATAATCCATGAAGATGTCATGATCAAAATTCTGGTCCTATCTTTGGAAGGAAGAGCGTTGCAGTGGTACAGACTGCTCGGGCATAAAAGCATCTGCTCGTGGGATGACTTGGCAGGAGCACTATTCGAAGCATTTGATGGCTCTCAGGACCCCTTCTAGCTTTTGACGTACCTCTCCACCATCAAGAGAGCACATCTGGAGAACATCACGGACTTCAATGTTCAATTTTGCAAAATTTGGAAGAGAATTCCAGGAGAGATCCAATCGATGCCCGCCCAAGCCCACCTCTTCTATGTTCGGGCTCTTCACCCGGACATGGGCCTCATCTTACTACAATCAGGTGAATGAATATTTCCTCAAATATTTGAGGAAGCAGTACGAGCAGAGCAGCTTCTACTCCTATCTAGAAAGTGGCAATGGGGGGAAATTCCACAACTTTCTCCAATAATTGTGACTCCTATCTCTCCTGCACAGTATTCATCATGGCAGATTCCTCATACTGAGCAGAGGCCTGAGATGCAGCCGTTTGGAGCTCAAGAGACAAGTTTCGTCTAAGGCCAACCAACATTTACTGCTCTTGTCTCTCCTGCATAGTATTCATCATGGCAGACTCCTCATACTGAGCAGAGGCCTGAGATGCAGTCGTTTGGAGCTCGAGAGGCAGGTTTCATTCGAGGCCAACAATGGGAATATGTAAGCTTTGCCCCACCAATTAACAATACGGTTGCTTGCAGTCTCCATCAGGAGATGGGCCAAGGAAAGGAGCAGTCTCAAGTGGTAGAACCTGAGAACAAAGAGGGCACATTTTTGCACCCTTTTTGTATCCCAGAGGATGACATGCAAGCATTCGTCCGGATTCCATTAAGCATGCCGAAGGAGCCTTGTTACTCCATCAGGAAGATGGAAGAACCTGTACCCAGCCCGTAATTAGTAGATTCTTTAGTATGCTGGTATTGGTTCCAGTCCCCGCCATAACCAGTACCCCAAGAGGCCCCTCATGCTGCGAACTTCTTCGCCACTCTTTCATCAAAAACATGGGTACTGGCAAGAGCGACAACTCACTACGTTGCTCCCTGTTTGCAACATGGACAACTTCGGGAAGAAGTCAGCCGGACTTCAATGATCAACTGAAGTTCAATCAGATCTGGTTCGGACATTGCAGGTTCATCGGATAAGAACCCGAAGCTAGATTTATGGTAGCGACATGCCAATCATGTCACAAATTTTGTGTAAATACTGTAAATGGCCCGACTAGTAAATAAGTGTCGAACGCGCTAAGTGTTGCTTAAGAGCTTAGGCACAAACAAAAAAAAAAATTGTTGTCAGTGAATGGTCAGAGGAGAAGATAATGTGAATGACTCTGTTGCCCAATGGACAAAGGCCTGGGATCTCTGCATTCAGACTAGCTAAATGCCCCGTGAGCCACCAAGAATGTTGACAATTTTGTCACATTGCACAAGGGGTAGATAAAAATCAAAAAATTCTCTTTGTAGAGTGTTTTGTTTGTTGCTTCGAAAGTATTTGTAAGTGTTGCAGCAATTTTGGCTTTCAATGCCACCCCCTTGCACATGGAATGAAGAAGAAGAGCTCCACTGCCGAACAAGCCAAAGAAGATAGCTCTACCAAAAGAAAGAAAAGGTGTCGCAATATCGCGACATGTCACGTTTTCACGACTCAAGGCAACAAGGTAGAGCAAGCGAGAAAAGTGTC
Source organism: Wollemia nobilis (assembly GCA_028583015.1). Lineage (NCBI taxonomy): Eukaryota > Viridiplantae > Streptophyta > Pinopsida > Araucariales > Araucariaceae > Wollemia > Wollemia nobilis. The sequence continues at coordinate 82,446 of JAQPPZ010003054.1, read as the reverse complement.
GCGATATCACAACATGTCACAATATCGCGACCGAAAACAAGAAGAAGGCCAAAATGAAAAAGTGTCATGATATCGTGACATGTCGTATTTTCTCGACTCAAAGCGACAAGAAGGCCAGAACAGAAAAGTGTCACGATATCGCGACATATAGTGTTTTCGCGATCGAAAGCAAAGAAAAAGCACAAGCGAGAAAAGTGTTGATGAGGCCCAAAAATGCCTCATTATTGCACAATGTTTGACTCATTATTGCACAATGTTTGACTACCATATGATAAGTTAATTGCCAAATAGTTGACTAGAATATACTATTTGTTAAGTGTTTGCATGATTTTATGTTAGGAATACTATATCTCTGTTTTTGACTATTTTCAGCATTTTATGACTGATTTTGCGTGATTAAGTAGCAAGTAATAACATGCATTTCAATTAACCAAATGTGGTATGCTGATATCCATTAACTTCTCAATGGTTTTTGAATGTTTTCCTGCCCTTCAACTTGTTTCAAATCCACATTTAAGCCAAAAGTTTAGGACTGTCATAAATCTGAAAATCTGAGAAAAACAGCCATATAAAAATCAGCAAGCTGTCACTTTATAGGAACACCTTGAAGTTGTCAAGCAAAGCATGAGAATATGGATGGAATGAGTTTAGAAGGACTACAGAAGACATCTGACCTATTTAGAAGCATTCCCACATGATCTAAATAGGCAACAACATGGTATAACAGAGCAGGGACAATTGTGCAGCACTGTTGCACTATTTCAGCATGGTTACTTGGTGAATGAAGTGTATAAATTCAGTAGCAACTTGATGTACTCCTTCATGTTGATACTTGAATAATTTTTCCATGTTCTAATTTGTTTGAATTTGCAAGAAATGCCAATATTTTACAATTGTGCAACAGAACTGGAAAATGCAGTAATTTACCATGTAAATTCCAGCAAGCTACAAATAAACAACAAGGCATGGAATTCACATATGAAAAGAGATGAAGACCATTGGAATATGATCCTAGGAGATAACCCACCTGAGAGATGCAGAAGAAATCACTTGAAAAGTACACATTTGTTCATTCCGAAGTATCTTCAAAATGAACAGATATCTTCGAAATGAGAAAACACAGTGTCTTCGGAATGAGCGGATCTTCGAGAATGAGAATTGCAGTATCTTCAGAATGAGAATTGCAGTATCTTCGAAATGAGCGATCTTCGAAATGAGAATTGCATTGTCTTCGGAATGAAGCCACTTATCTTCGAAATGAAAACAGAATGTGCTTTTTGACTTATTGACCGATTTTTGAAGCTAGAAAAAGGGAAATAAAGGTTGGAAAAGGTAAAGGAAAATATCTCCCATCTGATTTTGCCGTCCTTGCCATCCAAAGCCACCATTCATGGAAAAGATCAATTCAGATCCTCTTCTAGGATAAACCCAGAAAAACTGTAGCATAATAGAAAGTTGTTTTCAAGATAGGAATGGCATATTCTGAAGTGGAGAATGATGTGTGAGATATTTCTAGACTCCTCCCATGTACTCCCACCACTGAAGATGCTTTCTAAGGGCCAATGACTACTGCTTGCAACACAAACTGTCCAGATTTGCATTTATTTCAGATCCAGAATTATTGGCAAATGACTGTAAAATAGCACATAGGCTGATTTGAGCATGGGATATATTGTAAATATTTATATAAATAACACAGCTCCCTCCTTGGTTGAGCCAGTTAGGAATTAGAATAGAGGAGAGTTTTCAGTAGCAGCAATTAGGACTATACAGTAATTTTCTGTAACAGTTTTCAGCATGTTTTGTCATCAATAAAAGTGCAGTATTTTATCATTTTATGTTCTGAGTGTTAATTAGTTAAGGAGTGCTTTTCACCTCCTTCTAGATCAGGAAGTATGGGCCCACTTTCAGATCTAGAAGGAGGGATTTTATGGCAGGTTTTAATCTGTAATTTTGCTGCAACAGAATTAATAGATTGCTTGCCAGATTTCATTTTCTTGTTTTTATTTTGTATTGTGTGATTTATGTTTCCTATTATGTTTGTGTACAGAATTTGTGTGTATGTCAGCTGACAAATTATATTAAGCATTTTCCTTTATGTTTTCCCTGCTTTCTATTTTAGCAACTTTCCATTTTTAGCATATTTCATTTTGCTGTCAATTCCTGTAGCAGAAGCTTGACGACCTTTTGTGGCAGGGCATTGACAGGTGTTTTAGAATAAGTTTCAATTCTACAAAAGTAGATTAGATTTCAATTCTGCAAAAGTAGATTAGATTTCAATTTAGCAATTTCAATTATGCAAGAGTAACTAGATTTCAATTCTGCAAAAGTAACTTAGGATTTCAATTTAGCAATTTCAATTCATGCAATTGTAGTTAGATTTCAATTCTTGCAACTTAGATTTAGTTTTCAATTCTTGTACTTTATTTTAGTTTCCATTCTTTAGACTAGGTTTAGTGTGACACCAAAAGGCTAAACCAAAATCTGCTTCACCAATAATTGCTTGAAATCTGAATGCCTGAATTGTACTCTGCCCTAACCTTCTATCGTAGACAGCCTTGGACACCACCTCGGATTGATAAATCATTGAGATTAAATGATGAGACTCAATGACACTCATCATTTTGGCATCGTTGTCGAGGAACATGGTGTTGTTAGAGGGTAAAAGTAGTCAAATAATTATTATTGTGCTAAGTTATGAAGTTCAGAGTTAAATATGAATGTAATAGCTGGTATAAATAATAATTATTGATAGTTGCATTTCAGTCCATTTAGAAAACAAGCAACCACCACCTTCAGCCCAACCTGGACAGCAACCCCTGTCTATGTAAGCTGAATCTATTAAAAAAAAAATCACAAAAACTTTTGCACAATCAAAATAGGAGTTTACAACTTAATGATGATCCTAGAGTTTTTCATTATTACTTAAAGATTGTTTGGATTTTACCGCGCTAAACCGCAACCTAGCAATTCTTAGCCTACATAGACAATAGTTGATCTCATTAGAGGTGATCCTACCTGACAAGTAGTTGATCTGCTAAAGTTGTACACTTCTTGTCTTATTGTGCAAACCAAAAATATTTTTTTTAGCCCAACTTGTGATCATTCTGAATAATACAGGATAGGCAACCCCTGTCTATGTAGCTGAATCTGGTATAAAAAAAAAAAACCTGCAAGAAATGTTATTGACTACAACAACATCCAACTGTGCTAAAATAAGAACTTACCTGAGCTTGAAGAGACAAAAATCAATGGAGATACACAGAAAACCTTTAGTCCAAACACACAGAAATTAGCTTTGGATAAAGGAGAAAAACTAGAAAAACTGCACATAGAAAATTTACTTCCATTTTACAAAGGGGTAAATTCTGTCCTCCTAGGAATGAAACAAATTGAAGTGCAGCCAAGAAAATTCTTGAACATTATTAGCTAGCTGACTTATAAACAAAAAGCAAAATTGTTGCTATTTTGAAACAATATTTCAATCTCTTTACATGGAATTACAAGGGTATATCAAGATTTTATCTTGATGTAAGCACTTAACATATTTTGGGAATTGGTATTTAATTGTTTCAAGAATAGATTGACAAGATTTTGCGAGACTAGGAGCCATGGACAACACTTGATTGAAGAAGTTTTCAGATATGGAGCAGTGCTTCTTTCTCCCATTGGTAATTCATGGAGGATGCTAGTGGTGAATGGACATTGCCTTCGGGTATACCATGCACCATTAACTAAGGAGGAGTTCTTGAAGGAGATTCCATTGGATGTACACATAAGGGAAGAGAATTTCTCTTCAATATCAGATTCAGAGTGATGATAAAAAGTCTGAAAAAAAAAAAAAGGAAAAAAATACAAGAAAAGAAAAAAGAAGAATAGTCTTGTTTGTGAACTTCCTTTTTGGGTACAAGCAAGACAAGAAAATTTGAAAAAAAAAAAAAGAGAAAATTTTTTGCAGCAAAGGCATGTCCCACAAAATGGGGATACATGAGGACAAGCATCAATTTCAGCAAGAAAGAGGAACAATGGAGCCAATACTTCATTTCCAGCAATAAGGAGGCAATGATGATGTAAGAAGATTCTTACTTGGTCATCTAGTAAGGAAGGTTGCATCAATGTTGCAGGTTTCAACAAAAAGAGATGGTGTTTTCATACAACAATTGACATGTTTTTGCAGAATAAGGATTGGTCTTATCCAAATAAGAGTGAGATATGTTCTCTCTGATTGAAGCACTTGAAAAAAAAAAAAAAGGACAGAAGTTGGTTGAAAACCAGAAATGGCAGCCTCTTCTGATGAAAAAAAATGAAAAAAAAAGAGATGAAAAAAAAAAATGAAAAAAATATATATAAAAAATGAATAATTCAGTAGTGAAAACCTTCTTGGAGGCGCTACTGAGTTGGCTTGCATGAAAACCGATTTTTCGGCATGCATTGCCTTGTTGATCTACCCATCATTGTTCCACCATTGTACAAATCTCACACTGCACATGTATTATGTTTGTTTATGATTTCAGATAGCCTGCTAACAATCATCAAAAGCAGCTTGTAAGGTGCATGACTAATTTTCAGGACAGTAAGGTATGTGTTTCTTGCATATAATTCATAGTAAACATTTAGCATTTAGTGTATGATAGTCGGTATTTGGCATAAACTATTCATACAATAGTGACAAGTTGAAAAAGGAACATGTTCAAGATGTCAAGAAACACCCCCTTATGCCATTAATTGCATGGAAATTCCAAAACTATGCAAAAACCTGATTTTGGGATAGACATGGCAACAATTCTATTTCAATTTATAGGGCAAATTTTAGAAGAAGAACTGCAAGTTTATATCTCACAATTGTCTGATAAATTGAAGGAGGATAATCAACAAAATGCACCTGAAGGTTCTATTTTAGTACTATTGGAATAAAACAACAACATACAAAACAAAGAATAGCATCTAAAAAAAAGGATGAAGAAGGGATTTTTGATGTTATGGAAGGCTTATACACTCTAGAGATGGACCCACAATAGAATCTGTAGCTAACTTTTGCATAGGAGGTCATTTCTGCATTTTTTGAAGATCTTCGAAATGAGAAATGCAGTATCTTCGGAATGAGCAGGATATCTTCGGAATGAGCAAAAACTGTACCAAAATTGTTGGAAATGCTACAGAATAGCAAAAAGAGTAGGGTACATCAAATATTGAGGTTTATAAGGCTCTACCACAAGTAAGTACATCCCTCAGGCATTTCAAATCAAATATTTTATCAATTTTGTTCAAAAGGTGCAAACAACAAAAATAAGCATTCAAGCTGAAATGTTGTTAAGAACGAGAAAATTCCATCGGTAGTAGTGCATCTCGCAAATACGGTTCCACAATAAGACTATTGCAAGATGAATCATATGATATCAAGCCTTTAAGAGGTACCTTCCAGCACTAAAACTTGTAGAAAAATAGAAAAAAGTCATACATGTGCTTAATTGCAAAATACTTGATATAGTGCAGCAAGGAGGAATTTCTCAGTTAGCAGGTAGCAAAGTATGTTGTTCACAAGAATAAAACCTGCATATTACTATGGCCTACTAAGATGCATGAGGGCATGCATCAGTTCAAGTTGGGGGGGATGATGAGGCCCAAAAATGCCTCATTATTGCACAATGTTTGACTCATTATTGCACAATGTTTGACTACCATATGATAAGTTAATTGCCAAATAGTTGACTAGAATATACTATTTGTTAAGTGTTTGCATGATTTTATGTTAGGAATACTATATCTCTGTTTTTGACTATTTTCAGCATTTTATGACTGATTTTGCATGATTAAGTAGCAAGTAATAACATGCATTTCAATTAACCAAATGTGGTATGCTGATATCCATTAACTTCTCAATGGTTTTTGAATGTTTTCCTGCCCTTCAACTTGTTTCAAATCCACATTTAAGCCAAAAGTTTAGGACTGTCATAAATCTGAAAATCTGAGAAAAACAGCCATATAAAAATCAGCAAGTTGTCACTTTATAGGAACACCTTGAAGTTGTCAAGCAAAGCATGAGAATATGGATGGAATGAGTTTAGAAGGACTACAGAAGACATCTGACCTATTTAGAAGCATTCCCACATGATCTAAATAGGCAGCAACAGGGTATAACAGAGCAGGGACAATTGTGCAGCACTGTTGCACTATTTCAGCATGGTTACTTGGTGAATGAAGTGTATAAATTCAGTAGCAACTTGATGTACTCCTTCATGTTGATACTTGAATAATTTTTCCATGTTCTAATTTGTTTGAATTTGCAAGAAATGCCAATATTTTACAACTGTGCAACAGAACTGGAAAATGCAGTAATTTACCATGTAAATTCCAGCAAGCTACAAATAAACAACAAGGCATGGAATTCACATATGAAAAGAGATGAAGACCATTGGAATCTGATCCTAGGAGATAACCCACCTGAGAGATGCAGAAGAAATCACTTGAAAAGTACACATTTGTTCATTCCGAAGTATCTTCAGAATGAACAGAGATATCTTCGGAATGAGAAATGCAGTATCTTCGAAATGAGCGGATCTTCAGAATGAGAATTGCAGTATCTTCGAAATGAGAATTGCAGTATCTTTGAAATGAGAATTGCAGTATCTTCGAAATGAGCGATCTTCGAAATGAGAATTGCATTGTCTTCGAAATGAAGCCACTTATCTTCGGAATGAAAACAGAATGTGCTTTTTGACTTATTGACCGATTTTTGAAGCTAGAAAAAGGGAAATAAAGGTTGGAAAAGGTAAAGGAAAATATCTCCCATCTGATTTTGCCGTCCTCCAAAGCCACCATTCATGGAAAAGATCAATTCAGATCCTCTTCTAGGATAAACCCAAAAAAACTGCAGCATAATAGAAAGTTGTTTTCAAGATAGGAATGGCATATTCTGAAGTGGAGAATGATGTGTGAGATATTTCTAGACTCCTCCCATGTACTCCCACCATTGAAGATGCTTTCTAAGGGCCAATGACTACTGCTGCAACACAAACTGTCCAGATTTGCATTTATTTCAGATCCAGAATTATTGGCAAATGACTGTAAAATAGCACATAGGCTGATTTGAGCATGGGATATATTGTAAATATTTATATAAATAACACAGCTCCCTCCTTGGTTGAGCCAGTTAGGAATTAGAATAGAGGAGAGTTTTCAGTAGCAGCAATTAGGACTGTACAGTGATTTTTTGTAACAGTTTTCAGCATGTTTTGTCATCAATAAAAGTGCAGTATTTTATCATTTTATGTTCTGAGTGTTAATTAGTTAAGGAGTGCTTTTCACCTCCTTCTAGATCAGGAAGTATGGGCCCACTTTCAGATCTAGAAGGAGGGATTTTATGGCAGGTTTTAATCTGTAATTTTGCTATAGCAGAATTAATAGATTGCTTGCCAGATTTCATTTTCTTGTTTTTATTTTGTATTGTGTGATTTATGTTTCCTATTATGTTTGTGTACAAAATTTGTGTGTATGTCAGCTGACAAATTATATTAAGCATTTTCCTTTTGCTTTCCATGTTTTCCCTGCTTTCTATTTTAGCAACTTTCCATTTTCAGCATATTTCATTTTGCTGTCAATTCCTGTAGCAGAAGCTTGACGACCTTTTGTGGCAGGGCATTGACAAGTGTTTTAGAATAAGTTTCAATTTAGCCAATTCTACAAGAGTAATTAGATTTCAATTCTACAAAAGTAGATTAGATTTCAATTTAGCAATTTCAATTATGCAAGAGTAACTAGATTTCAATTCTGCAAAAGTAACTTAGGATTTCAATTTAGCAATTTCAATTCATGCAATTGTAGTTAGATTTCAATTCTTGCAACTTAGATTTAGTTTTCAATTCTTGTACTTTATTTCAGTTTCCATTCTTCAGACTAGGTTTAGTGTGACACCAAAAGGCTAAACCAAAATCTGCTTCACCAATAATTGCTTGAAATCTGAATGCCTGAATTGTACTCTGCCCTAACCTTCTATCGTAGACAGCCTTGGACACCACCCCGGATTGATAAATCATTGAGATTAAATGATGAGACTCAACGACACTCATCAAGTGTCGCGATATTACGACATGTCGCAATATCACGATCGAAAGCAAGAGGAAGAGCCAGAACGAAAAAGTGTTGCAATATCACGAAATGTCATGTTTTCGCGGCTTAAGGCAAGGAGAAGGCACAAGCAAGAAAGGTGTCGCGATATCGTGACATGTCGCATTTTTGCGACTCAAAGCGACAAGAAGGCTAGAAAGAAAAAGTGTCACGATATCGCGACATGTCGCATTTTCGCGGCTCAAAGCGACAAGAAGGCCAAAACAAAAAAGTGTCGTGATATCGCGACATGTAGTGTTTTCAGGGTCGAAAGCAAAGAAAAAGCACAAGCGAGAAAAGTGTCACGATATCGCGACATGTCGCATTTTCGTGGCTCAAGGCAAGGAGAAGGCGCAAGCAAGGAAAAGTGCCGCGATATCACGACATGTAGTGTTTTTACGATCGAAAGCAAAGAAAAAGCACAAGCAAGAAAAGTGTCGCGATATCGCGACATGTCGCATTTTCGTGGCTCAAAGCGACAAGAAGGCGAAAGCAAAGAAAAATGTCGTGATATCGCAACATGTCATATTTTTGCGATGCAAGAAGGAGAACCAAGTTGAAGACTTAGAAATGTCGCGATATCGCAACATGTTGCTTTTTCACGATGGGCACGTGCTTCAAGCTAGGTATTTTCTCAAGACAATCAAGTGCCTCGTAAATGCATTCTTTCTTGCCCAATAAGCTTGTTGTTCTTTTTTGGCAATTGGAAGCGAGGTGTCAGTCCCTGAAGGAGAGTTCGGCGAGCATGGCGGCCACTCGAGCATTGCACCAAGGATACTCAGGCAGTTCATCAATGCATATTTTTGCGGTTGACCCGGTCACAGTTGCTTATTTTGGTAATGGATTAGAAAGCTCAGTCTCGAGGGCCGCGAGAAGCCGACTTCTCAGATCTCAAGAATATACTTCACCATTCTGTGTAATAATGATTCATAGGGTCGGGTCCTCTATAAAAATCTAGGCATTATAATGTAAAAGGGGGGGAACTATCTGCTAGAAAGCTGTTGTAACTTGATGTCTTGCGATTAATACTAAAGAGCTTTGGGATTGATTTATCTCTTTTATGTTGCCTTATTTGCTTGATTATTTTGTCTGTCTTCGTTTACATACTGAGAAAGCTGAACCCTACGTCCGGTATGCGATCGGGGATTGTACCCTAAAACTCGTTTTGAAGGATACATAGGAGTGGAAAAGCGTAATATTGGTTTTCTTTTATGCTACCTTTTGTGCTTGATTATTTTGTCTGTCTTCGTTTGCATATTGAGAAAGCTGAACCCTGCGTCCGGTGTGTGATCGGGGACTGTACCCTAAAACTCGCCTGGAGGATACATAGGAAGGTTGATATTACGTTTCTTTTGTCTGTTCTTGGTGTTCATTGCTTCCATTCTAGTTGTCAGTTAGTGATCGTGCTTCCTGTTCTCTCCCACCTGAAATCATCAATCTCTCTTCTCTTACTCCTTTTATTTTATTTCTCTAACCCTAACTCATTTTATCTCTTTCCTGCACCCTTATCTCCAAACCCCAACGTAGTTTAGCATAGGAGCCGGCCTTTCTCCAGAGATTGGCATGAGGGGCATCCCTTCTATTCGGCCTTTCAATTTTGGTCCAGGTCTAGGGCGCATACATTTACAAAATCCTTTCCTAGGAAGATTTGATGACCAACAGTCACCATCACTAACACTTGTCATATAGGCTTATGCCTATATATTGTAAGCTTTTGTATCAATAAAATATCTCATATTGTTCTCATCCCAACAAGAATGTGTTTCATCAAATTTTGAGGACTCTCTTGAAGTGCCATGCACCATTTAAGAGGAAATAATTAGTAAAGAGAATGCATTTTTAGAAGGTAATACCTCTGCCATTAATAAGAAACTACCAAAAAATGAGCAGGATAAGTCAAAAGCTTCTATAATAGAGCCATGCAAGGATAAATATATTTAAAAACAAAATGGTGAAAGAATATTGAGGAATAGAATAATAAGACCTACTCCTATATAGGCGAGGCAAAAAGAGGAAAACCCTCATATTATCAAGCAAGATCTAGGGAAGCAAGAGCTAACATAGAGAAAAGAACACAAACTAAGTTGGTTGAACTTCTCTTTACCAAACAACAAAATGATATTGGTAATACGCAAGAGGGGCCAAAAACCCCTAATAATATATTATTATCATCTCATGGAATATAAGGGGTGCTATTTCCCCTGCAAAGCATAGGTGTATTAGGGACCTATGTTTAAGTAATAAACCTGATATTCTCTATATTCAGGAAACTAAAATGAAAAAAGAAGAATTTTTAAAAACTATGAAAGTATTTTGGGCAAGATGTGAATGGGATGCTATGGATTCTGAAGGAGCAACAGGGGGAATTCTAACTTGTTGGAATCCTTCTAGAACCTCTTGTGTAACCATTCATAAAACTAGGCATTGGATATAGCCTCTTTAATCACTTGCTACTTTGCTGATATTCGCTTCATCCTTATCAATGTGTATGGTCCTAAAACTCAGTCAGGTAGATTAGAAGTTTGGAGTGGAATTGACGCCTTTATGAGAAGTAAAGAACAAGAAACCTATTTCATGATCATTGGAGATTTTAATGCCATTACCAAACTGAATGAAAAATTTGGGGGAATTAGAAAATTGATCCAAAGTATGAGAGATTTCTCAGCTATTATTCAAAAAAACAATCTTTGGGAAGTTGAGTTTGAATAAGACAACTATACTTGGACCAACAACAGGAGAGGGCAGAACATAATAGAAAAAAAATTAGATAGATGAATTCTCTCATATCATTGGCTAGATGAAGGAACTTGTGCTAAAATTAATACCTTAACTAGGATTGGTTCGGATCATTGGCCAATAAGAGTTAAAATGGTGGTTAGTGAATTAAAAAAAATATCATATTTTAAATATGAGCAGATGTGGGAAGACCATCCTCAATTTTTTGATATGATAACTCAAACATTAAATTTTTAGGTAATGGTGGGTTGTATGCTCTTCCAAACCAAATTAAAGCTATGACATCTAGATTAAAAGAATGGAACAAGAACACCTTTGGAAATAGTTTTGATAAGAAAGAAGAACTAAAAGATAAACTTTCAAAACTCCAAAAAAGTGATGAAAATAATACAAGCTTAGAGGAAAGGGAGTTGCTTAGTGAATATCATAATATTTTGAGTAAGAATAGAAATGAGTGAGTTGAGGTTTAGCGGGTGCGGTAGGAGTGAGGGTTTGAATTTTTTGGACAAGAATCTCAGCCAAGGCAGTAGAGGTAGAGCAAGTATGAAAGGGGTGGGTGGGAACCTCGAGCATGGATCAAGCAAGGATCTAGAGGAATGTGGTCAGGCTACGGCATATTTGGAGGCGAGCATCACGCGAGGGCCCGACCCTCCTCAGAAAGACCCCAATAAAAAATAAACGAAGGACAATGCGGGGCCCAAGAAGTGGTTGTCTTTTGTTGAGACTCTTAAAGGAAAAATAAAGGAGGTTCTCTCTCTTTCGCCCCTAGTTCCAGTAAATAATAAAATTTTGACCCCGGCAAGTTCCATGAGCCCTTTCCTTGTAATAGAAGAATTCTCCCTGGTAGGCAAGTTTTTGGGAGGTAGGCCGAACATGGAGACTATCAAGGCTTGGGTGACGGGTAAATGGCAACCGATAGGTAGCTTGGATTTGGTAGCTCTAACTCAAGGGTTCTTCATTATCCATTTTAACAATATGGAGGATGCTAACCGCATTTTAATAGGAGGTCCTTGGTTTCTAGGCAAAAGGAGCCTTTTTCTTAGACGATGGGGTGAAGATTTCGACCCTGAAAAGCAAAATATTAACATTGCCCCTATTTGGGTTCATCTCTCGAGTCTACCTGCCTAGGTCTTCAATGAATATTGGCTACAGGGCATAGCCAGAACTATATGGGACTGATCTCCATTGACCATGCGACCTTGGCCAAGACAAGGATGACTCATGCATGAATCTGCGTAAATGGTGATTTGGATAATGAATTACCAAGGTTTTTGGAGCTAGATTATGGAGAATACTATTGAAAATAGCTGGTAGAATACGAGAACAGACTGACATTCTATGCAGAATGCAAAAATTAAGGACATCTATGCAATCAGTGCCCTAACCTGGCAATGAATAGAGAAAATTAGAAGCAGGGAATGCTAGATAGAGGAAATTTGAGGAGTTTCCCTAGCAGAGGTGATTTCAATTAGACAAACTATGTTTACCAAAAAAATAAAAGAGAGGGTGCAGGGTTCCAGCAAGACAAAGGAAAACAATAGGTTGTTGGCAACCAAAATCTTCAGGTAAGTTCCAATCCTCTAGTTTCAAATAAATTTTCAATTCTATCCAATATGGAAGTAGGAGGATTATCGGAAGACATAGAAGCCAAGAACCTTCAGGCTAACCTTTCTAACTCTCTAGAATCCCCATCCAAGTCAAGATCCTCAAACCCTAATGCTGAAATTACTGTAAGCCCCATGGGCATAACAAAGCCAAACCTTAATGCCCGATCTCTAGAATCCCCATTCAAGTCAGGATCCTTAAACCCCAATGCTAAAAATACTTCAATCCCAATGGGCATCCCAAAGCCAAACCCTAATGTTGAATAACTTGGAAAGAAAGTTGAGGCATTGGAAAATAAAAAATCTCATCTCCCTAACATCATCACTAAGAGCCAGGTGAATCCTACTGAGGGGTCGTCTCACAGACCAGGGGAATACAGGAAAAAAGGAGAAGATTTGGATGTAGGGGTGTAGATATGTGAAACTCTTCAGACCGAGGAATATGGCAGTCCGGTTCTGCAACAAATTGCCTCCCCCGGTTTAGTCCTAAACAAACCAGGAGCACTATGAAGTCTCCTATAGATTTTTGCAGTGAAAAAGAAGAGGGAGAATATCAAATGCTGAGCATAAAAAAATTAAAACTGATAATGACATTGCCAATGGAAAATAGAGAACCTTGTTTCAATAGGTTATTCCAGGTTCTAAAGACAAAAAATTAGGAAAACCCCCTCAAGGGAGGGGGAGAGGAAGAAATCCCAAACAATATAAATGAAGTTCCTCTCATGGAACGTGAGAGACCTCAATGGCCTGCCCAAACACAAGGAAGTCAGTGCAATAAAAAATCAATTGAATCCAACTATTATCATGTTGCAAGAAACAAAAACTGATGAGATTCAGTCAAAAAAAGTAGCAAAAAAAATCTGGAATCAAGGGGATATGGTTTGCAAATCAGCCAGAGGAGCGTCTGGAGGCCTTATGAATTTGTGGGATCCCTGGATAGTAGAAGGCACCATTATTCAGAAAGATGACAAGGTGCTTAGTTTTTTATTTAAGGAAATAAACAACAACAGGTCGTGGATCCTTTCAAATATTTATGCCCCGACTTCAATTCAAGGGAGAGCTCTACTGTGGGAGTACTTAGGCAATCTAAGTGAAATATTTCATAATGTCCCTTGGATTCTGGCTGGGGATTTTAACACTTCTCTTACCCTTCAAACAAAATGGGTGGAAATGGACCACCTATCAGGAGCATGGATGAGTTCAATGAATTTGTGAACTCCAACATGTTGATGGATGTAGAACTTAGAGGAGCGAATTATACCTGGAGCAATCAACGGATAGGGTGTCATCTCATTCAAGAAAGGCTTGACAGGTTTTTTCTATCAAAGAAGGGTACAACTATGTTCGATGATTCTACCCTGCAAGCCCTTCCTAAAATTTCCTATGATCATAATCCCATTTTATTGGAGATCCCTAACTCTCTGTCCTTTAAGAAACCTTTTAGATTTTAATCTATGTGGATCAAACATTTTAGTTTCAGAGATAACTTAATTCAGTGGTGGTGTCAGGGGTAGTGCATCTTTTAAACTTGCTGGAAAATTAAAGTTTGTTAAGGAAAAGCTTCAAACTTGGAACAAAGAGGTCTTTGGGAACCTATTTGAAAATAAAAAATAGGTTGTTGAAAGTTTGAAGATAATTGATCAGAGGATTCAATATGGTGATGTTGATGAAACTACTAGGCAGGAGGAACGGATAAAACTAGCAGAGTTTCATAACATTTTGGCCTGTGAGGAAATTTTTTGGAGGTAAAAATCAAGGGCTCTTTGGTGGAAATATGGAGATTCAAATTCCAAGTTTTTTCACGTCACCATGCTTATAAACAAAAGCAATAACAAGATAAAAATTAAAAAAAAACATATGGTTCTATTACTCAGGACTTAACATAAATAAAAAAGGAGGCAGTAACTTATTTCAATTCTATCCTTGGTCAGGAATCACAGTGCAATGAGGAGGCCAAAGATATTCTCTTGCAATCCATTCCTAGCATAATAAATGAGGATATAAACCTTAACCTTATAGCTCCCTTTTCTGATGAGGAAATTAAGGAAGCCTTGTTTAGCATGGAGCCAAAAAAGGCCCCGAAACCCGACGACTTTCCCCCTCGTTTCTATCAATATTTTTGGGACATCGTAAGTGAGGATGTAATTTTTGTTGTCAGAGAATTCTAAGCAAGCAATCATATACCAAAAGGTCTCAACTCTATTTTTATTTCTCTAATTCCTAAGAGGCAAACCCCTAAATCTATGGTTGACTTTAGGCCAATCAGTCTATGCAATGTTTCTTACAAGATCCTAACTAAAGCCATTGCAAATAGAATGAGATGTGTTCTACCCTGCATCATAGATGCGTGCTAGAGAAGCTATGTCCAGGTCAGGTCAATATTGGATGGAGTTATCACAGTTCATGAAGCTCTACACTCTGCTCATAAGACTAACAGGTCTATTTTTTCCCTCAAGCTTGATATGAACAAAGCTTTTGATAGGCTAAATTGGGACTTTTTGATTGTTGTCCTCCTTAAGTTTGGTTTTCATCACCAATGGGTTAATTTGATCAAATAATGCATTTCTAAAGCATGGTTCTTGATTCTGGTTAATGGAACAACTGTTGGTTACTTTCAAAGTCATAGAGGAATTCGATAGGGGGACCCTATCAGCCCCATGTTATTCATCATTATGGCATAAGCTTTAGGTAGAACCATAAAAAATGATTGCAGTTCAAGGCTAATATCGAGAATTAAGGCAACATCTCTCACTAGGGTTGTTTCTCACCAACAATTTGTCGATGATATCCTTCTAATGACTAAGGCATCGGTGGTTGAGGCCAAAACAATTAAATACATCCTGAAACTCTACGAGGATGCTGCTGATAAGAAATCTAATTTTAGTAAAAGCAAGTTATCTTTCTTGAACACCTCCATTCAGATGCAAGGAAGGATTGCAAAAATTTTAGGGTGTGATATAGCAAACCTCCCCACTTCGTATCTTGGTCTCCCTCTTTTCATTGGTTCTCTAAAAGAGTCAATGTGGGACAGGGTTACTGAAAGAATTCAAAAAAAACTTGCTGGATGGAAAGGTCCTCTTCTATCTCAAGCAGGAAAGTTGACCCTCACCAAGGCCTCTTTTCAGAGCATTCTAGTCTATTTCCTCTCCGTTTTCAAAGCCCTTGTGAATGTTTTCCAAAAAATTGAGAAACTCTAAAAATAATTTTTATGGAGTGGATCAAAGGAGAAAAAAAGGATACACCTTGTAGGATGGACCAAAGTGTGCAGACCTAGGGAAAATGGGGGCTTAGGTCTAAGGATAATTGCTCATATGAATTTAGCTTTACTAGCTAAGCAGGCGTGGCACCTCATTTCTGGTGAAGAAAATGAATGGACAACTATCATCAAATGAAAGTATCTTCAAAATATAGAATTTTTAAGTGACTCAGTTCCAATCAGAGGTTTTGATTTTTGAAAAGCAATTCTCAATTGTAAGAAAATCATCAAAAAATGTTTAATATGGGTTTTAGGCAATGGTGAGAGGATAAATTGCTGGAATGATGGGTGGGCTAAGGACGAACCACTGTGCAATATCCTAACTTAGCCTAAATCATAGATATCACAAAAGAACTCATTGGCAAAAAAGTCTCTCATTATATGGTTGAGGACAAAGGCAGAATGAAGTGGAAACAAATAAGGATTAAGGGATTTCAAGAAAAATCAAATGATCTTTGTAAAATTCTTGGGCAATAGTTTATCCCCATGAGACCCAAGGAATATCAAGTGACCTGGGCTCCTACGAAAAATGGGTAGTTCACTGTTAAATCAGCTTACAAGCTTCTGCTTGATGACGAGGATTTTATCCTCCAAAAGGACTTAGTTTGGATAAAAAATTTAATTCCAAAAATTGCAGTCTTTTCATGGCTGGTTATCCAAGGAAGAATTCTAACCATTGATAATATGATGTGTAAAGGTATTTGTATCACTAATCACTATTATCTATGTAGGGCTAATTGGGAGACCATTTATCACATTTTCCTTGAGTGCCCTTTTTCCTTGATTGTCCTAAGTGGGGTTTTTTAGGCCTTCAATATTTCTTGGGTTAAACCAGCCATTGTACTTTATTTTTTTGTCTAGTGGCCTTACCCATTTTCAAGCCAAAGACTTAGATACATGTGGAAAATTTGTCTCAATCACTATCTTTGGCAGGTGTGGTTAGAAAGGAACCATAGAGTCTTTAATGAGTCTATCCATGATCATCAAACTATCATTGCCAGGATCTTATCCTTTGCCAATGAGAATGTGAACCTTATCCCTTTTGATAGTTGTAAACCTCATTTGCAGGAGACCATGATTGCTCAATATTTAAGCTTAACCTTGTTAGATGAGTCTATGCCTAGGGTAGTCAACCCCAGAGCCAATGTTAAGTGGTCCCCACCTCCTACGGGTTGGTTTAAGCTTAATTTTGATGGAGCGACTAAGAACAATCCTGGAGGAACAGGCGTTGGCGGCATTGTATGAGATCATAATGGGAATATGATGCTTGCATTTTTCAAATATTTGGAAACAAATGCGAACAACAAAGCTAAAGCTAGAGCTATGTGGAGAGGCCTTCAAATGACTCAAGACTTAGAAGGCAATTTTATCGTAGAAGGAGACTCTATGCATGTTATAAATCTCCTCAATAATTGAAAAACACCTCCTTGGAGGATTAAAACAATTGTTGAAGAGGCTAGGATCCTTTTCCAAGGAAGACAAGACATAAAAGCCCAACATGTCTTTCGGGAAGCTAACAAAATTGTTGATAAGCTGGCCAATTTGGGTGTCGATGGTGATGGACTTTTCAAATGGGAACACGATATCCCGAGCGAAGTAGAGGAGCTTATTCAACAATAATGCCAAGAATGATAGTCAAATTTACCAACAGGGAAGGCACTGTAAGTATTTCTGCATCTTTTTTTAAATGGACTCACAATAAAAATTATCCGAGTTGTCAGTATTCGTGGATGCTGCTTGGAAATACCACAAAGACTAATGGGGACAGTCACATGTCAGATAACATGGCTCCTAGTCTTCTTAGTAATTTGAGGTTGGTTGATAATCACAAGGTAGGAAATAAATGACAATATAAGACTTCGAACCAGAGCCACGTGGACCACTAGATAGCCACCGCCATAAATCTAGCCAACAGGTTCACTTCTCCAAGGCTGATTGGCCAAGAAGGGATGTGGTACCAAAGCATGTCATATATGGAAGAAAGCAATTACCAAATAATTATTAATAGTAACTGTTGACAATATTGTCACATTCCACCAAGGGGCAAAAAAATTAAAACTTTGTATGATATTTGTTTTGTTGAAAGTTTTCTTTTGTTTATAAGTTATAGCAATTTTGGTTTTCCCTATCGCCCCCTGGTGGACAAAATGAAAAGAAAAGAGCTTCGGGCCCGAAGCGCTTCAAATCATCACTTCGGGTGAGAACTTTGCCGAGAAAGCGAACAAAACGCTTCGCACCCGAAGTATTCCCAGCGACTACTTCGGGCGAAGAATTTTGCGAAGCGGCATCCAAGCAACTTCGTCGAAGAAGAAAAGATGGCCCAAATCAGCTAAGGCAAAGAAATTACTTCGGGCCCGAAGTATTTCTAAAACCCACTTCGGCCAGTTTTCACCCGAAGCAGTAGAGGTCGAAAAGTGTTTCGGCCGAAACTCCCCCGAACCACCGTTTCAAAAGAAGATCGGCCCGAAGCGTTTTCCCGACCTATCAGCGAAGCAGTTTCACCAGCGAAGCAACGAAGGATAGAGGGAGATCGGCTTCGGCACTCCACACCCCCGAAGTAGTTTTGCGAAGCGAAAATCAGCGAGGCGCTTCCCAGGAACGCTTCCCAAGTTGGGCATTTTCTCGAGGCGATCAGAGAGCCTCATAAATGCATATTTTCTTGCCCGATAAGCCCGTTGCTCATTTTTGGCAATTGGATGCGAAGTATCAGCCCGAGAAGAAGAGCCCGACAAGCATGGCCGCCACTCGAGCACCGCACCTGCAATCCAAGGACACCTAGGTGGCTCATTTAATGCGTCTTTCCTCGGCTGACTCGGTCACCCTTACCAGTTTTGGTAGCCGATTTGAGGGATCATCCGCAGCATCAACGAGGAGCCGATTTCTCAGGGCTCGAGGGTGTACTCCGTCGTTTTTGTAATAATGATTCAGAGGGTCGGGTCCTCTATAAAAACCTAGGCTTTGCAATGTAAAAGGGGGGAACTTTCTGCTAGAAAGCTGTTGTAACTTGATGTCCTACGTTTAATACTAAAGATTTTTGTGCTCTATTTCTCTCTTTTATGCTGCCTTCTGTGCTTAATTCTTTTGTCTTTTCTCGTTCGCATACTGAGACTCTGAATCCTGAATCCGATGTGCGATCGGGGACCGAACCCCTAAAATTCGCCCTGAAGGATACATAGGAGAGGAAAAATGCCTTGTCGCTTTCCTTTATGCTGCCTGGTGGATCGAGGTTTCTGTTATTCCCTTATCTCAATCGTTGTTACTCTGAACCCTGAATTCCAGCGAGAGAGAAAGGAGAACCCTGCGAACCCGTCCAGAGGATACATAGGAAGTTCGGCATTTCATTTCTTTCATGTTGTTCTTGGTATTTCTTGCTGCTATTCGAGTTGTTAGCGAGTAATCGTGCTTCCTGTTCTCTCCCACCTTAAATCATCATCTCTAACCCTTACCCCTTTTTATTTCTTTTCCTAACCCTTACTCTGTTTATTTCTTTCCTGCACTCTTGTCTTAAACCCCAAAAGTAGATTAGTATAGGAGCCGGCCTTTCTCCGGAGATTGGCACGAGGGGCATCTCTTCCCCTCGGCCTTTCAATGTTGGTCGCAGGTCCAAGGCGCACAAACCCACCGAAAGTCCTTTCCTGTGCGGATTTGATGACCAATAGTTTTTGGCACGCCCGGTGGGACCCAAGGTCCCATATTTGAGAAAATTTCTAGCCCGTCTTCACCGGAGCCGGTAGTTCTAACAAGTTCTCGGTGAGATCCGGTCAGTCTCACCCCCTGAGTAGTAGTGAGAATCGATGCTCTCATTACTAAGAGACTCTTAGCATCTGGCGACTCTGTTTTACCCGAGAATCTTCAAGTCGTAAAGACCAGTACTAAAAGCCTGTGCCTTCATGCAAACGAGATGGAGAGTTAGGAATAGAGGAGAGGAAACCGAGTTCTTTGAGCTTGATATTGACGCCTTTGGGGAACGCTCTAGGTTAGTTACCCCCGAATATCTCTTACGTGGGACATCCTCGCAAGAGGCTGCTGTTGACGAGCAAGGCCCAACTTTCGATAGCACAGCGGCTAGTTTTCCTTCGAATCCTCCCAACTCACCGAAGCATCCTAGTGCCTCCGTTCCCATTGCCCTTCCGACGAGCAACCCAAGAGGGACTTCGGGGACTTCTATTCCACAGAACCCAGGCACAAATATGGCCCAACAACAACAACAACAACAACAGCAGCAACCGCCGCCCAGATTATTCCCAGCATGGAATTCTTCGTCACCGTTGAATCTCGCGGGCCAAGGGCAAGTTCCACCTGCTGCAATAAAAAAGCTCCCGACGTTCGACGAAACCGGAAAGACTGCTCTAGAGCATATCCAGGACATCATTTCCCTGGCGGC
Organism: Wollemia nobilis; assembly: GCA_028583015.1. Classification (NCBI taxonomy): domain Eukaryota; kingdom Viridiplantae; phylum Streptophyta; class Pinopsida; order Araucariales; family Araucariaceae; genus Wollemia; species Wollemia nobilis. The sequence goes on along the minus strand of JAQPPZ010003054.1, from coordinate 62,363 downwards.
AATCCACGATATCACAGAAGAGCGAGTGATGGTGAAGCTCCTGGTTCTCTCCCTTAGAGGAAAACTCCTCTATTGGTATAGATCTCTGCCATCCGACACTATTACGGGATGGGACCAGTTAGCCGGACAGTTGATGCAAGGCTTCAACGAGTCCGCCGATCCAACTTCTCTTCTGCAGCAATTCACTTCAATCCAAAGACATCCGCAAGAAGAGATTGCAGACTTCAATGTTAGGTTCGCTCGAACCTGGCAAAGAGTCCCAGTTGGGCTTCGCCCAACCGACGAAGCCACGACGTACTACTTCCTTCGGGCCTTCAACCCTGATATCGGCCTTATGATAAGGTACTCAAATGTCAATACTTTTCCAGAGTTGTATGGGTTAGCCAAGAAAGCAGAAACGGACCTCATAGCCATGGGTAAACTCCCTCAAAGAATGCCAATGCCCATACTCCCCGAGTTCCTTCAAGCCCAGTATGCGAGCGCAGTCGCTCCATAGATTTTTGCAATCCCTGCATATCCGATCTCATCCTGGAACCCGAATCCCGTTGTCTCGTAGATCACCGCTCCATAGATACATTTCCCCACACTTTCAACTATGCCGCCCACTATCACTCCAACATTTCCAATGTTGCCAGCACCCCTCCAACATCCTGCCCTGCCTCCGATACCAACTATGGCTTCTTTACCATCAGTTCCCAAGGCCGATGATATGCAAGCCAAGATACTGCAAGAAATGCAATCGTTAAATGCCACAGTGCAGACCTTGTCCAACGACATGACCGTTGTCAAGAAGAAGCAAGCGCAACAAGAGTTTCTACCAAGAAGGTCTTATCCCATGCCTGCACTTACCAAAGATCAAGCGGTCCATCAAGGAAAAGCTTCGACAAGAAATGCTACGATAGATGAAGTCCCAAGCACTTTCGATCATGTATATTGGTGCTCTACATGTAATGATCCTCATGAGGAGAATACATGCATGTTGCATCAACACTACGTGCAGACACTAGCTAGCAGCGGTCAGGGCGGTCAAGTCAACGTCATCAGACAATTGGATCAGAACTTGTCCATCGGTGAGGAAGAGCCAGTCACAGTCCTTACCAGGGGAGGTAAAAGGATGATAGAGGTGGATGCTACTCAGATGGCTCCCTTGAAGGTACACGCTCGATTTGAGAAGGGACAACCATCCTCTTCGACCCCGAGCGAAGTTCCTCCGCCAGCTCCAGTCAAAGAAAAGGCCCAAAAGGCCACTGTCGAACCACCTCAGGTGGAGACCAAAGAACAGGCTAAGGAGAAGCTCAAGTTTCCCTCGCTCACCAAGCGACAAAGGGTCGAAGCGACAGAGCAATATCGCACCAAGTACGAACCGAGAAAGGAACCTGAGGTGCATAGCTCCCCAACCTACAACATTGTAGAAGAATTGAAGAGAATTCCAGCCAAAATCAGTTTGTATGATGCTCTGCAACTTCCTGGACAAGTGGACCTGCTGCAAGAATCATTGAAGAGGATCAATACAAAGAAGGCAGAGCCGCTCGCCCTGGTGCAGACCTTGTCCGCGTCCATCACGGGGAAAAATAGACCACCACCGTTCTACTTATCCTTACAAATGGAAGGATATATCGTGCATAACTGCATGATAGATTATGGAGCTACGACGACAGTAATGCCGAAGGCGGTATGCGAGGAAATAGGCATGGAATACACACGAAGCAGTCATGGAGTCCTCCAGTTGGACGGTACCCCAGTGAAGACTGTAGGTGTCATCAAAGACATTCCTATTCGGCTACATAAGACACCTCAAATCATAGTCATACAAGAGGTGGTAGTCGTGGACCTGGAGCCCTACTTCAGCATGTGCCTGTCAAGGGAATTCACGGCAAAGCTGGGCGGATATCTGTCCATGGACTACACTCATCTGGAGATCCCCTTCAAAGGGAAGAAGGTGAAGATCTATAATGAAAAGCCTTCTACGTTCCTGGTTCAGAAGATGTCCGAGGAAGAGAGCAGTGGCCCTGTGCATACGATCGCGGAGGAGCTAGAGCAAGTGGATCTAGTCCAGGAATCCCTCGCACAGTTATGTTGTGAAGATGAATTTTCATTGGCAGATTTCAATGCCATGATAGAGACTGAGGTGGGGTGCTACACCATCGCCAAGTCCGAGAAACCAACCAAAATGGAGGGAAAGGTTTCTACTCAAGAAGGACTATGGAAATTGTTCTTCGACGGTGCCCGATGCAAGAATGGCGTTGGGGCAGGAATCCTTCTGATTTCCCCGTTCGGTGAGCAAAAGGAGTATTGCTACCGATTGACATGGAGCTGCACCAACAATGCAGTAGAGTATGAAGCCTTGTGCTTGGGACTCAAGAAAGCTGACAAGTTAGGCATAAGGCATCTTCAAATCTTCGGAGATTCTGAACTAGTTTGCAACCAGGTCACCAAAGATGCTCTTCAAAGAAGCACTATCTTAAATCATACCGCAATAGGGTATGGGACCTGTTCGACCAGTTTGAATCTCTCAATCTACAGTCTATTCCATGAGAAAAGAATCGACATGCAGATGTCTTAGCATCCATCGTAGCTCGATATTCTCCAATGGATGATATGGTGCATAAGCCGAAGGCTGTAAGGATGATCTATAGGCCCTCTGTCCCGGACAGAGATTTACACTGGCAAGTTTTTGACAATGATGAGCAGATTGTCAATTTCATGATCCAAGAAGCCGCTACAGTCGAAGACCGAAGCCCTGATGAGGAAGAATATGAAGGATTGGTCCAGTTGAAGAACAACCACGTTCCCAAGGGATTGATCACGCTTGAGAGCCTTTTCGATCAAAATGATCGATCGCTCTCCCATAGGATCCAGATCAGCGCATAGCAATATCAAGATTTAGAACTGGAACCTGGGAAAGTAATAAAGGTCGGGACCGATTGTACTTCGAAAGAAATAGAGCGAATCCGATGTTTGTGTAAGAAGTACCCAGATATCGTGGCTTGGTCTTATCATGACCTCAAGGGATATGATCGACAGCTGATCCAACATACAATCGAATTACAAGAAGGGGCCAAACCTTTTCGACAGAAGCAAAGGCCGGTTAATCCAAAGATCGAGGTCTTGATGAAGGCCGAACTGCTAAAAATGCTCGAAGCAAAGATCATTTATCCCATCAAGCATTCTTCTTGGGTAGCGAACTTGGTCCCTGTCAGAAAAAAGAATGGAGACATCCGGTTATGCGTGGACTTCCGCAACCTGAATCATGCTTCCCTCAAGGACCACTATCCTCTCCCACAGATCGATCAGATCTTGCATTCGGTGGCTGGAGCTCAACGATTCTCCCTGCTTGATGGTTTCTCCGGATATAATCAAATCTGGGTCAGGGACGAAGACCAACATAAGACCGCGTTCACAACCAAGTGGGGCACATTCGCCTACCAGCGAATGCCTTTTGGCCTCTCGAACGCGGGAGCTACTTTCCAGAGGGCGATGGACCTAGCTTTTGGCGAGCTTCTGAACAAGGTTATTGTTATCTATTTGGATGACATGACCGTCTTCTCCCGAAGGAGAGAGAACCACCCAGAACATCTTCAACAAATTTTCGAAAAATGTCGAGAATTTGGCATCTCAATCAATCCAAAAAAGTCTATCTTCGCAGTCAGCGAAGGAAAGCTACTGGGACACGCAATTTCAGAAAAGGGTCTCGCCGTGGATCCTGACAGAGCCGAAGCTCTGATGAAGCTCCCAATCCTAGCGGATAAAAAGGGCCTTCAATATTTCTTCGGTCAGATTAACTTCGTAAGGAAGTTTGTCCCAGACTTCGCCCAGGTCGTTAAGCCGATGTCTGAGCTTTTAAAGAAGGGCGCAGAATTCGTCTGGACAGAAGAGAGGAGAAAAGCATTCAAAGAAATCAAGGCCCGAATTGTTCAGGCACCGGTCTTGATCAACCCCGACTACAGTCGAGATTTTATCCTGTATGCAATAGGAGAACCTGAAAGCTACGCCGCGGTCTTGACGCAAAAGGGGGAAGATGGAGAGGAACGTCCCATTGCGTTCCTCAGCCAGATAATCAATCCCCATGAGGAAAAGTACAATTTCATCGAGCGTCAAGTGCATGCAGTAATGAAGTCTCTCAGGAAATTCAAACAGTTCATTTCTCAGAGTCGAACCACAGTCTTCGTCATTCACCCCGATGTGCGTAGTTTCATTATTCAAGGGGAACTGGGAAGCAAGAGAGCTGGTTGGGTAAGCAAAATCCAAGAGTTCGATATTGAGATCAAGCCTACCAAACTAGTTCGCGGTCGCGCATTATGTCAAGAGCTGGCGAAGAGCGCAACGGCCGAAATAACAGACTGTCAGTCGGATGACTTGCCAACAGGAGAATGCCTCGCTAATCAGGAAGAGGCCGAGAAATATTGGGTCGATGAAATAGTGGAATATTTCAACACCGGCAGATGCCCCTCACATCTGAATGCTTCGCAGCGAAGACATTTCAGGATGCGGTCCGCCCGATACACTATGCGCCCAGAAGGCCTATTTTTCAGGAACATCGACGACGTCCTCCTCAGATGCATAAAAGATGATGATAAGAGGAGAATCCTGGGCGAATTTCATTCAGGACTATCTGGAGGACACTTTGTTGGAAGAGCGACGACGCTAAAGATAATCAAGGCGGGTTACTATTGGCCCACACTCTTTGTCGATGCCTTCTCCGTTTGTCGAAGGTGCGAGCAATGCCAGAGATTCATCGGCCGAAGCAGAAATGCTTCGATGCCACTCCGACCGATACAAGTGGAAGCCCCCTTTCAGCAATGGGGACTGGATTTCGTAGGGGCCATATCGCCAAACTCCTCCGTTGGGCACAAATTCATTCTGATTGCGACTGATTACTTCACCAGGTGGGTCGAGGCAGTCCCCACAAAACATGTCGATCAAGATACTGTGGTCACCTTCCTGGAAGGATTGATTACCCGCTTCGGCATCCCCGAAGCAATTATTACAGATAACGGTCCTGGTTTCACAGGCGCAAAGATCAACGAGTTCCTATATAAGTATGGGATATATCACAAGGTGTCTTCCAACTATTACCCCCAGGGCAATGGATTGGCAGAATCCACCAACAAAACCCTGTTGAGGATACTGAGAAAGTTGATTGATCAAAACAAAAGAACTTGGCACCTCCTTCTGGATCGGGCTTTGTGGGCCGATCGGGTTTCTGTCAAAAGGTCAATCAAGACTTCGCCTTATGCTCTGGTCTACGGCAAGGAGGCCATCCTGCCCACTCACATTGAGATCCCTGCATTACAGTTGCTAGAAGAAGATGAAGCTAACCCGATGGAGGAACGCCTGGTCCAGCTACTACAACTAGAAGAGGAACGTGAAAAGGCCTACCAGAACTTCGCACGGCATGCTGAGGTCACCCGAGAATGGTTCAAAAGGAAATCATCCGATCGCACATTCAAAGCAGGAGACCTGGTATGGAGGTGGGATTCATGGAAGGCCAAGCCTGGGAATCATGACAAAATGGATGCGTTCTGGGACGGACCGTTTGAAATAGTAAAAGTGAATTCGGCCAATTCCTTCATCCTCAAAGATGCGAATGGCCAAGTTTTACCAATCTCCGTCAATGGTCTCCACCTGAAGACCTTCAATCGCTGAGGTATTTATCTTAAAAAAAAAAAATCTTGCATATATTTTGTATATAGGGTTTCAGTTCTTTGTCTATACTCTGTTCAAAAGATCACGGAGAGCAAGCGCCTTCAACCGCAAAAGCTAGATTCCTGGCTTCGGCTTCACAAAGCACGATCGGAATCGCCTTCGGGGGGTTTTCGGTCCGAAGTAGCCGACGAAGGGAAGTTCGTCGCGAAGCAGTTCATCCTCGTAGAACCACATGCAGATCAAGGACGTGGAAAATGCTTCGCTAAAGAAATGTGCCGAAGGCATTGTCCGAAGTAATTCTTGGCGAGGCCCTCCTCGATGAAACAGGTTTCGGTCGGCGAACCGAAGTAACAGCGTGGCAAAGGGGAACTTCGGGCCCGAAATGAAGAAAATCAGCCCGAAGAAGAACTTCGCGGCGAAGTATTTTCTTCGCCAACTCCATGTCGTCGAACCTCGATTTCGAGGCGGGCACATTTAAGATATGCCTCGGGAAACATGCCGACAATAGCCTCAAAAGGGGGCCAAAGCAGATGAACTCAATACGAAAGAAACGACACTCATCCCAAGGCAGTTCGTTAACCGAAAAGCCATGCAAGGGTACCAGGTGGCAGCGATTTGCGTTCTCGATACAAAATCAAATCCCCGAATTGCATGGCCCCACGTACGACGCCGCCATATGGCCAATCAGATGCCACAGCGATACTTTCGGGCCAGGCCCATGAAGTAATTACGGTGGTTGCCATAAATGCCGAAAGTTGCCCTCCGAAGCTATAAAATGCAGATGCCCGTTAAAGAACAAACCATTTGCAAGTGTGAGAGTCGAGTCTGCATTCTGTCACCTCGGAGAACTTCTGCATCAAAGGCTCCATTGTTCGCCGTGATTATCCCATCCCTTGTTTTGAGGTACTGAACTTTTCTACCTCACAAGTTATTCTGCTGCGATCATTCGCAATGGGAAAGAAGAACCCCACTCAGAAAGGAAAAGTGCCAGAGACGACGGTTCCAGAGAAGGCGAGAGCCGTAGAAGAAAAGAAACAGAGACCTAGAAGGGTCAATCCTCCCCCATGCCCAGGAAAACAAGTAATGGAAGGAAGGGAAGAGTCCGATGACGAGCCCAGCATAGAACCACCTGTCGATAAGTGGGCAAAAATCAGAGACCCAGAGCTCTCAAGAACCGTGGCCGAGCTTCGGCATACCATCGACTTCATGCAAAGCAGACTCTCGACGGAGAACAAGAGGGCCATGGCATATTATTCCCACATATACTGGTATCTAGTTCCTCCTACACATCACTGCCCCGAGCTCATATACGCCATCGCTCAGAACTACCAACCACAAACCAGACAGGTGTTGGATGCCTCGGGTAAAAAGTTGTTTTCCATTCTGAAGGAGGATGTGCAAGCAGCGTTCGCACCACAGCAAAGGCCACCAAAAGGCTATACCATTCGCAATGTCAGCCTGAGCGAACAAACGGATAAGTTCACCTCTAATCCCTTCATTTTGAGCTTTTTGCATGAAAACCTCAAGAGCGGACTTCCTTCCGGCAAGCGACCCCAGATGCCCCTGCCCTTGGAGGCCTTCAAGAACACAGATATATTCTCTATCATCGCATGGGTGGGAGGCTTGTCAAGCGATACTTTGGTATACCCATGGCAGGTGTCGCTAGCCGAATGCATTTCCAGAGGAGAGTTCTACGCTCCCGACGCTTCGCGGCCGAACACCAACCCAGTTTTCTTCGATTGGGCAGAATGGGTGGCCCAAAATCTGCATATGCGGTTGTCATCCATGAAGGATGCTAGCAAGGAGCCGCACTTCCAGCCTTGTTCCTTCTTGGTTTGGCTCTTCTTCTTTCATGTACATAAAGCCCTTCACCATTGTGATGTTTCACCGATCGACAAGGATGGGATCCCTTTGCCCGTATATCAGTGGACCCGTCTCTTGTCGAGGTCGGAGTCCTATTACCCTTTCAATCAACAGTTTTTGGGACCTGCGATGCACATTCTGACAGAGTCTAGCCCTCGGGTGCCTCTCTGCCTTAGAGATAAAGTGGTATTGGAGAGAAGAGGGGATGTGTTTCAATTGACACAAGGGCTTGTGATCCGCCTTTTTGGCTTCACAGGGAAGCCCTTCTTGCTGCCCTTTTTCCCTTCGGAGTACCAATTTGCCCTGGAAGTTGCTCGACAAAGTGACGCGACCGACGAAGCCTACGGCCACGGGCGGAAGTGGGCACACACCTACGACTTCCCCTTCAAGATGGGAGTGATCAAAGTCTTTGCCTTGAAGCAGAACATATACCTGGAGGAGAAGCTCACCGATTTTGGTCTGCTTCAAATACCATAGAGGTGGCTCTACGACCCGTTGGGGGTGATGAGAGATCATTTGAAAAGCAAAAACTTCCATGTCTGTCCTCGCCCCAAAATTCTGGAGCAGAGGAATAACCCCAATGGTACGGACCTGGAGTGGCACTTAGAGGAGATGAGGACGTTGCCTCCTTGGCATGACTTCTATCCTATGGAGGTCGAATTCGACCCAGACCAGTACCCATTCCCAACTCCCGACTCCACTTTCTGGAGAAAAGCGAAGGACGATTTAAAAGAGGAGTTGAAAGACTGGGACGAGGAGCAGTTAAGAGAATGGTGGATTATGAGAGTCCATCATCGAAAGATGAATTCTTATGGGCTTCTAACAATGGACAGGGAATTCACAATTGTGTATCAGACCAATATTGGGTCTTGGGAACCCTTGTCCTTCATCGACTTTGTTCCACCAGCCACCCCAAGTTCGGGCGAAAGCCCCGAAAGGACTGATAATGTCCCCAAAAGAAAAGCAGCCAAAGCCACGCCAAAAGCTTTACTACAGAGTCCATCCGAGGATCTCGAGACAACAATAGAGGAATCAGAGCAACCCCTCCAGAGGAAGAAAAGAAAGGAGCGGGAACCTACACAGGCACCCCCGAACTTCCCAAAGCGATCACGTACAGGCACTCCGAGCGCCCCTGTCGAAAGATCAGTATCGGGCTCGACCGAAGCAAATGACGGAGGAACTCCACCAAGTGCCGAAATGATCCCAAACGTAGATGTCATCAACATGGAGGAACTCGTGGAAGTCATGGAAGCCGAGAGTACCGAGGCCCAGAAGGAACAAGGGCCAATCACCCAGGAGATCACCATGGCCGCTCTGCCAGGAGGGCACGCAGGTACGTTCTCTTCACCTTATGCTCTGGTTGCTCGTAAGTCTACCCCGGCCCTGGCCGAAAGCTCTCACCTATCCACCCTGCCTCCACAAGGTCAGTCACCTCCTTACATCGTGTCCCTAACTACTCCCCCCGAGCCTTCCAGCCAGGACAAACCTGTTGAAGTTACTTCACCCAGCCACACCGCCAATCCTCCGGTCATCAACCAGGGTGAAGCTAATAGTCCAATGCCGAACCCCGAGGCTCATTCCTCTATTGTACATAACGTGCTCCCACTCGTCGAAGCCCCCGTCACCCCTGTTGCCGAACCTTCGGGTGAGGCTATCCCCTTCAACTCCTTATATTTGTTCAATCCCTCGGTTGTAGACCCAACCGCATTCGACTCCGAGCTGTCCTCAATACGGGAATCCCCCTTGGCCAAAAAACTCCTCCAAGCCCGACAGAACACAGAGAGAATGTTAAAAGAGGCAAGAAAGAGGAAAGGGCGCTCGCTCGCTCAAGTTGAGAAATGTGCCATCTTCGATTTCGAGGCGGGAAAGTTGCATAAAGTAAAGAAGATACCCAAAGTCCAAAAGCCCCTGGATGAAATGACTCCAATGGACTATGAATATCAGGATAAAGAAAAGGACTTGGAACATCTGAACGTGGACAAGGAGTCCGCCTCTATGCACATTGGAATCGAGACCTTCAAGGCGCATGCCAACATTGCCAACAAGCGCAGGTTCGAAGCCGAGAATGCTAACATCAAGCTAGAGGAGGAGCTAGCAAGGGCTCACTCCAAATTGGCAGAGGCCGAAGAGCAGTGCAAGCTGATGCAGAAAGAAGCACACGCCCTAAAGCTACGGATAGCACAGTTGGAGTGCACAACTGAGAATCAAGCACAAAGGCAGGCCAAAAATGATTTGAGGGCCAAGGAGCTTGAAAGTAAGATCTTGCAAGCTCAGATCCAGCTGCACGAGAAGGAAGGCCTAGGGCTACTTGATAGGAGCAAAATCAAGGAGATTCGCTCACATCTGCTCAAGAATTTTAGGTCTCGGGCTGCCAGTGCCCTTTCAGTTTTAGCTTACACCATAGAAGCCCAGGTTGCCACCGTCGAAGGAGGACCAATCGTCGAAGTGGTCATTCAGAATGTCAGAGCCCGACTCAAGCTGGCCCTCAAGGTCCAAAATGCAAGGTATCAAGATTTGAAGCTCACAGCGATGAGTCGGACAGCAAGGGATTGGTCAACCGCCCAGGCCACAGTTCGTGCCTTTTTCTCCATAGCCAAGAAAGCTCAAAAGGCAAAAATCCTACTGGACGCATTCGAAAGCGAGAGGCACGCGTCAATGGGCTACTTCGAGGACCTCTTCTCCTTAGGCTTCCCGAGCTTCACGGATAATGATGGGAAGCCCTTAGCCAAGGAAGAAATCATGCCGAAGTGGCAGCAGTTTGAAGGCGACGTCTCGGAGATAGACGAGTGGGCCGAACCAATAACAGAGAAGCAGGTTGCCGATTACATATTGAAATACTATAGAATCATCGCCTCCCTAAATGATCTGTACACCAGGTCCCAACATGCAAAAATCGGGCAGATCGATAAGTTTCGCGCATTGGTCAAATCCCTGGAGGATCAGGAGCTGTTCACGAAAAGCGTCTGGTCTCAGATTCGTCGAACCTTAAGAGACATCCGCGCCCGCCTGGCCCCATTGCCAATGGCCGAAGACGTAGCAGAAGCAATGGCGACGGGAGGAGAAGAAGTAGGAAGAAGAGGAGAGAGAAGAGGAAGAGGAAGGACAAGCTGTGGAAGCACCCCTAGAAAAGGAGCAAGGAGAAGGGTCTGGAGGTAACTCTGGCCCAATGGATAAAAGCTGAGGGTTCTACCACCGAGACGAGCTCGTTGCCCCACGAGCCACCAAGAATGTTGACAATATTGTCACATTCCACCAAGGGGCAGAAAAATTAAAACTTTGTATGATATTTGTTTTGTTGAAAGTTTTCTTTTGTTTATAAGTTATAGCAATTTTGGTTTTCCCTATCGCCCCCTGGTGGACAAAATGAAAAGAAAAGAGCTTCGGGCCCGAAGCGCTTCAAATCATCACTTCGGGCGAGAACTTTGCCGAGAAAGCGAACAAAATGCTTCGCACCCGAAGTATTCCCAGCGACTACTTCGGGCGAAGAATTTTGCGAAGCGGCATCCAAGCAACTTCGTCGAAGAAGAAAAGATAGCCCAAATCAGCTAAGGCAAAGAAATTACTTCGGGCCCGAAGTATTTCTAAAATCCACTTCGGCCATTTTCACCCGAAGCAGTAGAGGTCGAGAAAGTGCTTCGGCCGAAACTCCCCGAACCACCGTTTCAAAAGAAGATCGGCCCGAAGCATTTTCCCGACCTATCAGCGAAGCAGCAACGAAGGATAGAGGGAGATCGGCTTCGGCACTCCACGCCCCGAAGTAGTTTTGCGAAGCGAAAATCAGCGAGGCGCTTCCCAGGAATGCTTCCCAAGTTGGGCATTTTCTCGAGGCAGTCAGAGAGCCTCATAAATGCATATTTTCTTGCCCGATAAGCCCGTTGCTCATTTTTGGCAATTGGATGCGAAGTATCAGCCCGAGAAGAAGAGCCCGACAAGCATGGCCGCCACTCGAGCACCGCACCTGCAATCCAAGGACACCCAGGTGGCTCATTTAATGCGTCTTTCCTCGGTTGACTCGGTCACCCTTACCAGTTTTGGTAGCCGATTTGAGGGATCATCCGCAGCATCAACGAGGAGCCGATTTCTCAGGGCTCGAGGGTGTACTCTACCATTTTTGTAATAATGATTCAGAGGGTCGGGTCCTCTATAAAAACCCAGGCTTTGCAATGTAAAAGGGGGGAACTTTCTGCTAGAAAGTTGTTGTAACTTGATGTCCTACGTTTAATACTAAAGATCTTTTGTGCTCTATTTCTCTCTTTTATGTTGCCTTCTGTGCTTAATTCTTTTGTCTTTTCTCGTTCGCATACTGAGACTCTGAATCCCCGAATCCGATGTGCGATCGGGGACTGAACCCCTAAAATTCGCCCTGAAGGATACATAGGAGAGGAAAAATGCCTTGTCGCTTTCTTTTATGCTGCCTCGGTGGATCGAGGTTTCTGTTATTCCCTTATCTCAATCGTTGTTACTCCGAACCCTGAATTCCAGCGAGAGAGAAAGGAGAACCCTGCGAACCCGTCCAGAGGATACATAGGAAGTTCGGCATTTCGTTTCTTTCGTGTTATTCTTGGTATTTCTTGCTGCTATTCGAGTTGTTAGCGAGTAATCGTGCTTCCTGTTCTCTCCCACCTTAAATCATCATCTTCTAACCCTTACCCCTTTTTATTTCTTTTCCTAACCCTTACTCTGTTTATTTCTTTCCTGCACTCTTGTCTCAAACCCCAAAAGTAGATTAGTATAGGAGCCGGCCTTTCTCCGAGAGATCGGCACGAGGGGCATCTCTTCCCCTCGGCCTTTCAATGTTGGTCGTAGGTCCAGGGCACGCAAACCCACCGAAAGTCCTTTCCTGTGCGGATTTGATGACCAACAGTAACTATCAATATAGAGCTTGTGGGAGTTTTTTTTAGTACTCTGCTATGTGTGTCTACAGCTTTTTGTTTCTCCACTGTTTCAAGGAAGGGATCCATATCTATTTCTTTTTTTGTAATTATGATGCAGGCATGTTTTCTTAGGGTATACCCAAAATGTTGTATGGGAATTTTCTTTTTTATAACAGGTTATGTGCCTTACCGAATGTAATGGCTTTGGCGGCATGTAGATTTTACATATATAGGATCCTTAATAGGGACATGTTCATCAACAACCCTAGGCTGATTTTTGTAAAAGGTTTTGGGTCAACCTGTAAAACCTGATATTAATGCTATAGTATCTTATCTACCAAAAAAAATAATATTTTGAGTAAGGAAGATAAATTATGGAGATTAAAATCAAGATAGACTTGGTTAAAAGGAGATAAAAATATAGTTTTTTCATAGGATGGCTATAGTACAAAGATCTTCTTCTAGAATTGGTAGATTTAAATCAATAGAAAGGGTTTGTATTGAAGATTAGAGTGAAATTTTAAAAAGAGGCTAAGTCATTTTTTCAAAATATTCTAGGTTCAGAGGAGACCGAAGTTCTTAATGATAAACTTCTTCAAGATGTTTCTTCAGTTATAACAAATTAAGACAATAGAAAACTGATGGAGCCTATTACTCTAGAAGAAGTTCATTTAGCTCTTTTCTTTAATAAGGATAAATCCCCTAGTCCATATGGGCTTTCTACAGCTTTTTACCAACATAATTGGTATATAGTGAAGGATTTTTTGTTGGTGGCAGTGGAACAGTCTAGGGTAAAACAATACATTTCTTATAAAATAAATGCAACTTATCTTATCCTAATTCCAAAAAAGAAGGATGCTGAATTATTTGATTCTTTTAGACCCATAAGCCTATGTAATATGACTTATAATATTATTTCCAAAGTGATGGCAAATAGATTAAGGTCATTGTTAGACAAAATCATTTCATAAGAGCAAGGAGGTTTTGTGAAAGGGAGACAAATTTTGGATGGGATCATAGTAGCTCATGAAGTTATACATTTAGCAGCTTCAAGAAAAGAGAAAGCTATGATATTAAAACTTGATATGAGTAAAGCCTATGATAAGTTTAAATGGAATTTTCTTTTTGCGGTTTTAGATAAGTTTGGTTTTGGGAAGAAATGGGTTAGATGGATTAAAGCTTGTGTCTCTACAGTTTCTTATTCAGTGTTGGTCAATGGGTTAGTAATAGAATATTTTAAAGCTAAGAGAGGCCTTAGACAAGGAGATCCTTTGTCTCCTTATTTGCTCATTATTATGGTAGAATTTTTGAGTAGGAACTTAAAGAAGGCTTACAAAGATGGGTTTATAAGTGGACTTAAGGTTAGTAATAATATCGATAACATCACCCATCAACAGTTTGTAGATGATACAACCCTTTTTGGAAGGGCAAGGATAAATGAGGCCAGAGCTTTGAATAACTTTTTAAAAGAGTATGAAAGAGTTTCAGGACAAAAAATTATTAGGACAATCCAATATTTACTTTCTTAACACTTTTGCTAATATCAAAGCAAGAATTTGTAGGTTGCTTCAAATGGAGGAGGTAAATTAACCAACAACTTATCTAGGGATGCCTTTATTTGAGGGGAGAATAAGGATAGATTTATGGAATCCAGTTATTAGTAAAGTTTAAAATAATCTTCCAGTTTGGAAATGTAGAAGGTTATCTTTAGTAGGAAGAGTGCAGTTAATTAAGTCAATATTACAAGCCATTCCAACTTATTATATGTCTTTGTATTCTATACCAAAATTAGTTGAAAAAAGTTTAATATTTATTATGCAATCATTTTTATGGTCAGATTTACATGATAAAAGAAGTTTTCTTTGGTAAAATGGAGCAAGTTGTGTGATGACAAAACTAGGGGAGGTCTTGGTTTAAGAGCTCTTCCAGATGCAAACTTAGCTCTTGGGGGAAAAGTTATCCGGAGAGTGTACAAAGAGAGTCAAAGACAATGGTCAAGAATTCTTTTAAGTATGTTGATCCCAATAACCCAAGTTTAATATTTACTTCTTTCTCTCTTCCAAATGGTTTTGCTCTCTGGAATGGTTTAAAAAAAAATATTTATCTTATGATTAAAGGTTTAATATGGGTGGTGGGAACTGGAGAAAAAATTTCTATTTGGATAGATACTTGGTGTGATAAAAAACCACTCAATTTAGATCTAGTTTTGAAACCTTGGATGAGATTGCTTCAATACAAATATGGTGATAGAGTTTCAAACATTTTGTACAAGGATCAAGAAGGAAGATACAAATGGAAAGAATATTTTTTACAAGTATACAAGACATTGATGCTAGGAGGAAATTGAGTAGAAAGATAACAACTGTAATTATTTCGAGGAATTCCAAGGATAAATTGATTTGGGAGTTGAATAGTTCAGGAGAATACACTACAAGAAGTGGATATAATGTTCAACACCAAAATAATAATAATATCACTAAAATTTGGAGAGATATTTGGGACAGCCAGGGGGGAAATAGAAATTTGGACAAAAGCACTGACCTCATGAGTGAATATATTGCAAACCTTCATCTTGTGGATATCCAACCAAATAATGGCCTTATGACTTGGTCTAACAGAAGGCAAGGCTTAGCTTGTATAATGGAGAGATTGGATAGATTTTTGCTCTCTGAAATTTTCTTAATCCATGGTCACATTCCTAAAGTGAAGACTCTTAATAATGTTGGTTCGGATCATTGGCCAGTCATGGTGGAAATGTGGAAAACCAATGTGAGTTTCTCTCCTTTTCGTTTTCAATTAATGTGGCTTAGAGACATTTCCTTCAAACCTCATGTGCAACAATGGTGGAAGGAAGGTAAACCTAGGCATGGGACTAAGATGTTCTGTTTTGCCAAAATACTGCAATACATTAAATCCAAAATCAAGACTTGGAACTGGAAAGAGTTTGGGGATGTTCATAAAAAAACATGAAGTTATTGCTCATCTTGAAAATTTGAATAAAATTTGTTTAGATGGCCTCACAAAGAGGAGAAGTGTAGATGAAATTAAACTCACAACTTAGTTAGAGGAATGGGAAAAAAGAGAAGAAATCTTATGGAAGCAAAAATCTAGAATTCAATGGCTCAAAGAAGGAGATCGAAACACAAATTTCTTCCACAAATCTCGTCTAGCTCGAAGATCTCACAACTTTATTTCTTCCTTAAAATCAGATTTTGGAGATGTTGTTTATACTTGGGATGGCATGAACTCTATTGTTGTTGATTACTTTTCCAATATTTTTGCTGCTACTCCCCTTGACTTAGCTTCACAATATAATGTTCTTCAAGCAATCCCTTCTCTTATCACTTCTGAGGAGAACTCTATTTTGACTGCTCCTGTTACTATCAATGAGCTTCAACAAGTAGTTTTTAAAATGTAAAAAGGGAAAACCCCAAGTCCTGATGGTTTTCCTATTGATTTCTACCAAGAGTTTTGGGATATCCTTCATGTTGGTTTATTAGAGGTGGTGGAAGAAGCCAGGAAAGCCAAAGAAATTTTGAAGGTTATCAATAAAACTTATATTACTCTTGTTCCAAAAGCTCAAGAGGTTGATCATATCTCAGCTTTTAGACCTATTGCTTTATGTAATGTTCTTGTCAAAATCATTACTAAAATCATGGCAGAAATGTTAAAGCCTCTTTTGCATAAGATTATTTCCCTAGAGCAAGGGGGTTATGTGGAAGAATGTAAAATAGTAGATGAGATAGTTCTTTCTCAGAAAGCCATCCATTCCATGGATATGCAAAATTCTCCTTCCATGTTCATTCGGTTAGACTTATCCAAAGCTTATGACAGAGTGGATTGGCACTTCCTTATCAAAGTTTTGAGGCAATTTGGTTTCTCTAAGGATTGTATGGATTAGATTATGGTATGTATCTCTTCAGTTTCCTACTTAGTTCTTATCAATGGTAGATCTTATCAGTCTTTCCTAGCTTCTAGAGGTATTAGGCAAGGTGACTCGCTATCCCCTTATTTATTCATCATTCTTGTTGAATGCTTGGGTAGGACTATAACCAAAAAGAGGGAAAAAAACCCTTGAGGGAGTTACCATTGCTCATGGAGCTAGACCTATCTCTCATCTTAAATTTTTGGATGACTCTACTCTTTTAGGTAAAGCTACAGTTAAGTAAGGTTCTAATATTAAGCAAATCATTAGTTGTTTTTCTAAGGCTACTAGGCAGTTGATCAATGAAGACAAATCTAAAGTTACTTTCTTTCACTGCTCTGCTAGACAAGAATCCATGGTCTTGGATAAACTAAGATATAATAAGACCTCTCTTCCAATCACTTATTTAGGTATTCCCATAAATATTCAAAGGCAAAAAAATAAATATTGGAATTGGTTGTTGGACAAAGTCAAGAAGAAAATTGGAAAGTGGACCAACAAGTGGCTTTCTTCTGGGGGTAGATTCACCTTGGTAAAATCAGTCCTTCAAGCTATTCTTATTTATATTTCTTCCGTTTTGAATATCCCAAAGGCCATTCTTCGAGAATTGGATCAAATGAGTCATCGTTTCCTTTGGAGTGGTACTAAGGAGAAAAGAAAATGGGCCTTGTTGAAATGGGATACTTTATGTCTTCCTATGAGTGAAGGGGGGTTAGGATTACGGTCTTCAATTAATAACAACAAAGCTTTAGCTGCTAAATTATATTGGAGGATGTTGCATAACCCCAATGCTCTTTGGGCCAATAATCTCCTTGCTAAATATGTTGAGAACAAAAGTCCTGAAGACCTTGTTCGCTATCAACTTCCTACCAAAGGTTCTCCCATTTTAGCAGTTCTTAAGACTGGTGAGGATTTGATAAAGAAAAAATTATTTTGGATCATTCATAATGGTCAACATGCAAATTTTTGGATATATTCTTGGGATGGTCACAAGCCTTTGATAACTCAATTTCCCGATTGGAGGCCTTGGATGGAGGAGCTTCACCGAGCTAATTGGATAAAGGTGACTAATTACTATCGGTACCATACTGGTAATTCAAAGGTTGGTAGATATTGGATCCCTATTGAGGACTGGCCTATTCAAATCCTAGGAAGGCAAAGACAAGATATCCAAGGCATCCTTCATATGAGATCCCTCTCTTGGTCCCATGAAAAAGATTGTTTTGGATGGAACAACACTACTAAGGGTGAGTATTCAGTTGCTCAAGGTTATTTGACCTTATGCCATAATAATCCCAACCATTCTTCTGACATATTTTCTTGATTGTGGGCTCAAAAGCTCTAGCCTAAGGCGAGGTTCTTTAATTGGCTTTTATTGCATTGTAGGGTGCTTACTGGTGAGCAACTTATGAAACATGGTTTTCATGGCCCTTTTAGATGTGAAATGTGTGAAGAGAATGTAGAAAATATCA
This sequence comes from Wollemia nobilis, assembly GCA_028583015.1. Lineage (NCBI taxonomy): Eukaryota > Viridiplantae > Streptophyta > Pinopsida > Araucariales > Araucariaceae > Wollemia > Wollemia nobilis. The sequence continues at coordinate 44,583 of JAQPPZ010003054.1, read as the reverse complement.
ACCATATTTTTATTGAGTGTACTTTAGCCTCTGAGCTGTGGAGGAGAATGGCTAGTTTACTTGGCTTACAGTGGTCCAATTTTTTTACTTTTGAACAGCTTTTGAGGGATTGGCCTAATCAAGAGGGTGTTGATCATTTTATTAGGCTATTAGTTTGGATGGGTTCTACCATTCTTCTTTGGAATATTTGGAATGAAAGGAACAACCAAATTTTTAATCAAGATAGGAAGGATATTCACTATATTTGGCAAAAGACCATAGCCAACTTAGTTGAATCAGTCCATCATCTCCTTAATCACCCCCAAAACTCCCACCAAATATGGGATCAAGTGATGCAAAGATTGAAGATTAAACCTTCTAAGGACAACCAACTTAAAGGGAATGTGAGTATTAGTAAGATGGATAGGAATAGAAATTGGCAACCTCCTCCTAAGGATTTTGGAAAAGTCAATACTGATGGAGCCTCTAGAGGGAACCCTAGAAAATCCAGTGTGGGAGGAATTGGTAGACTTTCAGATGGCTCCCTGGTTTTTACTTTTGTTGAGAATTTGGGTATTCTTTCCAATAACCTTGCTGAGGGGTATGGTATCCTTAGAGGCCTTCAGGAGGCTACTAAGGTTGGATGGGAAAAGGTGTTAGTTGAGTCTGACTCTCAACTTATGATTAATATCTTGAAGAATCCTTCTAAGAATCATAAGGTGGATTGGAGAATAAAAAAATTATTGAGAAGATTCAATTAATCCAGATGGGATTTTTGAAAGTTTATTACAATCATGTGGTCGGAGATCAAAACAAGAGTGTTGATGCTTTAGCTAATTGGGCTTTGGACAAAGGTGATCTTACTTGTTATGGCCACCCTCCTATATGGTGGGCTTCTCAAATTAGGGAAGCTCTTCTTTCTATCATTTCTTTGGATGGCTCTAGTTCTGAAGGTACCTAGTTTCTTCTTGGTTTTTTTTTGGCTTCTCTTTGGTTCATTTAGTTTTTTTTAGTTCCCTAGCTCATTCTATTCTTTATTTTGTTTCCTTTGTTGATTCTTGCCTTAATAGTCTTCTGGTCTAGATAGGTCATTGTTTTGTTCATTTTTTATTTCTTTTTTGTTTTTTGTTTTTTTTGTTTCATTTTTTAAGGTGGGTGGGTTTTTTTATTTTGTTTTGTTTTTGTGTTCTTTGTGTTCTTTGTGTTGTTTTTTTTTGTTCTTGTGTTTTTGTTGTTTTATTTTTTTTATTTTTTTTGTTATTGTTCTTGTGTTTTTTTCGTTCTTGTTCTTGGGTTTCTCTTTGTTTGTGTTATTTCGTGTTTTTATCTGTGAGTGTTTTCTATGTTTTTTGTTTTTGTTTATTGTCTGTTGTAGGTTGTTTTTTATTTTTATTTTTATTTTATTTTTTAATTTTTTAGGTTTTGGTTGTGTTTATTTTTCATGTTTTTTTGGGTTATGTCTTTGTAGTGTTCTGTTGTTTTTGTCTTGTTTGTGTTTTGTTATGTGGTTCTTGTGTTTTTCTATGTGGTTTGTGTTGTGGTTTCTTTTATCTTATTGTGCGTGTTTGGTTGTGCTTTTGTTTTTGACACACTCAACGAGCATGTTTTTTATTTTATTATATTATTTTTGTTGTTATTTACTTATTTTTAAATTGGTTTTGTGTGTTTGTTTGCTCCTTGAATATGTCAAAGGTGGTAGGCCAGGTCCGAATCCTAGGCATTTTTGGCATAATGGACACCCCTGCCTCCTTGGATCTTACCCGAAAGTGGCATCCCTTTTGGGATTTTTTCCACAAATAAAAAAAAGATATTTGGGACAGCCCAAGCATTCCTAAAGTCAAAATTTTTGTTTGGCTAGTAGTTCATAGAAGAATTTTATCCTAGAATAACCTTATGAAAAGGGGTTTTCATGGCCCCTCTAAATGTGTTTTCTGTAATAAGGAGGAGGAGAGTATTGACCATCTCTTAGGAAATTGCTCAATTATTTGGAATCTATGGCAATGGATTCTTAATATGTTCGGTAAATGCATGGTGATGAATATAAAAATTAAAGATTGTTTAAAGCAATGGTAGAGCACTTATAAAAGTGAGGCTTTACAGACAATATGGGATATTTCAAAAGATACAATACTATGGACTATATGGCTAGAAAGGAATATAATAATTTTTAAATGAAAGGAAAGCAATTTAGAGGTAATGAAAAAGAATATTTGTTTAGCCATAGAGGAGTCTAAACCAACCCTATCAACTCACCCTATCCCTAATTTGAAAGCAGAGAATCTTGATAGATGGAATCAAGTCATTAAATGGAATTATGATATTGGGTACAAGAGAAGAAAAAATAAGGTAAAGAATATAATGTGGAAACCACCAGATGTGGAGTGGGTTAAGTTGAATTTTGGTGGAGCATCTAAAGGAAACCCAAGACCAGCAGGATGAGGAGGAATAATTAGAAATAATAGAGAAGAGATTTTGTCTCATTATGCTTTCAATTGTGGATTTAAGACAAATAATGAAGTTGAAGCTTGGGAAACTTTAGAAGGGTTAAAAATATGTAAACAAATGAAATGGAATAGAGTTTGGATGGAAGGTGATTCTCTCATAGTAATAAATGCAATTTTGAGGAAAGCAAAGGCTCCATGGAACATACAAGAGATAATTATGGAAATTCAAGATCTTGCTAAAGAGTTTGAAGAAATCAGGTTTACACATATATTAAGGGAAGGAAACAAATGTGCATATAAGCTAGCCAATAGAGGGGTTTTTGTTGAGGATCCTGAAGTTAACATTTCCTTTCCATGGTTAGAGAAAGTAGAAAGTTTAGTTGAAGCTGACAAAAATTGTTGATTGCCTAAATCAATTAATGATTAAGATTTACTTTAATATTTTCCATTGGTAATATCTATTTTATTTTGTAACAATAATGTGTGATCATTTAGACTATTTATTATAACTTTTTTTGTTGCTATTGTGTTTCAGGAAGGAAACTAGCAATCCAGATTTGGTAATGCAGAATATGTTAGTGCGATGTTCTGAAAATATTACTCTACTAATATGCAAGGCATATATAGTAGAGGTGAATTTTTGGCTTTGTGAAGGCTGCTATAGGAAAATGTCAAGAAAGATGCTAAATTTTGGAGTAATTGTATTCATATAAAGATTTGAAAATATCCAAAAAATGAAAATCAAGAATTCAAACATTTTATGTAAAATCATGTAGGTTTCTAACTATAGCATCTCAATTGAGATGATAAGTGTATCTATTTGTAAGCTCTCAAGCTCTAAATAAGAGATATAATTTGTTAAGGGTGGGGGACCCGAGTACAACCCTTTTTTATGAAGCAAAAAAAATATTGGCCATATACATTGAATACTCAAATATTAATCTTATATTTGATCTGAACATTGGGACATGTGATAACCTGGCTAAAAAGACAACATTGATCACATCAAAGTTATTCAATCACTTTTTATTATTTTTATTAGATCACCACTTAAATTGTTATGGTTGAAATATTATATTTGTTATTTATTTACATTTTATTTTACTTTCGTTCATACCTTTTCCTACAATATTGTTTAGATTAGTTTAGATTAATTAGTTTAGTTGGGATTCATTTTGTTGACCTAGAGATTCATGATTTATTTAAACCCCTTTGTAGATTGAATTATGATCTCACAACCGCACATATCATCAAATGATTTCACGAATCCATAATCTAGAATTTGATATTTTCCTTTCTTGCAAAAAAAAACAACCCCATTACTCTTTGCTTCTAGCAATTGTTCTTCTTATCTGTGTTTGTTTGATATTGTTGTAATACCTCTTGAAGCTTGTATAACAAAAACCACTACACAATCCCCCATCCAAATATTTTTAATTCATTCTTACATTCTTCATTACTTTATTTTGTTTCATGTATTAAAACAAACATTGGATTATAACGAATTATTAATTCTCTAATAACATTTTTTAAGGGGTCTTATTAATATCCCTATTCCAAGATATTGTTTTCATCATAATTTTTTATTCTTATTTTCTTAGCTTATTTCCACCTTTTGTTAATACTTGTGATTTTTTTTGGGTTTCCCATATCAATCTCTCTAAGTTTATTTTTCTCTTTATTCTCGTTTTGATCCTCTCATTTTTCCATTCCCAAAAATACTTTATCTTCATCAATCTCTTTGTATTTTCTAGACTATTTATCTTGAGACTTATCATCTATAAGTTGTTGAGAACTTGAATTGCAAAGAATAGCCTAAAAAAAAATATTGCCCTGGAAACTCTAAAGTGTAAGGATCATCCTCCTAGTACTAACTATTTTATATTGCCTCAAAAAAATTAAATTTTTATGGATATCATTCATACTTCTTTCTTTATTATACTCCTCTTGAAACCATAAAGTGCAATCATAATGAGACTTATGCTTATGCTATCCTAGAGAACTTGGAGTGCAATGGATAGTGTTGTAGACACTTTCTTCTTTATGTTTTCCTAGAAACCCTAAAATGCAAGGATGATTCTTCATTGTAATTATTTGCTTATGTTGCCCTAAAAACCCTAAATATCCATGGATATCCTCCATACTAACTTCCTTAGTATGTTGCTCATGAAACCCCAGAGTTCGAAATATAAGTTCTATCTACTTTCATTCTTTACACAAAGATGATTTATACTACTTGAGGAAAATGAAGATGATATACTTTGCTTCCTTTGTTTTAAAATTACCCTCCACATCTTTCGCCTCTTTAATTACTTCTATAATTGAACTTTTTCATTCTACTTCCTCATCCCTTGTGACCATTGTTTCTTCTAATGTTTGATCTAAGTATGGTCTTCGCCATTTGATGATGCAAAGGGACTATATTTACCATGTTCTTGGAAGAGTAAAATCCTTGATCTACTCTAGCTTCTACTTCGATATGATATCCTTGCTTCATCTTGAAGTTTGTCTCATGCCCAAAATTTTTGTCTCTTTCTCATTAATTTCACTTTTCAATCTCTTTCCCATGTATCCAATCCCATAATATTTGCGAAATTGAAATGCAATGTTTTCATAATCCACTAGTTATTTCATTTTCTTGATTCAAATTTAATCTTAATATATTGCAACAAAGGTTTTGAAATGTTTGTGTCAACAATGTCTTTACTCCTTAGTAGTTGTTCCCTCTTAGGTGAGCTCCTCTAGAGTATTGTCAACAACCCTCAAAACATCCTTATTAATAAGTTGATATGAAAGTCCAAAAAACCTAACCCACACTAAAAGCCTTTTAATAGTTTATCTCCATACATAAATTCTCACTCCATGGTTTTTAATACATCTCTTCCCCTAAACCATGGGCCAACACCCATTATTTTATCCCTAGTTTCCAAGCTAAAGATGATGAGAAAAATTCTTTTGGAAGTAAAGATATGGAGTAATTTGAATTCAATCCCTACTTCCATTTGATTAAGTTTTAAATTTCTAAAAAATGTGGCTAGTATCCATGGAACTTTGAGATTAACCATTTACTTTATAAGAACCATTATGTCATGCTTGATCATCTCATCCTTGATAATCACTTATGATGACATCTACTACCTCGATAGGGTTTGTTGTATATTCACTCTTCCTCCTTTCTCCAAATAGGATATCCATACTTCCAATTAGGAAATTTTTATTTCTAGTTAGGACTTTCAAAAATGAATTTTCTCTGATGCTACTTAGCTTTTCCTCATAAGAATCCTTCATTTTTTGAATTTCCCCAAAGATCTAGAACCAAAATGTGGAGGCTCACTCCTTACACTCACTTCCTGCTTTCACTTCATTAATCATTCCCCACTCTTCTCCAAAGATCTAAATAAGAAAATATGAGGCTTGCTCTTAAGGAGCAAGTCTCTCCCAATTGACACTATATAAAAAAGTAATAATTTGCACATAAACTTGTATCTCCACTATTATTATTTGCTTTTTGGGAAAAGGTTGAGTTTGATTAAATGGCAAAAATATTTATGGGGACACATACAAGGGATATTTAAGCTTCCCCCTCCTCCCCCTGCCCCCTCAAGGGGATGCCTAGGCATACCCTCTATATCCTACACAAATGAGGATAATGAGGAACACAATGAGCATATCCCCAACCATGCCCTTTGACATCCTTGATCCCTAGGAATGCATCCAAGTAGAACACAACTTTTAACTGAATTTATAAATCTACATATAAACACCAACCTTTCTAAATTTGCCATCACTAGAGGCTACCAACAATGGTCATTGTTTAATCCAAAAGTCTTTCCAGATGCCTCCATTGGAGGGTTGCAAAGGCCATGTTCCAACCATTCCATATTCAAGAAACCTTGGAATTTGATGGTCATCCTTATCCATCAATCCAAGTTTTTTATTATTGATAAACCTTCTTATTGACAACTTCTTTTATAACTTTAGCAGTGTTTTGTCATGAAAAAAATGTTGGTGTCTAGATGTAGATTATTATCTCTCAATAAAATGTGATCTTAGATGCCAAATACATCTAAATAGACTATATAATTTCAACCTTGTATCATAGCTAGTTTAGGTAGCAAAATTAACCAAGAGTTGTCATTCTTATACATGTGAGAATTAACACGTGCTCACAAATAAGAAACAAGTATTCAACCATTCCTCTTTCATATTAACAAATAAGGCATGTCAAATGACAAGTAGGCAGACAATGAACCTCTCATAGGTTCAACTTGGGAGGGATGGAGGCATTTTTAAAGCCATGCAAAACTTAAGCATCATCCTCTACGAAATATCCGCAAGATTTATAGGAAAATCTTAGTAACTCATTTCTAGAAATTACATTAGTAAGAGCATAGTCTAGGTGATAGTATAACAAAAAAAAAAAAACTAGAAGTGTAGCTATGTTTTTTTTGCCCCCATCTTGAAATCTTACAACAACAATTGGATGAAAGCAAGGGCTAGATATGAACCCACAATTCAATTCTCATTATGTCCACAACATCGGTTATCTATGCTTGTAAACTACTGAATTGTATTTCATATACCTTGATGATTACTAGTATTGTTATTGTATAGTCATTCCTCAAGCGAGAGCTACCCATAGCAATATCTCAGATATGTTCTACATAATCATTCCATGAGTGCCTTTCATCATCTATGGTCAATATGATTCCCTCCATTTTCCATCTTCTAAGGATAATTTTCCATCATTTTATTATAAATTATAATGTTCAACCAGAATGTCTCATTGGATAACATGCTTAGTGCAATTTATGGAAAGATATTATCTACACATTCTTTCCCTAATTTTCTTTCTGTTCAAGTTTATTTATCTTCAAATGATGTGGAATATATAACAGGATTTATATTTTGGGACAATATGATATACTGTTCTAATTCATTTTTAAATACACTCTTCCACCTCAAATATTTTGCAACTAAAATTCACCTACAATAAAATTCTCCTAAAAGAAAATGCACTGTTTGGAACATTATTGAATTTTATGGTTGGTTCATGACAAAATGCCCATGGAAAACTAGTATAAAAAAAAATTTTTAAAGGAAAAAAAATCAAGATAACAATGCAGAGTCATCACATTAAGGTTTATTTTTACACAAATTTAAATCTTCATAAAATTTAAATTACAAGATGACAGAGGGAATTAAAGGCACCCTTTTATTCATACTTCTAATTATATATTTTGTTCCTCACCAAAATTGCAATGAATCTGAAGGGGTACTACTGTTTTGGAATCATACAACCACAGAGCTTGGAGCTTGACAACTATAACAACTCATCAACTATGGATGCATCATAAGCTTCACTAAAATTGACATAAAATTAGCGGTCTTTGATGTGTGCCTTATATTAAAATCACACTCTTAGGAGATAAAAAAGTGGTTCTAAGGTAATTTAACTGGCTTGATTTCCCATATATCCTTGGCATACTCATGTATAATTTGGTCACTGCTGAATTTGTACGAACCAATTGTGTTTAGGATGGACATCCTCATCCATTTCTGCATGAAATATTTATATGTTGCACATACAACGAACATGTACACAATTCATATCCCCAATCATTATCCAAAGTTATTTAATTGTACAAGTGATGCCAAGGAATTAAGCCTAGAAATTCAAATTACTTCTTGATACTTGTATATCTCATCCACTTTCTCTTAGCATTCAATATACAATGGAAAGTCCTTGCCAACAAGAAAATAGTCACCACAACAATAGTCCTTATTCCCTTCAAGAGAATCAAGCAAAGGGTTATAGTTGTTTTTACGGAAAACTCCACTCTTGATGAAGTCTTTTGCCTCTTCAAACCTTGGGTTTGGCTTAAAATAAATATGGTTATTTAAGCACATATTTATATTCAATAAATTGAAAAAGCAGATCAATCTCTATAATTGGTAAATAATAAATTTGTTAATACTAGTTAGTAATAGCAAAACACAAGTGCTTCCTTAAAAACAAAAGAAAACTCAGGCATTCAAAGATCTAGGAAAAGTGTCTTTATTAAAATATGGACAAATATAAAACTCTCAGAAGAAACAGAATTCAATGCCTTGAGTTGCAGGAACTTGAAAGGCTTGAGAAGTTGGGAGAACATATACCTTGCCTTCTGCTCTGTCTTTTCTTAATCCATCAATTGCATTAGCCCTAGCACCAAACAAAAAAAAAAATTCTTCTCCAGCTTCTTCATGTATTTCAACATGCCCACCATCCAATGTCCCAATCAAGATACATCCATTCATAGATAATTTCATGTTGTTGGTTCCACTGGCTTCCATTCCAGCCGTGCTACAAAGAGATTTAAAATTATGTTATTAAAAACTTGAATTGATGAATGGACATGCATGGTTATGACAAGCTTAATTGTAAAAGAAAAAAGGAAAAAACAAATGTACCTGATATGTTAAGAAAGTTTACTGTTAGGAATAAGCATTTCTGCAACATTAACATTATAATCTGGAACAAAAATTACCACATTTACTTTCCTATTCTCTTCCTTAATGCCTATGATGGAATTTTGTTCCACATTAATACTTCTTTTTCTTCTTCCTAAAGCACATAAAAATTGTTGTGAGAATCCAGGCAAAACACATCATAAACCATACAATGCCAATAATATCAAATACCACCTGAACGACAATAATTATGTATATATTATTTGATAAAATTGAAACTGGCAGGTTAAAATTTCTTTGTTATAAAATCAGATTGCTTATAACATCAGAGAATTTAACCTGTTAAAATTTCTTATTATAACAATTATTTACAGGCTTTGTAATATTCTCTTTAGCTACGGTTTTAATTTTTGTTTTATTCTAAGCATGTCGAAGACCTTTCAAAGGATCCACTGAGAAATGAATTATCTTGATAAATACGAATATGACAATTTATTAATTGTCTGTTATTATTACTATTATAATTGAATTTCTGTTAAATATGTTCAAAAAACCAGGACATAGAGCTCTGGGTGCAGACAGAGCCTGACATTAATTATACCTATGACATTATAAGTATCAACGAGACAAGAAAACGGGAAAACCCTAAGACAAAACCTTCCTGGAAAAGTGTAAAATATGCAGAAACGAACTTTGCTCAAAATTTGAAGGGGCAGAGCGTCTCCAAATTGGAATTTGGAATAATAATTGGAGGTTCAGTATCCCCAACCTGTGATTGTGCCCATAAAGCCAGAACTATGGAATTCATCAGACGCTTTTGACAATTCTGAAGCAGGAAACTGCTAAAGACCATGCAAAATAAAACGGAAGGGAACTTAGCATGATTTCTTAAGGAACAGTGTTTGGCTTACTGTTCTGGACCATCTGCTTGTTGCTTTTCCTGAGTTTATGATATGAACCTCCGGTAAAATTATAACTGCAGAATGCACTATATTGAATGCAAATAGCGAGGGGCAATTAGGAATAATCACCATTATAAATCAGTTGGATTGAATGAGGTTTCTATACGCATGTAGAGATCACTAACCGTATGCGTAGATCGAGGGCAGTTTGCAACCCTTCAACCTCATTTTTGTAAATCTATTTATTAATGAAGAGTGTACTTCACCAGTTTTAGCGGCCATCTTCTCTCATTTGCTCCTCATTTTGTGTTTTCTGCTATTTGCATTCCAGTTAATCCAGTCTGTTGTAATAATTTTACCGCATGTTCATATCAGTGTAATTCCAAGTAAGATTTCTTAATCTTGTCACAGAGGCTTTGAAGAAACACCTCGATCTAATGGGTAATTGTCGGTAACATTTATCTGTTTCGTCATCACTACTATCGATTGGTCCTTAGAATTCAGAGTGGAAAAATTTGATAATAGTACTTGATGTAACCAACTGCTGGATAGGAGAGAAGAAATATTGGGGTTGCACCTCAGGCGAGTTTCAATTTTCCTGAGATACCTGACAATGGTAGAGATAGTATGTGTTCTTCAGATATTGCATTGGCCAGGTTTCTTGATAACTGCTTTTCCACTTCCTAGGATATCATTTCTTATGTGATAATGACAGTCTATAATCATAGTGGACAGATTTCTTCTTGCAACAAAGTCTCAGGGTTCAATGAAAGGGCATAGGTTTTGTGGACATTAAACTCTGTTGCAACTTTTCCGGTAGTGGAAAAATTAGGCCCAATTTGGGACCGATCTACAATTAAATTCTGGCTTTTCAGAGGGTTCAACATTCTCCTTCCTGTGCAAGTGTTAGAAATTCACTATATAAAATATAGAAGAGCAATCACAGTAGAAGAGACAGCGATGGTTCACCCAGTGGGCTACATCCACCAAGAATTTTAATTTAACGTGGTTCATCCAGTAGGCTACATCCACCAAGAATTTTCAGTCCTTTATTTAATCAATCCAATCAATAGAGGGAGACAACCTACAGCAAGCTCCTGCTGTAATTTCCACTGTATACCACACAGTAATATCACATACTCTATTTTTTTTTTCTCACAACTATATATAAGAAAAAAATAGGAAAAACTACTATTCTTAATAAATGCATCCGGATACAATCTACAGCCAAAGTCATGCACTAAAATCTGCCATCAATCAGAATTACTACATTCCAAGATTAACTGTGATGCCCAGTTTCCAACCCCTAATTGCGGGATAAGGGGATAAACTTTCCCTGGCTGTCCTGCTGTAAATCCGGAAACTGTCAAGGTAGACTAACAAACTGTAAATCCGAAAACTTTCCCTGTTTAACCGCCTCATAATTGCTCCATTCCTAACAGCAAGTCCCATTCAGCAGTTTTTGGCATTGACAGGCCTAGACCTTGGTCTTCTCCTACGGATTAACTGTCTTCCTGAGCAATTTGCCATGAAAGCTTCGTTAATGAAATCCTCAGAACTCTTAACAAAGCAGAAGCAAGGGATGAAGTTTCATTGCAAAAAAGATGTTGAAGATGTCATAATATGTATAATTGCAAATGAGAGCATGGAAGATAGAAAATTCTCACGCACCTTACTGAATTTTTTATCTGGCACCACACATTTGCCACGAATGCAATTGAGTTGGGGAATTAGCTGCCAGGTTCAGTGCAAATCTTCCATGTGAAATGAGCAATAAAATGATAGTATCTGAGGGAATAAAACTGAGATTTAAGCCTTATGGTATGTTACACTGTGTCATCAAGCATTCAGGGGTGACACCTCGAAAAGTTGAGTATGATGGCTCTCTATTGTAGAGGACTGACACAATTAATGCAACAAAGAGTGAAGCATCCAGACTGTGGGTTTTCTAGACTTCAAACCATCTCATCAAAGAACAGAATAAAGGGGCTTAGGGTTAAGGGAGAATAGAATGGCCAAGCATATAAACCCTTGCCAATAGAGCCAAATGTAGACTAGGGGCATCTGAGATATTGAGGTCAAACATAAAAGAATCATGATACATGCATTCTCTAAGCTCCTCTTTATCATCTACGTTGAGTTTTCTCCAGACAAGCCATCACCAGTCTGGAAAGCATATGAGCCTATCTTCAAACATAGACAAGGATCTTATTCATTCTCGCATAACTTCTTCAGAGGACAAAATTGTGCAGTGAAACAGGATGGTTTTTTGAGCATAACATTTTTTATTTTGGCTCTGGTTTTAGAGTTGTTTGAACCACTTGAAATCTTTTTTACAGGGCTATATGACAAAGATAGTTTCATATAAAGCATGTGCAGGTTTTAAGAGCAGGAATCAGGCAAAGAGAGATTTATCTCATGAGCAATCTCCACACAAGTGAGGTGTAAGTGTTTAAATTAGAGGATAGTACATTTGCAGGTTTGCATCCTAGAGGTTAGTGGGTTCTGTAACACCTACTTGTTATTAGTTGTTCTGCCTGAACTAATGTTGGAACTCAAGTTTCCTTAGATAAAGGAATGCCTTTTTTATCGTTTTCAATTTTTTTGGACGCTGAGAATCAGGTTTTCCATGTTGTATGATGTTGGCTTTGTGTAAAAGGATGCTTCCATGATGAAATTCATCCAAATATGTGCCCATCCTGACATTGAAAATTTCCCTTTATGGTCCTAAAATTCATGGACAGTATTGGTTTGGCTAGAATTATTTTAATGGGCAGTTGAGTGGTCCTAGAGTTTATTTCCAAAAGCCAAAGAGTCTAGGAGATCCCATGCTGTTCAGAGAACCGTTTCATATATTCATCAAAGCCCAATTTCTGTATATTTCAAGTGGAAGCCCAAAAATGGTGTGTATCCAAGTCATCCGAATCTCTTTTCTTAGATTTGAAAGTGATGGCCCCATGCCATTTAGATTTTTCAATTTGGTATAGGTCCTAAAAACCCATAGCACTTGGCTCTTTTTTCTTAAGAGTTGCATCTTATAGGGAATATCACAGGAAGCAAAGAGAAGGATATTCCTTAAATAGAAAAAAAATATTAAAGACAAACATGGAGGCTTTGGAAAGGCGTAAAAGAAAGCTTCCATGTCTTTTCTACTTTCTTAAGGGAAAAAAAATCATTTACCATGAGAATACTCCATTGAGGGCAAAGAGAAAAAATAAGAGGCCATGTGTCCTGGCTTGTTCTTTCAAAAAAGAAAAAAGAAAAAAGAAAAAAAAGTATTGAGCAAAAGAAAGAGAAAATGTTCTATGGACAAATATTTGTGACAATTGATGGAAAGGAGAAAAGACCTATTTCCATGGACCATTTGATTAAAATAGACAAGCACATGATACTAAGTTGCATGAAACTTGAAAATTAGATACGGTTGCTGAAATAGAAACGCCTTAAGAAACTCAAGTCCTCAAACATCATTTGAAAATGTGGAAACGACAAAGGGAACACCTAATTAAAATAATAGGTGTTAGATTTGCTTCATCCTTAAGATCAAGTGCAGCCATGGAAATGCAAGACAAAGACTAGAATGCATAAAAAATTGATTTTCTATCTTTTTTGAGCCCAACCTATTTTGTTTCAGCGAGTGAACCTCTATGTAATTTAGTTTCTCCTTATTGCTAAAGAGCTTCCTAGTTTTTATAGATTCTTTGGCCTCATTGATCCCAACCTATCATCATTTTAGGGTTATCATTTCGATTTTTCCTTTGTTTTTTAATTAAATTTGATCATGTATGTCCTATGTGGACCTCATACAATACCTGCACAACCCCAAAAAAATCCTAAAATATGGTCTCTTTTATTTTTTTGATTCAAAATCCTAAGATTGATCAATGCACAATTCCTTACATTGGTCCACCCATCTAACATGATCATGCAACCCTTCATTCTTCATATTTTTCTATACTCATCAAGCAAAAATTGTTATCCTCCACAACCTCATTTAGAAGGCCCCTAAAATCATCATAAGTAGGTGCCTTAATTCCTATGTTGGAAACATTGAGGGCATCTACCATTTCTTGTCAATATGGAGGCCTTGCCACATTGAAGGGAATGTCGGAGAAAAACCAAAATCTTGCACAAGCCTTTCTCGTGAAAATATTCCATGCAATTATGCCCTTAAGTGAGGGTTGTGACCTTGGAGTAGTATGGGGGACAAAAAAAGAAGTGGTCCCACTCCCTATTATTTAACTTGGATGCAATTGATTATGGCCTATGCTACCAGTCACTGTTGGTCACAAATCTGCCACAGGAAAGGATTTTGGAAGTGTACGTGCCTTAGACCTGGACCAACATTGAAAGGCCGAGGGGAAGAGATGCCCCCCGTGCCAATCTCCGGAGAAAGGCCGGCTCCTTTACTAAACTACTTGGTGTCTTAAGCTAGGAATGCAGGAAAGTGATAAAAATAGTAAGGGTGCAGGAAAGAAATAAACAGAGTAAGGGAAAGAATGTCAATGGATTTAAGAGGGAAAGAACCAGCAGCACGATTACTAGCTAACAACTTGAAGTAGCAGCAATAAATATGAAGAATAAAGTAAAATGAACGCTGCACTAGCCCTCCTATGTATCCTCTGGACGAGTTCCAGGATTCCCCTACCCTTACGCCGAAGTTCAGATTTCAGAATTACGGTGATTAAGAAATAGGCGAATATAACAGAAACACCATTCACAGGCAGCATACAAGAAGACTAACACAACATTTTTCCCTCCTATGTATCCTTCAAGATAATTCCAGGGTTTTATCCCCAATCATACGCCTAAATCCAGGATTCAGAATTACGGCACATAAACGAAGACAGAACAAAAGAAATAATCGTAGAAGGCAGCATACAAGAGAGAAATGAGGCCCCAAGTTCTTTAGTATTAATCGCAGAAATCAAGTTACAGCAGCTTTCTAGCAAAAGTTCTTCCCCCTTTTTTCATTACAATTCGCGGGTTTTATAGAGGACCCGACCCTCTGAGCCATCAATGCACAAAATCGGGGAGTACATCCTCGAAAACCTGAGAAATCGGCTCCCGCTACCCCCGTGACTGAGCTCTCAAATCCTTTTCTACAATTAGCAGCTGTAACCGGGTCAGCCGGGGAAATTTATATTTATGAGCCCCCTGACTCGTCCTGAATTTCTCCGGGTGCGGAGCTCGAGTGGCCGCTATGTCCGCCGGGCTCTCCTTCTGCGAGTGATATTTCTTTTCAGATTGCCAAAAATGAGCCCCGAGTCTTTTGGGAACGTAAAAATTCATTTACGAAGCACTCAATTGCCTCGGAAAGATAGCCGGCCTTGGAGTGTGTGCCCCTAAAGCGCTTCGCCAAGTTTCAGTTGGCGACCTTACTTCGCAATGGACATGAGCCGAAGCGGGTCTATCCTCCTTGGTCATGCACTTCGCGCGAAGGACCTTCCCAAAATGGCTTCGCGAGGACTAAATGCCGAAGCAGATATTCCTTCTCAAAACAGGGCTCTCAATATTTTATTGCTTCGCTGGAAAGGTGGGTTAAAGGCCGCTTCGCGAGATTCCCTGCCCAAAGTGGATGCTTCACTGATGGGCTGTCAAAAACGCTTCGCCGCGAACCTTCTTCAAAACAGTTGTTCAGGAGTTTTTCGGCCGAAGTGCATTCTCGCCTTAGAATACTGTTCCTCTTTTTCAAGGGCCACTAATGTTTCGGATGAAGATGCTTCGCACAAAAGCTATCCGAAGTAGATGCTTCGCAATAGCCTCAGGCGAAGTAGATTTTGCTTGGAGAAATGGTTCGCCAGTAGAGAGGTCCGAAGCGGATGCTTCGCTGAATTCTTAGCGAAGCAATCTCTCAATACTTTAAGAATTTTTGCATTTTCCGCTTCGCAAGGTTCTCGCCCGAAGCGACTGTTTAGGCTGCTTCGCTAGCGAAGCTTTCTCCCTGCCTTAGCAAATCTTGGGCTACAATCTGGACTTCCTTGCTTTCCTTTTCTCGGCGAAGCTATCCTTCTTTTTCCCGCGAAGCTCCTAAACCTGATTTACTTTGTGGCGAAGCTCTCACATATCCAATTCTATGTACAAGGGGTTGGCAATGAAAGCCAAAATTGCTGCAATACTTAAAAATGTTTTAAAAACAAGGGAACAAATTCATGAAACAACAAGAAATACTTTACAAGATTTTTTATTTTCACTACCCCTCTAGGCAATGTGACAGAATTGTCAACATTCTTGGCGGCTCGCGGGGCAACGAGCTCGTCTCGGTGCAAGGACCCTCAGCCTTAATCCGTTGAGCTAGAGTTGCCTCCAGACCCTTCTCCTCTCTGTCTTTCTGGGGGTACTTCTGCAGCTACTTCTTCTTCTTCTTCTTCTTCTTCTTCTTCTCCTTCTTCCGGCGTGGTTTCGTGTTGCGGTGGTGGGGGGAGGCGATCACGGATGCGTTCCATGGTTCGGTGAACGTGAGCCCAAGCACCTTTCTGAAAAGGCTCCTGATCTTGCAGTGCTTTAACCAGAACATGGAACCGATCAATCTGCCCTATGTCGGCATGTTTGGATCTTGTGCTCAAATCATTTAGACAAGCTGCGATTTTGCAATGTCTAAGGATAAAGTCCGTGACTTTCCCCTCTGTGATTGGCTCCTCCCATTCATCTATTTCTGAGACATCACTTTCAAAGTTGAGCCAAGCCAGTTTAAGTTCTTTTGTCAAAAGGTTCCCATCATCATCGGTGAAACTTGGGAAACCTAATGCTGAGAGGTCTTGAAAATACCCCAACGATGTATGCTGCTCCTGTTCAAACATGTCCATGAGGTTCTTGTCCTTCTGAGCTTTCCTCACTTTGGAGAAGAAGGCGTGGACTGTAGCTTGGACAGTGGACCAATCCCTGGCTGTCCGACTCATAGCGGCGACCTACAAGTCCTGGTATTTGATACTTTGTACTTCAAAAGCCAATTTGATTCGGCTTCTTATTTCTTGTATAACTTCATCCACTATTGGTCCTTTCTGAGCAGCGGCATACTAGGCTTCGGTGATATAAGATAAAATCGACAAGGCACTGGAGGCCCGAGATCTGAAGTTTTTAAGCAGATGCGAGCGAATTTCTTTAATTTTGCCTCTATCAAACAACTGTAAACTCTCCTTCTCATACAATTGCTGCTGCATCTGCAAGATTTTGCTTTATAACTCTTTGGCCTTTAGCTCGGATTCGACGTGTATCTTGCTTTGATCCTCAGCTACACCCTGCAGTTGATTCACCTGTTGTTTCAAGGCATCTACTTCTTTTTTCATCTGCTCGCACTGCTTCTATGCATCTTCTAACTTTGAGCATGTCTTGGCTAGATCTTCCCCCAACTTAATGTTGGCGCTCTCTGCTTCGTACCGGTGCTGATTGGAAATCTTCGCATGTGTGCGGAATATCTCTATTCTCACATGCATAGACTCGGATTCATTGTCCACATCCAAGTGCTCCAGGTCCTTGACCTTCTCTTGATAGTCGTAATCAACAGGGGTCATCTCGTCCAGGGGCTTTTGGACCTTTGGTATTGTTGTCACATTTTGCACGGGGTGCCATGTTTTCAAAATTTGTAAGTATGCTGCTCTTCCTTCCCTCCTCCTCTTTCTTCCCTTTCTCCATTTTTCCATTTCTCCCTTTCCTGCAGTTTCATTCCTCCCATTTCCCTTGTACTTCCCCCCCAGTCAAATTCCCAAAACAGAGCAAGTATTCCCTTAAAAAGTCTAAGTGTCAGAGCGCAACCCGACTTCGCAGCGAAGTCGGGGTGCGCCCTCAAGTTGGAGCGCACTAGGGGATGCGAAGTGCGAAAGTAGGCTACAAAGGGAGCTGAATTTGGCTAAGTGTGGGAGCGCAACCCGCCTTCGCAGCGAATTCGGGGTGCGCTCTTCTTCCTATGCGCACTTGGGAAGCAGTGATCGCAGAATTCAGCGAAGTGCTGGAGCGCAACTGTAACAACCCACCCTATTTTGGATTGTTTCCTATCTATTTTGACTAGTAAAAAAAAACACAAATTTCTTGCTCTTTTAATTCAAATATATGCTCTTTTTTTTGGTATTTTTATGGGATTTAAACATACAAGATAACTGCTGAAAGAAAGCTTCACAAACTGGAACAACTTAATTGCAAGGGAAATTACAATGATGAACAAGACCGAAAATACCCGATTTTCCTCAAGTCTGAAAACAAATCGTAGCAATCCACGTTCTGGAAATAGTTTGTGAATAGTGCCATGAATAGTAATTTGCTACAGCGCCGCGTGAATAGTAATTTGCTACAGTGCCGCGTGAATAGTAACTGCTACAGTGCCGCTTGAATAGTAAACTGCTACAGTACCGCGTGAATAGTAAACTGCTACAGTACCACGTGAATAGTAACTGCTACAGTGCCGCTTGAATAGTAAACTGCTACAGTATTGCGTGAACAGTAAACTGCTACAGCCTCCAAATAAGTACCGTCTACAGGTATAAATCGCTGCTATCTCCCAACACACAAGATATCAATGACGAACCAGAAATTCTCTTTGATCTCCAATTTGCCCTCTGAATGAAGACAACCAAAATCCAATAGAGCTGATCTTTCACAGCCGTAGTGGATGTCCTTGCCGAGAGTTTCCGTTCTCAACAAGCTCGAATCTGCAAGCAAATTCTCCAAAATGCATCAAGCAATATATTCAATGTTCAAGGATCTTTGGAATGAGAGCCCGACCACTTTATTTATTATTGACTCGGGCCTGGCTGTATCATAACATAACCAATGTGGGATAAAAAACCCCCTTTTTAATAAATCCTTATGTCTCCCTAAGTCACTTTATCAAATAATTAATAATTCACTTAAGTGACTTATGTGCATACATAATATAAAGTCTATTTAATTAAATACGACTTTATAATTAAATAATTACGAGTATTAAAATAATTGCACCAGAAGACCCAAGCCAACATTTGATAGCATTTTTGGATACCCTTTTGGTCGAATCGTCCAAATATAGAAACCGTTTCAAAAAAGCACGACCCTAAAAAATAGAAAACTGCTCCAACTGATTTCCAAGATCCTTAAACTGCTCCCATAGCCTACAGGATCGCGTGAATAGGCTATGCACTATGCCAATGCTGACGAGCTCAGAAAGGGGACATGACAGTCCTCCCTCCCAAAAATTGCTTGTCCCCAAGCAATATTAGTGCCGGATGCTGTAGAATGTCTTCATGTTCCCAGGTAGCATCATCGGAATCACCTAATCGAACCTCCTGTGATTCTAGGGTCCCAAACCAATCTCAACACAATTATTACAGCTGCCACTTCTATATAAAAATCAAAACAAAAATCTGAGTGTGAGGCCAAGATGCAAATCAACAATGCGTGGACCCAAGGTTGCCTCAAACATTCATCGAAGACTGTTCCCAAACCTGCTTCAAGCTGACCAAAGATTGTCTTCATGCTATTCCAAAACTGTCCAAACGCTGCAATTGTGCAAAAACTGAGTGGAAATAGGCTCAAACTCTCACAGACCAGATCTGAAGTGATGCATAGCAGTTCTGATTTGTCATGTACAGCAATGGTAAATAACCGTGTAATCTCTTCAAAGATGTGTAAACTCAATTCTCCTTTATTTATAATGGCTGTACTATGCAAGAGTGTAATAAAATTAGCAAAGGTAATGAATGAATCAACACCAAAGAGAGTGAAAAGGAAATTATAATCAACAAACTCGGCTCTCCATATGCATAAGTCAAGTACATCACCTCTTCCTTTCCCCAAGGGAAATCCAATACTCCCCAACCTTGAGAAATATTATCAACATCATAAATGTCAAGTTTTATGACCAAAATACTCCTACATACCTCACTCCATGCTTTTCTTAACTGCTGTTCCAAAATGGGACTGAAAGTGCATGTCAATGGTTGAAGCTCTACTTTTCCCATGTTTCCAACTCCAAAACAACTTGCCCCCAAATGTATCAAAACTGAAAATGCAACTTTATCTCCATTACGTGCCATCAAATCCAAGTGTAACAGCTGCTCCAACTGTAAGGAGGGAAAACTGAAGGGAATTATTTTATTGATAAAAATGTGTTACATATATAGGCAGAAGGCCTATATGATGAACATGACACTTGTCAATGAAACTGACAAGTGTCAAACTGAAGGCATAGTGTACTTTAACTCTAACATTCCCCCTTAAAGTGCACTATCCTAACTAAAGAAAAAACAAAGCAAGTCAACATTAGGTAACATTCCCCCTTAATGTTGACTTCTCTAAAACAACCTATCATCCTCTCTTATTTGGTCTAGGCTCGTGCTTTGTGCTCTTGGCTCTCCAACTGTGAATAATGCTAGATCCACTGTGTATACATCTCGGTCTGTTGCCTCAGGGTCAGCCACTTCCACGGGTCTGTTGCCACTGGGTCAGCCGTCTAAGTGCCTTAGGGTCATCATGGGTGCCTCAGGGTCAGCCACTTTTGGGTCTCGTTGCCTCTGCAGGTCATCCTCAGAGGATGTTGCCTCTCGTAGGTCACTGACTAGATTCACCATGAGTATGAAATCCCTCCTCATGGTGAACTCAATCTAGAAGGTGTCGGTCTCTGCCGAAAATGCACCTAATGAAAGGAAAAACGAGCCATATAAGAGTGTCGGTCTTTGCCGAAAATGCACTCAATACAATAATATGAGCCATAGATCAAAATAGGAGGAGAGAAGAAGAAAAAAAGAGAATCTTCTGAAGTGTCTTCGTCTGTAGTCTTCAGAAGTAGATCCGAAAAAGACCTCGGATAGAATCTAGGGTGTCTATGTCTGTAGTCCCTAGTATAAGTGTCCTTATGGTGACCATGTCATCCCACCAAAATGCATGGGTAACCAGCCGCTGCATTCGCCAAGTGTATAGAAAAGGTCACTAGGTACAAGGATCACATATAAAATTACCTTGGAAGTGTCGGGTACAACCGAGAGTGCACTCCAAGGTAGAATAAACTTTGAGGCAAAAAAGCTCATTTGAAACAGCCTCAAAATTACAATTGGACACCACCATTGTGTCCGTCGCGGAAAATCGTTTCCAATGACTATAAATACCCCTATATTCCACCATCAAAGGGGCCTTCATCATGTGGAAAAACAACATGCCTCTCTAAGGCAACAAAATAAACCTCAGGAATATCATATTCCTGGCATCGCACTGTGGCGGAAAAAGACAGACTCAATTTTCCCTCGCAGGGGAATTACATTTCCACTCTCATGTGGACTTCTCATTTTGAAATTACAATAAAGTAGGCCATGTGGGCCTTGATCTGAAAAAATACAATAAGAGGCCATGAGGGCCTTCTTCCAGTTCCACTCTCCATGTGGAAAAAACAGGAAAAAAAATGGCCAAAGAGGCCATACTGTCGGCCATAGTGTCACAAGCACTTCAAGTTTCCCATAATACATAACTTTCCAGAATGCCCCCACCATTTTCAAAGAAAATTTAAGATTGGCCCTCCCACTTAAAAAAATGCCCCCGTGCATGAAAGGCATTATAGGCTAAGTGGGCCCTCTACATTCAATTTTGAATAAATGTTCCCCATGTCCCACAATCATTTTTAAATAAAAAACATTTAGTTTTAAATAAATATCCCAAAACAAAATTGCTATTGATGCGACATCGTGGCGGAGGAGTTCAAAGTGGTGGTGGTCCAGAAAGATAATTCTGCCATAACAAGTGGCATTTGATGCGTCCACGTGCTTCCGCTCCGCACCCACGAAGGTGAACAGAAACTCCCTGTGGGCCAGAGCAATGACGTGGTGAAATTCGGCATCGAGGACGGCAGTTCTGGCAGCTACGCTATCAAAGGGACTGTGAGAGTTCAGGTCTCGGCATTGAGGGTTCCCATGCACTGCTGAGCATGTCGTCGGCTTCCACGACTTCGACATCATTTTAAAAAACGCGCAGGGAGGGCACAGCGTCTACGATTCTTCGGATGCGATGCCGCCTAGACACCTGCAAATTCAGCAAACTGCTCACGGACCCCAGCGGCCGCCCCTCCATGCGCGAGTCCGCGGTCACAGTGTCATTGCGGAAGGCCGCCTATGATGGCGGCTCTGCCTCCGATAAAACATCCTTCACTCCGGTCCCATAACAGTCTTTGCTTGCTGTAAGATAAACCTGGCACTGTATAATGGTTTTCCCAATGTGAAACCCGGGCATCACAGTGAAACCCACTTTGGAACTGGGCCATAAGCTCCTGCCTCTACCTTTCCGGATCCACGACGGCTGGGATCAAATCCGTGAAGTAAAAGCTCTCGTTCTCGAACCCCCCGAAGATTCTCTGGCAGAAAAAAAATCTGTAACTAGACATAGGAATGTTGTAAAATCGTTTTACATTTTGGTAGTCCAAGGAATTTTGCTGATCCCAAATATGATACCGCGAGCCCACAAGTTTGGCTGTCACCATTCCCAGATAACCTTCATCTAATTGTGAGAGGATACCAAAGCAACTCTGGGCAATAATGAATTCTGGCCGCCCACATCTTCTCCTGTGACGAGCAATAGCAAGTTTGCGATCCTGTCTCCCATGCCCTTCATTTGTATAGAGAGAATAGACCGAAGAATTGTCCAGTCCGTCGCACCGTTCTTTCAGAATATAGCATGTGCAATCACGCATTAAACGGTGGAAAGCAAGGCGGGATGCGGATCTTTGTGTAATCATGCATTACAGAAGAGTGTATATTGCCGCAGAATGATTTTAAGCACATGAGACAGAACTCCTCAAAACTGTACATTGTAATCCAGATCTGCTACGGCTTCGATCTCCTTGGGTTATTGCCGATAGAGGTACATTATGCAGGTCAAAAAAAAAAAAAAAACTCTGATAGGACCATGATGTATAGCTTCCGCCTTCTTCTCAGCACAACACTCACCCTCAGACGATAAACCTTAACCTGCTGCATAGGATTTGTTCCGGCACTCGCACCGTTTCGTCCAAGCGTCCCCGGCTCCCATTGCAGAATCGCGAAAAACTACTGTAACAAGCTGAAACAAATCGCGATAATATACGGTGCCCGCCGGATACCTCCCGTAGGAAACAAAAAAATTACGGAGCCAAAGGGAAAAAGAAGTGCAGGCACAGCCAAATTTTATCTCACACACATAGCAAGCACCAGAGAAAAACACTGCACTTCTGGTGTTTTGTCACACCAGAGAAAACACTGCAAGCCCAAAGCCTCCAACGGAAAACAGCCCTGCAGCCGCCACAAACAGCACTGTCCCGACAGGTATCAATATAGGGCTAAAAAATACCAAAATAGGGGTAAGCACCACCAATCCCACCACAGTTCCAGCCACAGTATTATGTCTATTACACAGCAATATTTCCATTACAGCGAACAGATTTCTTGAACACACAATATTGTGTAAATGTGAAAAATAGATCTAAAAAAAAATTGGGGCAGCCATTAATTTTCAAGCTATCTGGTTTCTGATCCATTTTTAAAAAATGGAGAGCATACTCCCTAGGCTTTGAAAAAAAAGGGGGAAAAGGATGAGGGGGGAATTTCCCAAGGGAAATCCCCCCTCAAGCTCACAAGGCCAGAGAAATCCTGGAGCTCTGATACCAAATGTTAGGAGGGAAAACTGAAGGGGATTATTTTATTGATAAAAATGTGTTACATATATAGGCAGAAGGCCTATATGATGAACATGACACTTGTCAATGAAACTGACAAGTGTCAAACTGAAGGCATAGTGTACTTTAACTCTAACACCAACTTCCTCAAAAACTGACAATGCTCCCTCTTCATGTCTTGCAAGTGAGCATACCTGTAAACTACTAACTTATTCTCATACTCAGCTCTAAGAACAGCCTTTAACATTATGAAAGACACCTTATTATATCTCCCAAAATGGACTAACACAGGCCTCATACAATTCTCACCCAAAACTGAAAACACGTGTGGTGTAGCAATTCCTCTTGTCACCAAAAACTCAACGAATGTAAGTAAATCAGACCTGATGTGATGTGCAGTCGTTGGTGCCTTACCGATCAGTCTACGTGAAACCCATATTGTCTCCAATTCTGTCTCACAAGGTGTTAAAGATGCAACTCTTTTTTTTGCCAAATGAGACCTCAATTTCTCCATCGTTCCTTCCTTCATAGCCTTCCCAAATGCCACTTCTGAAATCAGCAGACAATCAGTCCTATTGGTACCAAAATTCTCCCTCACAACAGTCCCAAAATCAATCTTGAAAATCAGCGAAGTGTTTGTCCAAAACAACATTGTTTGGTCATCAAATTTCCTCCACAAAGCTGCGCAAAACTCCTTGTATACTGCCTCCTCAGTTGTCTTCACATGTGCAGCCCAAATTGCACCAAGTAATGTAACAAATTCCAACACAACCATCCAATAACTCCTATACAACAACGTCTCATCATAGGCATGTAGTGCGCCAAGTTGAGTGGTACAAGGTTCCAATTGACCCAACGTCCCTGCTAAGACTGTTCTTGCAAATGCATCCTCTGAAATAAGCAAATATTGTATCTTTTGTGTATCATAAACAGTCTTCATATGTGGCACAAACCTTCTAACAACAATGTGACATCTTTCCTCATCATTTCCTATGGCTGTGAAATGTAAAACTCCGACAAAATCAGTGATGGTGATGAACAAATCTGAAGACTGATCTATATACATGGCTGCCACTAACACATAATTGAATTTTACACCTGGATTCCATGCATTTAAGGGCTGATGCCTTCCTTCTGACAAAGTGTGCTCATTGTGAATCCCATGAACAGCAATGTGTAAAAGTTGTTCAATGTCCTTAACGTCAACCGAACTTAGTTTACTACTTCTATCAAAGACTGTACTATGCAAAAAATGAATAGAACCATCAAACATTGAGGAGAAATGAGTGAGAAAGAGTTTAAATTTTGAGTCAACAATCTCTGTCTCCTCATTCATGTAATCAGTTTTATACACAAGCATCATATCATCACCAACTGTGAGTGCTTCCTTTGTTAATACAGTCCCATCAAGTGCTCCAACTATCCAAAAACATGCAGCCCATATGATTCTTAACAGCATGGAAGAATGTGATGCAAGAGTCCCATCCTTCTCATACATCATTAGTCTTATCAAACACATTGTTGCCACTAATTCATGAGTGCCAAAATATCTCAATCTGCTGCTATAAAAATCAGGATGAAGCTCATACCTTATGGGAGTAATATCATGGCTGATCCATGATCTCAATGGATGTAGAGATGACTCCAAGCGGCGGCCGTTCTCATCCAAACACCCCAAAACTGAAGATGTACTCTCAACTCTGTCCAATATTGAATCTAAGCTAGGTTGGTTGGAAAAATAGTTGCCACCATTTATTATGAATAAAATTGGCATATTTGGGTGTGTATTGCTCTCTTCTAGGATCTCCAAATCT
Organism: Wollemia nobilis; assembly: GCA_028583015.1. Taxonomy (NCBI): domain Eukaryota; kingdom Viridiplantae; phylum Streptophyta; class Pinopsida; order Araucariales; family Araucariaceae; genus Wollemia; species Wollemia nobilis. The sequence goes on along the minus strand of JAQPPZ010003054.1, from coordinate 19,391 downwards.
GAACGCTTTTCTTCAAAGGCTGAAACTGCGAAAGAGAAGCCTCCAATGGCCTCCATGCCTTCATCATACCTTGGTACCAAAACACCCGGATCCCAAGGAACTAGGAGCTGATCTGAAAAGGTATGTTCATTGTGATCCTCATGAGGGATTGATTTCTCCCACACATCACTCTCCAAATCCAAGGAGTTGGAACTAGTGTGAACACTTCTATCCAAGGATTTAGTTTGGGAATCTAGACCATATCCATTATCATCACAAACTGATTTGGGAACTTTAATACATTCATCTGCATCATGTTCTTTCACAACAATCTCATGTGGTGATTCAATCTCTTGGTTAACCATTTCTGATTTGAATTCTTCTTCGTCCAGGGTAGGTACAACTTCAGAATTTTCCACTGAATTCTTCTTTAGATCCACAAGCTCTTCTTTACTAGCTTCCTCATGTGAAATTTCTGCCATGGACTGCTCTTCTCCCCTAATATCCTCATTGTCCAAGAAAGGTTTCAGCTTCCTCTCACACTGTTTAACAACACTATTAACCAATTCATGTGCAGCAGTGGAAGCAACCAAGTCTTGCCTCCAAACGTCCAATAACATTGATAAGAGTGGTTGGTAAATATAATCACTTTCATCTATAATCAAAATCATAATGTCTCTCATAGCTGCAATAACATTATTAGCATGTTCTTTTCTAGGTGAAGCAATGAAATGATGAAACATTTCGTAAACCAACTCATCCATGTCCAAATCTAACAAGATGTTGCCCATTCTAGTTTTTGCAAATAATTCAAGTATGGAAACTCTCCTAGAGAAATGAGAACAAGTAACTGTTGTCACATTTTGCACGGGGTGCAATGTTTTCAATTTTTGTAAGAGAGTTGCTCTTCCTTCTCCCCCCTTTCTCTCTCTTCCCTACATTATCATTCTTCTCAAAATTGACAGCAGTTGCCCTGAAAAATGGCTAAGTGTCAGGGCATGCCGAGGTGTTCGGGATTTTGCGGGCCATAAACAGGGGCGATAAAATGGACAAAATGAGCCCTGGATATTTTATTATTGCAGATCTTCTTGCAAGCTTTCCAATGATATATTATAATAGGCGATCGAGTCAGCGGATCAAAAGTTATGGCCCCGGGAAGCTGAACCAGGAAACCCGATTTTGTGCGAAGTTCGCACTTCGCCCAGTTTTGGTGCGAAGTTCGCACTTCGCCCTGTTTGGTGCGAAGTGCGCACTTCGCCCAGTTTTGGTGCGAAGTTCGCACTTCGCCCAGCTTTGGTGCGAAGTGCGTACTTCGCCCAGTTTTGGTGCGAAGTCCGACTTCGCCCCTCTTCTGGGCGCACCTTGTAGAAGGCTGGCAGGCTGGCAGAAAAATGACTAAGTGCTGGGGCGAAGTCCGACTTCGCGAGGAAGTCGGACTGCTCCCCCTTTCCAAGGCGAAGTCCGAACAGCAGTGAGAATCAGCAAGTGCCGGTGCGCAACCCGACTTCGCAGCGAAGTCGGACTGCGCCCTTTGACCGGTGCGCAGTAGGGAAATAGGTCAACCCGACTGCATGGGCCGCACTACTTATGCCAGCTGCCTCATTTAATGCTAATGTGAGTTTCCACCTACCTCAGCTACCCGCATTCCTGTCAATATAAAGTTCTACCCAACGCGCTGCCACGTGGCTGTTCAACCTTCAGGGAGACCATGCCGAGAGTACAGTCCAGCCCGACAGATGTCAGCATCAGCAGTTCCGCGGCTGCTTTTGTCAGCTAATGTTTGACTAGGACTTTGTGCCCATTAATGTAACGGGGGGAACTTTGGGCTATAAAAACCCACCACATTTTCATTGTAAAGTGGTGGAAGGGGAATGTCTGTTAGGGAACCACTGTGCCCATTGTAACCGTGCTTCTGCTTATGAATATAATCTGTATGCCTGGTTCTGTTCTGCCACTTCTGTTTTTTATGCTGCCTTTCTTTTCATGCCTTAGGCTAACCTGTCACGGCTTGCTGATTCATTTCAGCATTTGGTGAGCAGGTGCCTCTAGCATTGCTTGTTTAAAGCACCCCCTGTACTTCATTAATTAAAAGGATACATAGAATGGATGTAGTAGCAGTTCCATCAGTTATGTGTTTTGTTGCTGGCCCGTATCTGGTGACTGATGCGATCCCGTACTGTTAGTTCCTTGTAGGGAATGTCTGTTAGGGAGCCATTGAGTCGTGCGGTTAAATTCTTTACATAAACACATATACCTGGTTCCGATATCTCTAGTTTGCTTTCTACTCTTGTTAGTGTACGTATCTCGGTGATTGATGCATTGCCATGCTTCGTTAGTTCCTTGTAGGGAATGTTTGCTAGGGGATCATTGAAGTCGTGCATACACTGCCTGAGTATCGGAAGTACACGTAGTTTTTGCAGTTCCTGGTCATGCTTTGTGTTTATAATGCAGTAAGTAGCGGTAATTAGTGTGTTCCCGTACTGTTAGTTCCCCTCACCAACCTCTGGACATATTTGTAATTTCTTTCTGTATATTTATCTCTTTCTGTACATTTATCCCTTTCCTGTACTCTTAGCTTGAACATAAGCCCCCCAAAAAGGAGCCGGCCTTCTCCGGAGATTGGCTCGGAAGGCATCTCTTCCTTCCGGCCTTTCAATGTTGGTTCGCGGGTCCAGGGCGCAATAACGACCAAATCCTTTCCTCGTGGCGGATTCGTGACCAACAGTAACATCCTCCAAACTTTCAAAACTATCAACAAACAACTGAAATATTGTTCTCAATGTGTCATCATTGTAAGGATCTTTAGGAGCTGAAATTCTCAAAATTTCACTCAAGCAAGAGTGACCATGAGTCTTACCTCCTTATCCGTGTGTTTCAACCATCTAGGCTTGCCCAAAGACTTCACCACCGGAGTCATAGCTGCTTGTAATATCCGAGAAGGTGATGAATCCATCATATACAAACAATCTTCTACCTCCCCTAGGACACAGTAGAGAACATCTTTTGGCTGAGATATGAATCCAAGTTTTCTTCCTGCATTAATAAGCCTTTCGACCAACTCATTTTCGCCCAATAGTGCCATGATCCACAATTAAAAATTTAATGTTCAAGAACCCTAGGTTTCATTTTAGCAAAATTCCACCACAAACCCTTCAAAAGTGCCCAGAAAATTTCTGAATGCTGATCTACTCAGGGATGTTGAATCCTCCTCATGAAACCCTAATTCAGATCTGATCACAGGCTGGCAGGAAACCAGCTCTGATACCACTGTAACAACCCACCCTATTCTGGATTGTTTCCTATCTATTTTGACTAGTAAAAAAAAACACAAATTTCTTGCTCTTTTAATTCAAATATATGCTCTTTTTTTTGGTATTTTTATGGGATTTAAACATACAAGAACTTGCTGAAAGAAAGCTTCACAAACTGGAACAACTTAATTGCAAGGGAAATTACAATGATGAACAACACTGAAAATACCCGATTTTCCTCAAGTCTGAAAACAAATCGTAGCAATCCACGTTTTGGAAATAGTTTGTGAATAGTGCCATGAATAGTAATTTGCTACAGTGCCGCATGAATAGTAACTTGCTACAGTGCCGCGTGAATAGTAACTGCTACAATGCCGCTTGAATAGTAAACTGCTACAGTATCGCGTGAATAGTAAACTGCTACAGTACCACGTGAATAGTAACTGCTACAGTGCCGCTTGAATAGTAAACTGCTACAGTACTGCATGAACAGTAAACTGCTACAGCCTCCAAATAAGTACCGTCTACAGGTATAAATCGCTGCTATCTCCCAACACACAAGATATCAATGATGAACCAGAAATTCTCTTTGATCTCCAATTTGCCCTCTGAATGAAGACAACCAAAATCCAATAGAGCTGATCTTTCACAGCCATAGTGGATGTCCTTGCCGAGAGTTTCTGTTCTCAACAAGCTCGAATCTGCAAGCAAATTCTCCAAAATGCATCAAGCAATATATTCAATGTTCAAGGATGCTGGAATGAGAGCCCAACCACTTTATTTATTATTGACTCGGGCCTGGCTGTATCATAACATAACCAATGTGGGATAAAAAACCCCCTTTTTAATAAATCCTTGTCTCCCTAAGTCACTTTATCAAATAATTAATAATTCACTTAAGTGACTTATGTGCACACATAATATAAAGTCTATTTAATTAAATACGACTTTATAATTAAATAATTACGAGTATTAAAATAATTGCACCAGAAGACCCAAGCCAACATCTGATAGCATTTTTGGATACCCTTTTGGTCGAACTGTCCAAATATAGAAACTGTTCTGAAAAAAGCACGACCCTAAAAAATAGGAAACTGCTCCAACTGACTTCCAAGAACCTTGAACTGCTCCCATAGCCTACAGGCTCGCGTGAATAGGCTATGCACTGTGCCAATGCTGACGAGCTCAGAAAGGGGACATGACAGCAACCCGACTTCGCAGCGAAGTCGGGGTGCGCTCCCCTTTTTGTGCGCAGTCCGAACAGCGGCCGAAACAACCAAGTGCCGGTGCGCAACCCGACTTTGCAGCGAAGTCGGGCTGCGCCCTCTGACCGGTGCACAGTTGGGCAGCATTCATCAAGCAAAATTGGCTAAGGCACGGAGGCCTCCCCAACTACGTTGTTTCCTACCTGCGCTACCCGATGGCGCTCTGATCTCGGGCGAAGTTGGACAAACTGCCTTTCAAGGCAGACATTCATCAGAATTCGACAAGTGTCCAGCCTCGAGATTCGAGCCGAGATGTGACAGGGTAAAGGACAAGCATGGACCGCATTACCTACGCCAGTTGCCTCCATTTAAGCTGATGTAAAGTTCCATCTACCACAGCTACCCGCATTCCTGCTCTAGAAGTTTCACCCGACGCGTTGCCACGTAGCTGTACAGCTTTCAAGGAGACCTTGCTGCAGGTATAGTCCTTGCTGACAGAAGTCAGCATCAGCAGCTCTTTTGCCGCTTTTGTCAGTTATTGTCTGGTCTGGGACTTTGTGCCCATAATTGTAATCGGGGGGAAACTTGGGCTATAAATAGCCACACCATTTCATTGTAAAAGGGGTGGAAGGGGAATATACTGCTAGGGAACCATTGTAGCTATACGTTTGCTTCTGAATGCAAGACACATACTTGGCTCTGCTTACTGTCATCATCTTTTATGCTGCCTTTCCTTGTCAATTCTGCCTCATGTTTCTTATTTCATTGCTTACTATTATACTGAACTCTGGATTCCAGTATTTGATGATTAAGTATTCCTCAAATGCATAGATAGAGGATACATAGGATGCATGATAGTTGTAATTTCTATGGTGTGTTTTGTATTTAATTGTTGTTAGTAGTGGTGATTGATCGTTGTCGTGCTGCTTATTCCCCCCACCCAACTCCAATCACATTTGGATCTCTTTCCGCACTTTATCTCTTTCTTGTACCCTTAGCTAAAGCACTAAAAACCCACAGGAAGTCGGCCTTCTTCGGAGATTGGCACGGAAGGCATCCCTTCCTTCCGACCTTTCAATCTGGTGGGCGAATCTGGGGCGCATTATACCAAATCCTTTAATCATGGCAGATTCATAACCAACAGTTTCTCTGGCACACCCGGTGGGACATGGAAGTTTCCCACCCTAAAATAGAATCGAAGCACTGGTGTTTGCTTTATTGTTGTTAGAATCAGAACACCTGGCGACTCTGCAAGTACCTAAATACTCTCTGAGTCCGTGAAGACCGGTCCGAACGCCTTCATGCAAACGAGAAGGTGGAAAGCAAGGAATTCAGGAAATCAGCCTGACCTTTACGAAATTGATATTGCCGCTCCAGGAGAGCGCGTCAGGCTACCTGATCACCAAGCTCGCATAGAAGAGCCTAAAACCGAAATCGAAGAGGTTGAGGGTGAAGAGCAATCTACATCCTTGGACAGTATCGATACCGAGTACACTACCGAAGGAGAGGAAGAAATGGCTGCTTAGCAGAATGATGACGATCTCTTCCCGACGGTAGACTCCATGGGGCCCTTGGCCCTAGTTGGACAACAAGTTGTGCCCCCCGCTGCCTTAAAGTCCATCCCTACATACGATGGCTATGGCAAGACGGCGTACGAACACATCCAGGACATTCTGGCCCTAGCTGCGCTACATTCCATTATAGACGAGAGTGTGAAGACCCGTCTGCTGGCCCTTTCCCTAAGGGGAAAGCTTCTCTACTGGTGGAGATCACTTCCAGAGGGATCTATCACGGGGTGGTGCCAGTTGGCTGGCAGACTCATAAAAGGATGCAACGAGTCTGCTGATCCCTCTTCTTTGTTACATCAGTTCCAAAGCATCCAGCGACACCCCCAAGAGGAGGTGTCGGACTTCAACATCAGGTTTGCGAGGTCTTGGAAACGAGTACCTCACGAACTTCGACCTTCAGCAGGTCAGGCTGCACACTACTACCTGAGGTCTTTCAACTCAGATATTTGCCTGCTGCTGAAGATAGCCCGAGTCGACTCATTCCCTGCCCTGTACGAAGCTTCCCAACAAGCTAAAATGGACATCATCTCCATAGGCAGGCTCCCGCATAGGGTACAACCACCCATTTATCCTGACTTTCCTCAATCCCAGTACCCATCGGCCTTTGGTGTGATGTCGTCGACTTCAGGACAGCACCCCCAGCAGCAATGGAATCCGGCGCCGGTCATAAATCCCTACGGCCCGCCACAAATACATTATCCTAACCCGCCGCCTCCTCCTCCGCATTATCCAACACTCCCAGCTCCCCCTCAGTATGCGCAGTATTCTGCACCTCCTCCATTGGCTGCATTACCTCCGCCAGCTCAGCTGTCGCCTCCAGAAAATGATATTCAAAACAAAATCCTCCAGGAGGTACGGGCTCTGCCCTCTGGATATCACACCATGTCCAACGACATGACTATACTGAAGAAGAAAAAGGCCCAGATGGACCTTGTTCCAAGGAGGCCATATCCTCCTCCGACACTGACAAAAGATCAAGCCGCAGAACGGCAAGTTTAGAGGCGCCCCCTGCAAGAAACGCTGCCATCGAGGAACAACCTGGTACTTCTGACCAGATTAACTAGTGCACCACGTGCAACGACCCGCATTCAGAAGAAGATTGCACACTACACCAAAGATTACCTCCAGACTCTGGCGGGCAGCGCCATAGAGGACGAAGAACTTTACATGATCCTGGATGATGAAGGCAACTTCGCCGTCCCAGAGGAAGATCTGGTGTTGCCCCCTGCCAAGGAAGACAGAAGGTCCGCCGAGACTGCTGCGGCCCAAGCAAAGCCCTTGAAGGTATACGCCAGGAGAGAAAAGGCGCAACCTGCTGGGCTGCCACCTGACAAGAGGCTGTGGCCTCACACGGCCAAGGAAAAATTGCCTGCAGCCAAGCCTCCCGCAGCGAAAGCTCCCGCAGCTCAGCCTCCAGCTGAGACCAAAGAACAAGCTCAGGAGAAGCTGAGATACCCGTCTCTGACAAAGAGACAGAGAGTCGAGGAAAAAGAAACAAGTGGAGCTAGCACCTCAGGCTACAGCATAGTGGATGAGCTAAATAGAACCCCCGCAAGGATAAGCATGTATGACGCTCTTCTGCTCCGGGGGCAAGTTGATCTGCTGCAGGAATTTTTGAAGAGCATGAAATATGGCAAGCAGATATAGCCTGTTGTTCTAGTTCAACCCCTGACAGTCTCCGCCACTGGGAAGAACAGACCACCTCCCTTCTATCTGTCATTACGGATGCAAGGGTATATCGTACACAACTGTATGGTGGATTCTGGTGCCTCCACGACTGTTATGCCAAGAGCCGTCTGCGATGAAATCGGGATGGAATATACAAGGAGCAGCCAAGGTGTGCTGCAATTAGACGACACCCCTGTCAAGACAATCGGTGTCATTAAAGATATTCCGATCCGGATGCACAAAGCTCTTGACATAGTAGTCATTCAAGAAGTCGTGGTTGTCGACTTGGAACCCTACTTCGGCATGTGTCTCTCCAGGGAGTTCACGACGAAGCTATGTGGGTATCTGTCTCTGGATTACTCGCATATGGAAGTGCCCTTCAAAGGAAGGAGATTGAAGATCTACAACGAGAAGCCTTCCACATTTCTAGTGGAGAAGATACCCAGAGAAGAGTCGCAGGACTGCATGGTTCAGCTAACAGCGGAAGAACTGGTGGTGGTAGACATGACGGAGCAAGCTCTTGAGTTGTTGCAAGTGGAGGATGAGTTCTCCTTGCTGGATTTCAATGCCATGATCGAGACTGAGCAAGGTTGCTACACTTTCATTCAGCCTGAGAGGCTTGACCAGTCAGCCAAGAAAGAAGTAGGACCTGCACCAGAAAAGCTATGGCAGCTCTTCTTTGATGGCGCCCGGTGCAAAAATGGCGTCGGTGCAGGCATACTCTTGGTTTCCCCGACCGGGATCCAGAAGGACTACACCTACAGGCTGGCTTGGAGTTGTACCAACAACGCGGTAGAGTACGAAGCCCTGTGCTTGGGTTTGAGAAAAGCGGAGAGACTGGGGATAAAGCATCTGCAGATCTTTGGCGACTCAGAGCTGGTGTGCAACCAGATTATGAACAAGTGCGTCTCCAAGAAGCATTATCTCAAGGTGTACCGTAATTGGGTCTGGGACCTGATGGAGTCATTCGACTCATTGAATGTCAAAGCCATATCACGTGAGAAAAACAAACACGTTGACATTCTGGCGTCTATTGGAGCCAGGTACGTTCCGGTTGATGACACTGTCCAGAAGCCGAAGCCGGTTTGTACCATCTACAGGCCTTCTATGCCTGATAAAGACACCCACTGGCAGGTGTTTGACTGTGACGAGGATATCGTCACTTTTTTTGTTACCGAAGCATGTACAATCGAAGGTAGAGACCCTGATGACGAGCAATATGAAGGGTTGATATAGTTAAAAAATAATCATGTCCCGAAAGGACTGATTACACTAGAAAGTCTCTTTGATCAGAATGACAGAGCGATATCACATAGGATCAAAGTAGACCCCAAGCAGTACGTCGACCTGGAGCTTGAACCTGGAAATACAATCAAGGTCGGAACGGACTGCATCGAAGAGGAACTCGAACAGATCAGATCATTGTGCGGAGAGTTCCCCGATATAGTAGCCTGGTGCTACCAGGACTTGAAGGGGTATGACAGACAGATAATCCAGCATACCATTGAGCTAGAAGATGGTGCGAAACCATTCCGGCGAGGCAGAGGGTCAAAACCCGAATATTGAAGCCATGATGAAAGCCGAGCTCCTGAAAATGCTGGAAGCCAAGATAATCTACCCCATCAAGCATTCATCCTGGGTTGCGAATCTGGTTCCCGTGAGGAAGAAAAACGGAGACATTCGTCTCTGCGTAGATTTCAGAAATCTAAATCAAGCCTCACTAAAGGACCATTACCCGCTTCCCCAAATCGATCAGATCCTCCATATTGTTTCTGGAGCGCAGAGATTCTCCCTATTAGACGGATTTTTTGGGTACAACCAGATCTGGGTCAAATATGAGGACCAGCATAAGACAACGTTCACTACCAAATGGAGAACGTTCGCTTACCAGCGCATGCCCTTCGGCCTGTCCAATGCCAGCGCTACATTCCAGAGAGCCATGGACCTGGCCTTCTGAGAGCTGCTTAACAAGATCATTGTCATCTACTTGGATGACATGACTGTATTCTCTCACAGGAGAGAGGACCATACTTTCCACCTACGACAGATATTTGAGAGATGTCGTGAGTTTGGCATTTCCATTAACCCGAAGAAATCAGTCTTCGCGGTAAGAGAAGGTAAGCTGCTGGGACATGTCATCTTCGAGAAAGGCCTTGCAGTGGATCCTGACAGAGCCGAAGCCCTCCTCCGCTTGCCCGCCCCAGTTGACAAGAAGGGGCTACAGTCCTTCGGCCAGATCAACTTCGTAAGGAAGTTCATACCGGACTTCGCACAAGTGATCAAACCCATGGCCGAACTGTTGAAAAAGTATGCCGAATTCCTGTGGACTGACGAGAGGAGGCAGGCCTTCGAGGAGATCAAGGCCAGAATTGCACAAGCTCCGGTGTTGATAAACCCGGATTATTCCAAGGACTTCATCCTATACGCGGTGGGAGAACCCGAGAGTTACGCCGCAGTCCTGACTCAGAAGGGAGACGATGGCGAAGAGCGCCCCATAGCGTTCTTAAGCCAGGTGATTCAGCCGCACGAGGAAAAGTACAATTTTATTGAGCGGCAGGTTCATGCAGTCATGAAGTCTCTCCGAAAGTTTAGGCACTTCGTCTCCCAGAGCCGGACAACTGTCTTCGTGATACACCCGGACGTCCGAAACTTCATCATACAAGGGTAGTCGGGTCACAAGAGAGCAGGATGGATTGCCAAAATCCAGGAGTTTGACATCGAGGTACGGCCAACGAAGCTGATCAAAGGCCGAGCCTTATGCTAGGAGCTGGCTCGAAGCGCTGCAGCCGAGATATCTGCCTGTAAGTGGGAAGATCCGACAACAACCAGCAACCTAGCCAACTCCTTATCAGAGGAAAGTGACTAGACAGATGACTTGGTGAAGTATTTCTGCACCGGGAGATGTCCAGATCACTTCAATGCCTCACAAAGAAGGAGGTTTCGGCTAAATGCCTTAAGATACACTCTTCGCCCCGAGGGGCTTTACTTCAAGAACATTGACGACATCCTGTTGCGGTGCGTCAGAGATACTGACAAACCTAGGGTCCTCGGAGAGTTTCACTCCGGGATGCCTGGGGGACATCATTCTGGAAGGCCTACGACCTTGAAAATCATCAGAGCTGGGTACTATTGGCCCACTCTCTTCACAGACGCACATGCGGTTTGTATAAAATGTGATAAATGCCAGAGATTTGCTGGCAGAAACAGAAAAGCACCCCTGCCCCTCCAGCAAATCCAAGCTGAGACTCCGTTTCAGTAGTGGGGCCTGGACTTCATCGAGGTCATTACGCCTAACTCTGCAGCGGGGCACAAGTTTATCCTTACCGCAACTGATTACTTCACTAGGTGGGCAAAGGCGATCCCCACCAAGAATGCAGACCAGGAGATGGTCATTGGGTTCCTCGAGAGCCTCATTACCCGTTTTGGGGTCCCAGAGTCAATTGTGACGGACAACGGTCCGGGATTCGCAGGCGCTGTACTCACGGAGTACACCAACAAGTACGACATCTATCACAAGATGTCTTCTAACTACTACCCGCAGGGGAACGGCCTGGTCAAGTCCACCAACAAGAATCTACTAAAAATCATCAGAAGGACAGTAGAGAGAAACAAGAGGACTTGGCACCTACTCCTGAATCGGGCGCTGTGGGCGGACAGAATATCCTTCAAGAAGTCTATCAAGACATCCCCCTATGCGCTTGTGTACGGCAAGGAGGCAGTCCTGCCAACCCACATAGAAATTCCTGCACTCTGGATGTTGGATGAAGAGAGAGGCAACGGGGATCCAGTGGACGACAGACTGTGCCAGCTGCTGCAGTTAGAGGAAGACAGAGAGAAAGCATACCAGGCCTTCACCAAGCATGCTGAAGCAACCCAAGGCTGGTTTGCAAAAGGCACCACCACCCAAGTTTTCAAAATCGGGGACCTGGTGCTGAAGTGGGACTCACTGAAGGCAAAGTCGGGCAACCATGGTAAATTTGATGCCCTCTGGGAGGGTCCCTATCAGATTGCCCGCGTGAACCAATTTAATGCATTTGTGCTCCGGGACATGGAGGGACAGCTTCTCCCTCAAAGTTTATCACTACTGAAGGCGCCCAATGGGTCCTTCCTTGTACAGTTTTCTTTTCTGCATTTTAGTTTTTCAAAATGTATATATTTATTTCAGCATTTCAATGGTTAGTTTTGAAGAGCTCAGGAAAAACTTAAAGCAAACCCCGACTTCGCAGCGAAGTCGGGTATCGCTCCTTGGATCGTGCGAAGTTTGAGAGAAAGCAGCCGACAAAAGGGGGAAAAAATTGACTAAGTGCTGGGTGCGCAACCCGACTTCGCAGCAAAGTCGGGTTGTGCACCGTCTTGGGAGCGCAGTCGGGGAGCAGGAAGCAAAAAAAAAAATGGCTAAGTGTCAAATCAGACTGCGCAACTTTTTGGAGCGAAGTCTAACTGCACAGTCAAACCTAGGCGAAGTCGGAGTGCGCTCATTTTCTGGGCAAAGTCCGAGTGCGCCCTCGATTTTGGGCGCACCCTGAATGACCTATCACGAGAAACATGAAAAATTCTAAGTGTGGGCCTAGAGCGCAGTACTGCACAGTGCGAAGTTGGGCCCTGGGCCAAAAATTCTCCCTCAAAAGGTGTGCCTAGGCGGCGGCTATGACGTCATCAAAAGCACGAAGTCCAAAGAAGTTTTAATGATTGCGCAACTTTCAAAAACGATGTCATTAAGAAAGCAAGGCGCGTTTGGACCAACTGCAACTAGGGTGCGCTTTTCAAGATTAAACCCACGCATAGCCACCAAAGTATTATAACGCTTCCACCAACTTCAAGTTAACCACCTTAACTCCCTCCCTCGCACCATTAATGCTGCGATCCTTGCGTAGAAAAAGGGCCCCGACATACTCAGAAAATTCAGATTGTCAAGCTGACTCCGAGACTGCAAAGCGCAGAACTGAGAAATCAGAAGCCGTAATTCTCGTCTCTGCCACTTCGAACAAAGAAAATGGACAAGGGGAAAGCGCTAGTGCAGGCGCAATCCAGCGACGAAGGGCGCGAAGCTGAGGAACAGACTGAATCAAGCGCTCATGAGAGCAAAGTGCCGTAGGAGCAGAAAAAGAAAACTGTAATGTCCCCATTCTTGGTCACTTTAGCACTATGGTTGACCCTGGCTCTCTTGGAGTCCGTCAAACGTGTCAGAGGGGATTTTTGATGATGGCATTGAGCTCAGGTGGTCTAGAGGACCCCGATGACACTTTTCGAGGTTGTACCCAGCTTCTAGTTTGTTCTCCAAGATTCTTGGAGAGAGCGTCTATTTATAGTAAGTCACCCAATCAGGTCCGTTCATCATTATTCATCATCGGTATCACTCTTGTGCAGTCGGTTTTCGATTCCGATGCTTTTCGACCGTTTTCGTAATTTGGGTGTTAATACGAGCTATATTTAATTATTTTCTTCTAAGGTTGCCATTTTAATTAAATAATTTAATGGGCACCTAAGTGTTATAGCTCGTTGGAAAGGGAATTAAAAGTTTTAAATCATAGACGCTTTATTTTGGAGCCTTGCACATCAGATATCTATATTTTAATTAAAAAGGGGTTTTTTGGAGCAAAAAGGAGTTTTAATTATAAAGTGACTTTATAAGGTGACTTTATGTTTTATCCCACATTGAGCCCACTGGAGGAAACTTCTCAATGAGGAGTCTATTTATTGATTGCTTGCTCTCATATTGGTATGCTTGGATATATTTTATTTTGGCTTCTCTTGGAGAGAAAACTTGCAGGGCATTTTGCAAGGGTTTGAGCTTGTTTGGAGACGAAATCCTCCGACAGGAACATCATCTTCGGGATTGGAAGACATCCTCAGGGTGATCCAGAGCATTTCCATCACGGGGAATGTATTGTGCTTAAATTTGAGGAGATTTCAGAGGATTTTCAGATAGGGTTTCAGGGCAGATTTCAGACATTTCTTGCTGGCCATAATTTCCTCTAGCCTGGTCGTACCATATCTTGCCTGGCATTGAAGGTGGTTTTTAATATTCAGAGTTTGGGTGCCAATTAATGATTATAATTGAGGCGTATAAGGATTGGAAGCTTTCCTTTGCATTGATATTGTAAAAAGACATCTTTATTTGTTGCTGGGAAAGAAATACATATATTCCTGTGTTGTTGTTCAGCTATAAAGTCGCCATTTTCAGTCTTGTACAGCTTTCGGGTATTTTGATACTTTCCAAAGTCCTTTAAAGGGTTTATAGTTTTATATTATCTAAATTCCAAGTTTCATTGATTCCCGCCAAGTAGTTTGCTAGATATTATTTGTTCAAGTTAGCGGTTTAACTTTTTCCTGCATCATTCTGTACTTAAATAAAAAATACAAAAAAAATCAGAACATTGCACAAAAACCGAAAACCTTGCAAATTTCCAAAATAACAAAACAAGGCAGAAATTTCGTATCTCAGCTTGGGTGGGATATTACAGTGGTATCAGAGCACAGCCTATTCTGCCATCCTGTTGGGTAACTCAGAGAATTGAAATTTCAGTTATGTAGCATGGCATCAAATAGTGAAGAAGAGTTGGTCAATAGATTTTTTTATGCAGGGGTTAAGCTTGGGCACCTATCTCAGCCCAAGGATGTTCTTCTCAGCACTTTGAGAGAAGTGGAGGATTGTCTACACATGGTAAATCAGTCACCTTCTAAGGTGATACAAACAGCTATAGCTCCTACAGTGACTTCCTTCAAACAACATGAATGGTTGAGATATACAGATAAGGAGGTAAGACTCATGGTCACTTCTTGCTTGAGTGAAATTTTGAGAATTTCAGCTCCTAAAGCTCCTTATGATGATAACACTTTGAGGAAGATAATGCAGCGGTTAGTTGATAGTTTCAGAAATTTGGGAAAGGTCAAAAGCTCTCATTTTGCTAGGAGAGTTACTATACTTGAGACTTTTGCAAGAACTAGATTGGGTAACATCATGTTAGACTTGAGCTTGGATGATTTGATTTACCAAATGTTTCATCATTTTATTGCTACAGCTAGATCAAAACATACTGATAATGTTATTGCAGCCATGAGAGATATTATGGTTTTGATCATCAATGAAAGTGACAAAATTCCTCAGCCACTTTGGACTATGTTAGTGGCTGTTTGGAGGCGATATTTGGTTGCTTCACCTGTTGCTCATGAATTGGTTGATAGTGTTGTGAGAAGATGTGAGAAGAAGTTGAGGCCATTTTTGGACAGCGAAGAAGATGGAAAGGAAGAGGAGATCAAAACAGAAAATTTGTGTGAAGACAATGACACTTTTTATGTGGTATGTATGAATGAGTCTCAGATTGGTTCATTTGACTTGCATGCACCTAATGAAAACATTATACCAGCAACATTGGATGTGGTTGTGGAACAAATTATTGAAGACTCCATGGTTAGTAATTGTTTTGATGACAAAAGTGTTGAAGGCGCTAATAGTATTGCAAGAAAAGAGCATGATGGGATTGTTTCAAATTTCAAGGCAGCCCCTGTTTATGAGTTCACAAATGATTTTTTAGATGCTAAACATGTTGAACATAAAACAAATTTTCAATTAGTATATGATACTATTTCATCATCACATTCTAGTAATGAAGACACATGTGGATTTGGGTTTGGTATCCCAGCTGAACCTAATGTAATAAATGTTCCGAATCGCTTCATTTTCTTTGGTGATTTACAGAGTGAACTACATACAGAGACAGACATGCATGGTAGGAAAAAAGAACTTGTTGGGGCAGAATTAAGTAATCAGCTCTTCAGTCCTTGGGATCCGGGTGTGTTGGCACCTAAATTTGATGAAGACCTTGGGTGGGGTGATTACAAAATTTTTGATAACCCACTCTTTGATATGGGTGAAGTTGTGACATTTGATAACCCACTTTATGAGGTGGACTTTCATGATACACACGAGAGGGATGCTTCACTTGGCACTTGTGATGAACTTGTGGATCATTCTGATAACAATTTTTCATTTGATGAGCGAAGTGTTTCATTTCATGAAACATACAGGGACGACATGCAGAGAAGACATGATGTGGAGTATGCATTTGAGCATAATGTTGGTATGGAGCTTGCTGCAATTTTCAGACCAGCAACTAAAGGTAGACAATTTGATCATTTGTTGGCCTATAATCCCTTGCATAGAGGTATGATGCTTTGTTCTTCATCCATACAAGATTGTTTTAATCAAATGAGGCATCATAAGAAGGGTGAAGGAATACATGCATATCATCACATAAGAATTTGGGATCTAGGTGCTCCATTCAGTTTTTGGGCATGGAATAAAAGTTGTCTTCCTTGCACGAGTCTTTATTTGCAGAACAAAACAGTAGTTGTCCTCTCATCTTGTCATGACATTGATGATGTTTTGGATCAACTTTTTATGATGTGTGATGTTACTCTTGGAAATACCTTGAATCATATGCATGTGCTTCTAGACATGAAGGATGATGGGAGAAGGATACCTTG
This sequence comes from Wollemia nobilis, assembly GCA_028583015.1. Taxonomy (NCBI): domain Eukaryota; kingdom Viridiplantae; phylum Streptophyta; class Pinopsida; order Araucariales; family Araucariaceae; genus Wollemia; species Wollemia nobilis. The sequence goes on along the minus strand of JAQPPZ010003054.1, from coordinate 3,233 downwards.
GAGGATTGTTGATCAATGGAGTGGGAGGTTTACTGCTGTATACTCCTTGAGCAGCCATGTTACAACTCCATTTGTGTTCATACAAGTGGATTGGAGAGAGATCCCGAACCAGGACTGGAGGTTTGCAGACTTGTTGACTTATTGGGAGGTAATTTCAGCTTGGGATGTGTTTAGATTTTATATTTTGACCGTCTTTTTCCATATTTTTGGCATATGTACTCCTTATACAATGCTGATTTATCAAAAATCAGATTATGAGATGATTTCAGTCTTGGACAGTGGTATGTTACCTCATATTCAGACTGTTCAGTTTGTTGGAGAGGTTAGTTATTGGTTTTCTTTGAAAGCAACAAGTGTTGCAGCTGACCTGTTTCATTATTGGATGGTTATATGGGCATTTCGAGAGTGTGTTAGTTGTCATTTCATATTGAAGATTGATATATTTCCTGATGAGACTCTCATAATTTCTGCTGAGTGGGAGTGTTTGAATCCATGGGATGATTTTTTGGACACTTGGAGTTTAAGTGTCACTAGGGTGTTTCCAGCTTTGGGCAGCGGAAGCATTCCCAGGATGGTCATTTTCAGAGTTGACATTGCCGCCCTCTTCTATATCAGCCACTTTTCAGGGGCTAACCGACATTATTATGGAGTCACCATGGCGAGTTATACTGAGTATAATGCTTATTTGCTGAGCAGTATACTTTTTCAGGGGTTCGAGATCATGTTGGATGGTTGGTCTACTGCAGTTTATCAGTTTTTTTGTTGCTGCTCTCACTTTCTAGTGATGAGTTTATTGAAATCTGTCTCTGAGCAAATAGTTTTTTATCCATACTTGGCTGGTGGGCAGCCGGTGGTGAGTGATTCTTCAGGAATCATGCAGTTAATTTTATGCTCAACATGGTTGTTTGGTGATCATTGCGGTCTCTTCTTGATGCTGGTAGTTATTATGCCAAAGGATACCTTGATGATTGTAGATGGAAGTAGTACCTGGAATCAACCGAGTTATACCCGATGGATTGAGAGAATGTTTGGGTTGGTTTCTCAATTTCATTTTTGGTTGGGTGTTCATGCACTTAACTATGGAAACGTTACTAGCACTCATGGTAGGGACTTTGTGCCAGGGGTCAGAGATTTGGGTGTTAGTTTCTGCCCCAACATTTTTTTGCTGAGTATGGTGACATTAGATGATGGTCAATTGCAGATTTCTTACCAGCAGTTTGTGGGAAACCTTTGGGGTATTGAGCAGATAGTCTATTTCTCTACTTGGGTGATTGATGATTACTGTAGATTTTCCATATTGCTGGCAATAATACTTTCAGGTGATGCTTTGATGATGACAGTGGATTGGTGTGCTTGGGATTGCTCAGTAGACACTAGGAGGTTTAGTGTCAATGAGAGGATACTAGCTCCCGATTGCAAAGTCACTTTTAGGATAGGTATTGTTATTGCTTCTCATGATTGCCTCTTGACCGAGTCTTTTCTTCATTACTATGGGGACTTCATGATGAGATATGTGGAGAACTTCGTTCTCCTATTGAGTAGATTGTCTTTCTTTTGGCCCATGGTGGAGACTAGTAGTGAGATACCTGATGATATTCTTGCTAATATGACTTGGCAAGAGATATTTCATTCCAGCGTAGATAGACATATCAGTTTCAGATTGGAGGGTGATCATATTATGGAGCTGCAGTTTAGTCTTGAGCTAATTGAGCATAGTGGATTTCCTGTTGTGATCAGAGTGGCGCAACGTCAGCATGGTGGTTTCTTTCTAAGGAGGACATGGGACCCTGGAATAACAGTTGGTTGCAAACTGGTTCAGAATGTTGATTTTGATGTTGTGTTGGTATTGCTTGAGGACAAGCAATCTTTGGGAAGGGAGGACTGTAATGTCCCCATTCTTGGTCACTTTAGCACTGTGGTTGACCCTGGCTCTCTTGGATGTCCGTCAAACGTGTCAGAGGGGATTTCTGATGATGGCATTGAGCTCAGGTGGTCTAGAGGACCCCGATGACACTTTCCGAGGTTGTACCCAGCTTCTAGTTTGTTCTCCAAGATTCTTGGAGAGAGCGTCTATTTATAGTAAGTCACCCAATCAGGTCCGTTCATCATTATTCATCATCGGTATCACTCCTGTGCAGTCGGTTTTCGATTCCGATGCTTTCCGACCGTTTTCGTAATTTGGGTGTTAATACGAGCTATATTTAATTATTTTCTTCTAAGGTTGCCATTTTAATTAAATAATTTAATGGGCACCTAAGTGTTATAGCTCGTTGGAAAGGGAATTAAAAGTTTTAAATCATAGACGCTTTATTTTGGAGCCTTGCACATCAGATATCTATATTTTAATTAAAAAGGGGTTTTTTGGAGCAAAAAGGAGTTTTAATTATAAAGTGACTTTATAAGGTGACTTTATGTTTTATCCCACATTGAGCCCACTGGAGGAAACTTCTCAATGAGGAGTCTATTTATTGATTGCTTGCTCTCATATTGGTATGCTTGGATATATTTTATTTTGGCTTCTCTTGGAGAGAAAACTTGCAGGGCATTTTGCAAGGGTTTGAGCTTGTTTGGAGACGAAATCCTCCGACAGGAACATCATCTTCGGGATTGGAAGACATCCTCAGGGTGATCCAGAGCATTTCCATCACGGGGAATGTATTGTGCTTAAATTTGAGGAGATTTCAGAGGATTTTCAGATAGGGTTTCAGGGCAGATTTCAGACATTTCTTGCTGGCCATAATTTCCTCTAGCCTGGTCGTACCATATCTTGCCTGGCATTGAAGGTGGTTTTTAATATTCAGAGTTTGGGTGCCAATTAATGATTATAATTGAGGCGTATAAGGATTGGAAGCTTTCCTTTGCATTGATATTGTAAAAAGACATCTTTATTTGTTGCTGGGAAAGAAATACATATATTCCTGTGTTGTTGTTCAGCTATAAAGTCGCCATTTTCAGTCTTGTACAACTTTCGGGTATTTTGATACTTTCCAAAGTCCTTTAAAGGGTTTATAGTTTTATATTATCTAAATTCCAAGTTTCATTGATTCCCGCCAAGTAGTTTGCTAGATATTATTTGTTCAAGTTAGCAGTTTAACTTTTTCCTGCATCATTCTGTACTTAAATAAAAAATACAAAAAAAATCAGAACATTGCACAAAAACCGAAAACCTTGCAAATTTCCAAAATAACAAAACAAGGCAGAAATTTCGTATCTCAGCTTGGGTGGGATATTAC